>CM050428.1:25747763-26050263 GCA_027564155.1 Gymnocypris eckloni scoliostomus
AATAATAAAAATTATTTCTAAATTATAAATTATATTGTTTATTTCTTTTTTTATTGATCTACTTTCAGCTTTGTATAACCCTGGTACACACAAACAGATGTTCTGTCTCCCATCTGTATGACAAGTTCATATCTCATCCTCTCATACAGCACTAAATTCAATCCGATCCAGAGAGAAACAGATGTCTTCAATCGATTATGTATCTGCAATGACTCAAGAAACAGTCGGTATGATCAGTCTTTCCACGAGGCTTCATGTGCACCAGAACAAACAGCTACAGGAGTCGCTCCAGCTCCAACAGACAGCCATCAAAATAAATACAGTGCTTGAGCAGCAGAGGACTGTTTTTATCATGTTTGAGTGGTTCATCGATGCAGAGGAAACTAACGGTTCAACAGTGGCCTCACAGAACACGCTACGGACTTTAGAGAATAAAGACAGTGCTATGATGAAGACTTTAGAGAGGCGGTAACACCCCAGACAGTGAGGGGGGGGGACAAGCGATGGCCAAACTGCATTATAACAGTGCTCGTCAATGTCAAAATGATTGAGATGGTCAATCAAATCAAAGTCGGCGGGTTTATTTTTCACAGAAGAAGAGTGTGAATTCAGTGTGATGTGAGACGGAAGTAGAGAAACAGTTCATATTTGACGGCGGTTTTGCTATAGAAATGTTAAACGACAGACAGTAATATCCAGTAATAGAAACTACTCGACTTTTGTCTAAAATATGGCCATTCTGAATTGAAAATATCTTATTATTTATCATATTAATGTAACTGCTAACAGCACTGCAAAAAATGCTTTTCTTGATTAGACTTTTTGTCTTATTTCCAGCCAAAATATCTAAAAACTCTTAAATCAAGGAGGATTTTCTAGACAAGTAAAAATGATTGTCTCGTTTTCAGAAAAAACTAGTTAAAATTAAGTGAGGTTTTGCATAGAACAAGCAAAATAATCTGCCAATGGGGTAAGCAAAATAATATTATTTCAAACAGAAAACAAGATTATTTTGCTTGTTTCAAGCAAAAACTCACTTAATTGTAACATGTTTTTTTCTGAAAACGAGACAATATTTTTTTCTTATCTAGAAATTCCTTCTTGATTTAAGAATTTCTAGATATTTTGGCTGGAAAAAAGTCTAAGCTAGAAAAGCATTTTTTGCAGTGAGAATGTGATGAGACAAGAAATGTTTGGCATTTTAACATATAAGGCAGCATAATAATGCATGCGTTTAAAATAATATTTGCAAATAGTTCAAAATGATTACCGGCACTTACCGTCTAGTATTGGACTTCTTCACTATTCTATTTCTTTATGCTTTACTTAAAAATACAAATGTTCAAGACATGGTTCCGGCCTTGGGATTTAATCAGGTTAGACTCTGTATTGAATGTAATGTTGAAACAAGGCTGTGAGGCATATAGTTAATGGCATGCACTGTATAACAGTCCTAGATAACCAAGTTTTTTTGAAAGACGTTTCATCAGCTGAACAATGTTGTTCAACAGCAGTACAATCCACTGAACGCTGTACTTCAGTCCCTCACGGCCTCGTTTTCATTCCTGACAAAAATTACCCTGACTGAGGTCTATTGAGTGGCAAGAGACAAAGAGAGCTCCAATTAAAAATTAAAACTGTAATTTGCGACCCGTCTTGTCGTTTTGGTGATCAACGGGGTCTGAAAATCTACTTCGTCGGAGTAGACATACGGCAGAGATAAAGGCGAGTTATCAGCTCTTTAATCCCATGGTGTGTGGAGTTTTCACGGTGGGACGCTCGATCAGCACGGCACCACAGGCCTCGCTTTGACTGCCTTTAGGAGCGCAGAGACACGCTCCATTCATTTACAGCAAGAGCAACTACTCTGGTCCTCTGGGAAACCATTCAAAGATGTTCAAAACCAAATGATTAGTATTATGAATAACAACATGCCCCATACCATCATTATTATTGCTCAGAATCCAGGGTCAGAGACTTGTCCTCCTCTGTTCATCCAGCCTGCATTTATTTGAGCAAAAATATACCTAAATCAGTAATGTTGTGGAATATTATTACAATTTAGAATCTGTGTTTTCCATATGGATATATTTTAACATTCCTTTGATGCGCAGCTGTATTTTCAGCATCATTCCTCCAGTCTTCAGTGTCACATGATCTTCAGAAATCATTCTAATATGCTGATTTATTGTTTAAGAAACATTTCTGATTGTTATCAGAGACAAAAACAGTTGTGCTGCATATTTTTGTGGAAATTGTGATACAGTTTTTAGGATTTTTTGAGGAATAGATTATTTTTTATTATTTTTAAAAACATTAATGTTGTTACTGTTATTTTAATACATTTAATGTGTACTTGCTGAATAAAATAAAATTATTTAAAAATAAAAATATTTATTTAATAAAAAAAAATGTAAATAGAATAAATTAAAAATAAAACAATGTATTTATTTTTCAAATACAAATAATTAAAGAATAAATGAAAGTTAAAAGAATACAAAAGAATACAAAATAAAATCAAAAATAAAACTTTTGAATTGTAGTGTAATTAACCATATTTTACTTTCTTCTTTGGATTGACATGCACTGCTGAATCATTCACATTAAGACCAGGAATCTGTATAAATAAAGTAAATAGAGTTTTTTAATTTTATGCCGAATTTATAGCATATACTCGGTGATCCATGTTGATGATGTTTTTAGCAGAATAGCGATAATCTTTTTGGTTAATGATTACATAATGTACCAAATACCCATGATATCAGAGCACATTCAAGTTCAGATGTAGTGCTTTAATTGGAGCAGTTGTGCATTTGGCTTTAGCGAGCGTCACGCAGCATTGTGAGCGTGCCAAAGTCATGAACTGCATGACACCACTGTTCACCCCTCTGCTTCTCGTTTTCACTCCCGCTCCAACAGTAACTTAACTTCAGAACTAAAGACATGGAGCGACAACTCAAAGTGCGAGACTGTGGCTTTACGACCAGAGTCCATCATCAAAGAGCACATAAACAGTAAGTGTTAGTGATTGGGCTGGAACGGGGCACGCCGGCAGAATGATCAGCGTCCTCTCACTGCCGGCGGAGGGCTGGACTCGAGGGGTGTGATATTTCAAGACTGTGAAAGGTTAGGAGATGCCTGGCGAGCACGCCGTCGGCCACCAGGATTCAGAGCACGAATATGACATCTGATGAGCCGGTGTGAACATGTGGTGCAGATACACAAGCTGTGTTTGTGTATAATTCTGTCAAAATGAGAATTCATTCGCCCCTAAATACAGCTGTCTCAACACAAGCGGTCTGCCATGGAGCTCGACTTCATGCATATTACCGAAAAAATGCAATGATCTTGTTCCTGTACTTGCTAAGATGCTTTAAAAATGCATGCAACAACTTCTGAGTGCATCTTATATGCAACTTCAGTGCATATAACCCTTATAACAAATACAGTAATGACTTAGATTATTATCCAATTAATACTTATGACTTTTGGCCTGACTGGATGATTAAAAACGGTCTTTTTTATTTTGGATTGACGTGCACTGATAAATAACTCACAATAAGACCAGGAATATGCATTAAGAAAGTTAATAGAGTTCATTTGAATTTTCTTTCTGATTTTAGAGAATATACTTGCATACATTTTAGACAGTATGGATGAGACAGCCTTGATATCAGGTTCAATACTTTGGTAATGTATTTGTACTTGTTATAATGCTGTAAGATTGAAGAATACATGCAATATTCATTGTAAAATAAATGGAGACACTCAACAGTGGTTGGTAACTATGCAAATATTTATTTCATGGCATTGAATATTATTAAATAACACCCAAATAAATACTTGCATAAAGTTACCAGTCACTGCTGAGCATCATTATCATTTTTTTACTCACTAAACTTGCAAAAAAAAAAAAAAAAAAAAAAAAAATCACACTTGGCAATTAGAGAGGTGTGTATATAATCAATTCCAAAACCTACTGAGCTGCATCCACAGGGAGCGTTTTAAAACATAATCTGCAGCAACATGATGACTTCTAAGATGCCCGTTCAGCCAAAATCGATCAAAAACATCACAAATATCCTACGGGGAGAATGCAATCCCAGAATGCACTGCAACAAGCTTTTATCTATATTCTAGGTATTGTTGGTCTATTATTTACATTTGGCTTCTTTTAGGCTCATTAGTCATCAAATCCTCTGGAAACTCCACAGATGCGAGGAAGGCTTGAAATCTCACCGAGCACCAGAGAAACTCACAGATCAGACTTTAAATCATCTCCGGTTTACTCGAGTTCTGACGTGACCAGGTCTCTGCAGACCGTTTACAGCAAGACAACTCACTGAGTTTCCGAATCGATGACACCTTGCTGCTGCCTTGAGACGCGGACTGACTGAAGACATCATGTGATCGCAGTACATGTCATAAACTGCAGGCAAGATGCATGATGGGCTATAAATGAAGAGTCAGCGGGGTGCAGTGGGCGGTCGCTCGCTCTCACAAGCCCACTAACAAACCTCCACGCTCCTGTCAATCAGACGAGACTGCACACAGTAATGAGAAATGACCGTTCCATCGGATTATCTGGCTTTATACACATTCAGAGTTTACAGGCTTTCTTTTTGAAGAAAACATCATGATATTGATGACATCAACTTGTTTGCATGATTTTGCCTTTTGACAAAAGCTGTTGAATCCAATATACTAGATATATAACAGAATGCAATATATATAATAAATCCAATATATTGAATAGGCTGACATTTAAAATCATGCAATATGGCTACAAATATATACAATTTTAAATAATTTTTGATATTGAAGTGAGTATATTGAAAATATTCTGTATATATCTTGTATTTATAAAAAATATATGAATAAAAAAAATGACTATTTTTGAAAAATTATATTTATTTGTAAATTTAAAATATGTATACATATTTTTAATACATTTAATTAAAATAAATGTTTATATTTACACAACAATTACATTTTTATATTTAAAATAAAATAGATGACATTTTACAATATTTTTTTGATTATATATATATAATTTTACATGTCAGTCAGACAGCCATCTGAGGGCACATTTTTATAATTTTTGCCCTTTAAAAAAAAAAAAGTACTGTTATATATATATATATGTGTGTGTGTGTGTGTGTGTGTGTGTGTGTGTGTGTGTGACCCTGGACCACAAAACCAGTCATAATGGTAAGTTTTTCGAAATGTAGATTTCTTCATCATCCGAAAGCTGAATAAATAAGCTTTCAATTGGTGTATGGTTTGTTATGATCTAGGACAATATTTGGCTGAGATACAACTATTTGAAAATCTGTAATCTGAGGGTGCAAAAAAATCTAAATATTGAGAAAATCACCTTTAAAGTTGTCCAAATGAAGTTCTTAGCAATGCATGTTACTAAACAAAAATGTAATTTTAATATATTTACGGTAGGAAGTTTACTAAATATCTTCATGGAACATGATCTTTACTGAATATCCTAATGATTTTTGGCAAGAAATATTAATAATTTTGACCCATAGAATGTATTTTTTGGCTATTGCCGATATATATATACACCGCATATAAACACAGGGAATTTGTTGAAAATAATTATATGTATATAAAAAAAGTTTGACTAACGGAACAGTTTTTAATCAGAATAAGCCTCTCTGTGGAGCTCAGCTTTATGCTGATAGTCAAAAGTCTGGCTTCACAAGACCAGAATAAAGAGCCGACGAGACTAGAATGAGCCGACAGAAGCAGTGAGATGGAAACGGATGTTAGTGCCAGAAGAACGAATACAAATTGATTCTTCATGTCATAAGAGTGATTCTGCATGAAGAAATGAGTAGATTTCAATATTCCCAACTATAAAACGGTTTTCAAAAGCCAATATGGTTTGTGTTTACATCATCATCCCTTGTCGTTTTGACATTCCATCCCTTTTAAAGCGGCTGACTGTGTCACGACCTCAGTGTAACGGTCGATTATAGCTCCAGTCCACGCAGCGGTGAAACCCGATCCAATCACCTGCCAGCAAAATACTCCCTCCATACTTCAGCACAGATCCAATTATCAGATTGGCTCCCAGCACAGAAGGAGCTGACCACACGCTTGTGAAACGTTTCATTCAAACAGCAGCTTTATTGCATGGTACCTTTCCACATTATCCAGGTTCCCGGCCACTCCGAGTCCTCCGATGGTGTAAAGCTTGCCGTCGTACACCACGCTGTTGTGCCGGCACCGCGGGACTGTCATCCGAGACACCAGATTCCAGTTATCCAGCAGGGACATGTAGCACCACACGTCTGCCAGCGTGACTCCAGACTCAATGCCTCCTAAAGAGGGTACAAGCCCAAACAAATGAGTCTCCATTTACACCCTCCAACAGCACACCTCTGTTAATACACAGCTGATGAAAAGACCGAAAACAGCACGAACATCTCCCTCTGTCAAGATTCAGCTTTAGCTGCTTCCAGAAACACGTATCAGTCCATTTAGTTCAGTTTAGAGAGACAGAGACACTATTTTATTCTCTACGAACTTAATATTTTTATATAAATAATTATATAATCTAAACAAATCAATGCAACTTCATCTTTTTTATTTTATATAGAAATATATATATATACATATATACACACATTTTGTGTGATTCTATTTATATATTAATTTATCTCTTGTAAAATAAAGTGAAAAGATTATATTTATCAATTTATTCAATCATTATATAAAAAGTGTATGTATATAAACACACACACACACACACACACACACACACACACACACACACACACACACACACACACACATATATATATATATATATATATATATATATATATATATAAGACTGCATGGCATATTTGTCACATGCCAGGATCATTTAAAATAAATTACAGAAGAAAACGCGATTAAAAAAATATATAACAGCGACTAATTTATACATTTCCTTTGTACCATTATAAAAAGTTAAATCTAAAAATCTTGATGTGCATGGATGTGTTATGCACGACTCATATACAGTTTTCATTAACAAATCGCCGCTGCAGCTTTAGAAGAGTCGCCTTTGCTGCTCTATCGATTTTATCCTACTTGATTTGTGGGATATTTAACATCATAATTTGACACACAGCCAGTCGTAAAGACAGAGATGAGGAACAGCCATCTGCCTTCCCATCATCCCTCAGAGCATGAGCTGCTAAATATAAAAGCAGACACCTGCGGGCGGGTGCAAGTGACACACTGTCGGCTTGATTACCTGACAGGTAGATATTATCCCCCGCCGATATGACGGAGAAGAACTCGCGGTTGTAGAAAGGCAGGCTTGCCAGGGGGTACCACTTGTTGTTCTGAGGGTTGAAGCAAGTGACGGCTGTCAGCGAGCGCTGGTTCATGCCGATGACCTGGCGCCCCCCCACCAGCACGATCACCTCAGCGACACCTGCGGAGACGCACACAGAAACAAACACCTTGACATTCACAGAAATAACCTGCTCAAAGCAACACATCGGCTAGATTATCCTGCGAGATGGACTGAGCCGCTCGGCTACTGGTGCACGCTGGGTTTTTGTGATGGTTATAATGGGTGACTGCTATTTACACTAGCAGTCAAAAGTTTGGATAATAATTACGTTTTTTTTTGAAAGAAGTCATAAAAATAGGGTCAGTAAGGCTGCACTTTTTAAAATCAACAATACAGTAAAAACGGTACAATTGTGAAATATTATTATAATTTAAAATAGCTGTTTTCTATGTGAATATATGTTCAAATGTAATTTATTTCAGAGTCAAAGCTGTATTTTCAGCATCATTACACCAGTCTTCAGTGTCACATGATCTTCAGAAATCATACTAATGCTCAAGAAACATTTCTGATTGTTATCAATGTTGAAAACATTTGTGATGCTTCATATTTTTGTGGAAACCAAACATATGAAGGGATTATAGAAAGCCCAATAGAAATCTTTTGTAACATTATAAATGTATTTACTGTGACTTTTGATCAATTTAATGTGTCCTTGCTGAATTAAAGTAATCATTTCCTTCTTTAATGTATTTACATCTTACTTACCCCAAACGTATGGTAGTGTATCATAGTTTCCACAAAAATATGGAACATATTTTTCAACATTACCAATAATTCTTGAACAGCAAAACAGAATATTAGAATGATTTATGAAGGATCGTGTGACATTTAAGACTGGTGTAAAGATGCTGAAAATGCAGCTTTGCATCACAGAAATAAATAACATTTGAAAATATATTCAGATAGAACATGGATATTTTACATTGTAATACTGTTTCACAAAAACACAGATTTTACTGTAATGTAAATGCAGCTTTTCTAAGCAGAACGTTAAACGTACACTTTTGACCATGTACAAGGGTTTATAAGTCCATGTGATGAATAACTGGAGCTTAATGCAGTAAATATGAAGCAGACAGAAGTCAACGGAGTCTTTTTGACATGCAAGTTCAACAGCTTTTCTAAGCAGAGCGTTAAGCGTACACTTGACCTATGTACAAGGGTTTATAAGTCCATGTGATGAATAACTGGAGCGTAATGCAGTAAATATGAAGCAGACAGAAGTCAACGGAGTCTTTTTGACATGCAAGTTCAACATCCAAACAATACATTTAATAGAGCCGTTTTAGAGCGAAATTATCTCTAAACAGAAGCTGTTTCTGATCAATTATGAACGTGCTTTCCTCTCTACAGCGCATGAAGTCTCTACGCCGACTGCTTATGCCTTTCATTCTCGAATTCATTTTATTCACACAGAAACACAAAAAAGACAAGAGAATGGAAAAAGGAATATCACAAAGAGGTAGCGAGAAAACTTTTCATAAGAAAAGGGATATAACAAGGAAAAATAATAGCCTCTGAGTAAAAAACATGACAATTTTGGGGAGATAAGAAATGTTCCCTGCTAAAAATGAGGCGTAACTCAACAGAAAAGATCCAGAGCGCTATCAGCAAAGTTTGCCCTGACAAAAATATATTTCGATTTAAAGAAAAGTACAGACTCGCTGGCATGAAAAAGGCTTCAGGCTCCGTTAATCTGTACCCAACACGATCTTATCATCCGTATTAAAATTCATGACATACATCGTCTTGAAAAATGAATAAATAAAAGAAACCGTGGATCGGGGCAGAAAGAGTCAGGCCTCTGTAACGGCAGAAAATTAAATGTCATTGTTCGCATCTTAAAAAAAGGTAAAAAAAAAAAGAGAAATACTCTCGCCTTTGATTTCAAAGAGTCCTGAAATACAAAATGAATGATCTCTGGGGACTTTTATTGTCTCGGTGTAATTCTTTTCAATACAGTGATTCAGTAAAATGCACACAGACTCATAGCACACCGTGTAGAAATCTCTCTGAGGAGATACAGCACAATGAATCGCAGCTGCTCATAACGTCGTTTATTTCAATGTGTCAGACTGTTTTAGTACCAGATTCAATAAAGGAATTATATACACAAGGACACAAACAAAAACTATACTGAATCCAATTTGAATGCATGCACTTATGCATAACTGATATATTATAAAGTGCATACAATGTGTGTGTGTGTGTACGTACATATTCATTAAATAAAATATACAAAATGTATTTGTTTTATATAGTACATAGTCATGCACTTACTGCATATAAAAAAATATAATAGAGATTGATATATAATACACGCATACATATATATACACACACACACACATACATATATATATATATATATATATATATATACATACATATACACACACATATACACACACACACACACACACACACACACACACACACACACACATATACCTGTATATACACACACACACACACACACACACACATACATTTATATACATATACATACGTACTTCTACACACATACATATAGATTTTTTTAAATATTTTTTGTTATATATTTTATACAAATATATACTTTTAATTTAAGAGAAATTAGTTTACTTTTAACTATAGTTTAACTGCTAAAAAGGCTACTTTCCTGTATTATATTAAGCAAATACATTGCAAATACATGAGTCTCTTTTTAATAAATGAGCTTTGTGCAGGCTGTAAAAGCACCAAGCAATGACTGTAGTGAATATGGTGGAATCTATATCAAGTCTCATTTGCATAGAAAGGAGACACATTTATGCTAAAAATAATGACAATAACATAATTTAAATACTCCTGATGCAGCTCTATACCGTTGCTGAATAAGATGCATGTGCGCTGAAACACGCACGCTAATGTGACGCAAGCAGCGGCGTTTCCAGAGAAGAAAAAAGCATTTGATTGGCACGAACATCTGCTCGTGTGGCAGCTCTTTCAGCTGCACGACTGCGGGTTGTGTTCCCACTTCACACCAGTACAACTTCCTGTTATGAGAGCCCCCGTTTTCCCCCACAAACAAAACCCCGTTCCCACAAACCCTCACTACATTACAGCAGCTGCATCAATCAACGCCACGCGACAGCCCTGCTCATGTTCTGCATCAACCGCACCACCGCGTCCTCCAGCAGACACCTGACTGTCTGCAGCAGCACTCCTGCTTATACGCCAGTGTAAGAAAGTCCTGACGTTAGTGTTTCCCGATCTTATTTGAATTATCAAGAAAGAAGTATTTGATTATCGCGATTTGAAAAACTCGAGGTAATTATTCAGCAAAGTTAGTAACAGTCTCACACATATGCAACATGCAGGTTTCGTTTTGTGTGAAACCATGACTAAAAACAGAGTGCCGAGAGAGAAATTATATCAAAGAATGTGTGAATGAAGTCTATGAATGCTTAACTGCCTTCAGAAAAGTCTCAATGGCCTTTTCTGTGTAATGCCTAATAAAGTAGTGTTTCTAAGCGCAGCGATGCTTTGTTTACAGCGGTTACTGTGGAAACAGCTTAATTTCTGCTGTCTCATAGGCGCCACCTGCTGTCAGACAGTGGATTTACATTTTCTTCAGTCTCTCTGCTGTTTGTTCAGACTAATGCGACATTTGGATGGTAAAACAAATCTGTAAAACAAGCTAAGTTGCCCTCCTTAGTTACTCTTGCTATGTCCAAAAAGCCCTGCTGCTCTCACACTACATGTTCTCACGCAGTACAAAATATTAATCATTTTGATCACTATAATCATTGAATGAAATTTTTGTAACACTATTACTAAGCACATTACTAGCCTATTGGCTATTTATTAGTATTTATAAAGCGTATATTAATGCATGACCATATGAAGAGCTCTTTTCCAAAACGCGATAAACGCCAAATAAAAAAAAATGAGTTCGTCATGCCATTTTGCTGTGTACTGAACCTATTCACTGCTCCATCAATGTTTCATGCCAAATCGCTATATTTCCTTGTTTAAAATGTACCTCACTCTCCTGACCTCACAAAGAGGCGCTCTAGCGACTGACGCTAGAAGCTGTAGCCTTTGGCGTTCCTTGTTAGAGCGCCCGCCTCCCGCGCCGGAAACCCGGGTTCGAGACCCGCTCGGTGTGATGGTGCGGACCCGGGGGGGTTTAACAATCATTGTTTAACATGTTCAGACTGAGCCAACAGACCATTTTAGCATGATAAATTGAATATTAACAAAATGTATGGGTCTAGGTAAAAAGTCATTTTCATGAAAACTATTAAAATGGATTTATAGCATTTTGGAAAAGAGCTCTTCATATTCTAGATCTCTTCATACTATCCCACTATTAAACATAACTTACTTACTATAAATAAACAGCAAATTAGGATTAGTTTATTGAGGGAAAACTCAATCTATGTGCTACTGAAATCTACAAGAGCGCTTCTCTCATCTGGTGTTAGTGCAGCATGGCTGGGATCAGGGCCCGGGGTCCGTGCCCTTCTGCCAGCCTCATGATCACCCGTGGAGAGCGGGACCCCGCAGCGCTCGGCTCCTTCCTGCTGACTGTGGCATTAGAGACTCACGCAGCAGGCGGCCCGCCGCTGATCGCCCCACCTCTGCCCCGCTCCACATCACAGCAATGGATTATGACATGAAACGAATTCAAGGAGCTTTCTGGATTTAGATTTCCCCCAAGATCGTCTAGCAACAGGTTTGGGAGCATAAAGCAATAGAGCGGGAGAGAAAACGCCCCTTCAAACATATTAAGAGCAGAAGTTTTGTAGCATTTAAAGTCAGCATGAAATGAGTATTAAGTTTCTTAATTAAATTTCTTAACTCATGATTCCTGATTTTAGAAAAATCAAAAATCAACAACCTATCAAAATCAAAATTAATTTTTTATAGTTAATCTTCTGAAAAAATAAAAATAAAGCCCCATTATTCATATAAAAAAAAAAAAAAAAAAAAACTGATCAAATTAGGTTTGGTTTTAGAAAATAGTAATATTGTGAAATATTATTACAATTTAAAATAGCATTTTTCTCTGTGAATAATTGTAATATGCTATTTATTCCTGTGATGCAAAGCAAACGTTTCAGTCTTCAGTGTACATAATTGCAGCTTCCAAACTCTTGAGAAATGTATTTTGTATTATGTGAGAAAAATGGGCTGTGAATGTTTTCAAGTTTACTTCACAGGAAAGTTTAGTATGCTAATTACTGCAGAAAATAATTCAACTGACAAAAGACCTGTGTTCACAGTAAATGCACTAATAATGGAAAGTGTCAGCTCTGGAAATAAACATTTAAAATATGCAACATTCACGCTGTTTAACAATTATAATTGCAGCATTTACAAACTACGAGACAGCATGACAATAACCAGTCTTTAGTGGCGTGTCATGACAAACAACAAAATAAACCTGCTTCTTTCCTCGGATGGGTGCTGCGGACATAAAACTTCATCCACCTAGAAAAGCAAGTTCTCTAAAGGTGAAGTGTTTTATTTTGTTCATGTTAAGAAACGGCAAAAAACGTACTGCATGTTAAAACAGCCTCGCTGCATAGGCTACAGTAACTCAAGAGGGCAAAACGTCACGCTGTTTGAAACACTTGCGGTTTTATTTTGTTCCATTTTAAAATACCTTCTTGTATCCCATCCATACCTGTCAACATTTGGGTAACAACATTTTTTTGTTTCTTCGCCGGAGCACCACTCTTGTCCTTCCGTTTCTACCACTGATGCTCGATCCAACTTCCCAGCGCATCTACCATCTGCGCAGAAATCAACAGCGCACGCTCCAGGCTGCCAGGTTGAGGTCACAAATGGTTAGAAATATTTGTATTGTGTCAATTGTGTGAGGTGATGCATCACCTCACAAGATCTGGCAACTGGACACAATACAAATATTTCATATAACTAGGTTTGGGCCATTCAAATTACATGAGTTTCCCGGGAAAAATAACAAAACGGGCGGGGGGCGGGAGATAGGTGTGAAATACGGGAGACTCCCGGGTGGCTCAGTGGTAGAGCATTGTGTCAGCAGCGCAAAAGGTCGTGGGTTCGATTCCCAAGGAACACACATACTAATGAAAATGTATAACCTGAATGCAATTGTAAGTCGCTTTGGATAAAAGCGTCTGCTAAATGCATAAATGTAAATATAAACACATTTTTGGACTCCATTGAAAGGTGTAAACACTGTGGTGCTTTCAAAAAGAACAGTGCTATTCAAAAGCAACAACAAAAGACGAATCAAAACAGATTTCCGTTTCTAACTCTTTATATAATAATGAATGTAGAGAATGTTAAAGCCCCGCGGTCGGCGGTGTGATAATTTCAGCGCAGCTTGTCTTAAGTACACACAGCTGAAATTTACCCACTGGCTAAAGCTCAGTAATAAGAGGCGCAGGTGTGTTGACGACCGCGGCTGACTCTGGCTTTGGCAGCTCTCTGACAGCGCTGTGGATCTATTCCAGACGCGCCGCTCAACAGCGCTCGGTCACACCGCATCAGCACGGATTTCTGTCCAGCACTCTGCTGCTGCTTCTATATCTGTGCACCGCATTGTTATAAAACAGTCCTGGCTGCTGATTGGTCCACACATGCTAAAATACACAATATAGCATGAAGAAAGGAGCCCTAGTGCACAGCATACCTAAAGACCAATTACTAACCAGAGTCTACAAATCACTACCACATCTAATAAAGTTTGCTGAGTTAAAGAAATAATTCATACTCATTTTTTCATAACAATTTACTCATCCTCAGGCCATCCAAGATGTAGATGAGTTTGTTTCTTCATTATATCTTATTAAATTCAGCAGTCCATCACTTGCTCACCAATGGATCCTCAGCAGTGAATGGGTGCCGTCAGAATGAGAGTCAGAACAGCTGATAAAAACATCACAATCCACAACACTCCAGTCCATCAATCAATGTCTTGTGAAGCCAAAAGCTGTGTGCTCATAAGAAACAAATCCATCATTAAGTCCGTAGTCTATAATATTGCATCCTCCAGTGAAAAAGTAATCGCATGAATCAGGAGTGAAATATGTATCGATTAACCACCATTTACAACCAAACACAGTCCAAAACTAATTTTAAACAAATATATTTGTGGATTTTGATGAGAGAGACAACAGGAGATTTTACTGGAGGAAGCGTTATTGTGGATTATGGACTATTTTAGCCATAAGAAATGGTTTGAAGTTAAAAACATCTTAATGATGGATTTGTTTCTCACGAACATGCAGCTTTTGGTTTATAATACATTGATCGATGGACTGGAGTGGTGTGGATTACTGTGATGTTTTATCAGCTGTTTGGACTCACATTCTGACGGCACCCATTCACTGCAGAGCATCCATTGCTGAGCAAGTGATGTAATGCTGAATTTATCCAAATCTATTCCCATGAAGAAACAAACTCACATACATGCAGCTCAGAGCAGCACCAGTGTGTCTGATGTTCATCACAAGGATCATACTAATCTTGAAGAGACTATGCTGAACAATGTACCGGCAGACAGTCGCGGGCGAGTTCTGGGCGTCTGCATCTCTTGGCGGGCGTTTGGCAGCATGTGGTAGCGCTTGGCTTCGTTCACCAGGTCCCTGCAGGCCTCGGAAGATTTGATCAGCTCCTCGTTGTCCACCACGTTCAGCAGGTAGCTGGGATGAATGAACGGAAGCCGAACAACCGCCAACAGCTCTGACACATGCTGGAAACAGGACAGACGGAGAGGAAACGAAAGAAATGAGCAGGAAGAGAGAAAGAAAGAGAAAACGTGAGTTAGCTTTGTGCATTAGTCTCTAAATTGTGGTAAATTACCATTACGGATGACTTCGAGCCTTAATGCATTAATATTCTTAATGACTAAAGAAAAAAACTGTATAATTAAGATTAAAAATTATCCTGTTTTAATTCCTTTTTACAAATTCAAAATAGCTTCCTAGAAAAATAAAAAAACGTCTTCCAACAGAGATCCAAGTGATTCTGTGTGAAGATGCCCATTCCAAGCACAGAGGCGCCAGTAAATAATAAATAGATACACATTAATCTGAGACAAACAACCTCTGCTGACGTCATTAAAACAAGTCTGAATATCAGAGCTGGAAGTTCAACATGTTCTTTTTCCATTTTCAGTTGATTTACATTCATCAAACGCTGTCAGAAACTGAATAAGTTATACAAGTTTGTATAACACGTTTCATGTGGTTGTTACATGTAGCAGAAGAATCACTTCTCAATATTATTAACTCGTTGTTATATCCAGGTCAAATCCCAAAACCTTCAATTTGGCAGTTATTAAGCCTTATTAGGAAACTATAACTAGATCCTGGTGAACTGGTCAATTACAGACCCATGTCAAACTATCCAATCATTTAAAAACTTTAGAACAAAGTTGTGTCTGCTCAATCGTGCTTTTTCCTGAAAAAGGTTTTCAGTCATGTTTAAGCCCCCATCATAGCACAGAAACTTCACTAGTTACTTGATCTTAGTGCTGCATTTGACACTATAGATCATGACATACTCAGAGATAAATTACAAAACTATATGGGTATCCAAGGGCTGAATTTAAGACGATTTAGATCCTACCTTTCCGACAGTTATCACTTTTATTGAAACGGGGAATCATATCAGTTAATACCAGTAAAGTATGGAGTACCACAAGGATCTGTCTTATGCCCGCTGTTATTTTCAATATTTTAATATGACCCTTGGTAATATTACTAGAAAATACGGGATTCGTTTCCATTGTTATGCTGATGAAACTCAACTATATAACAGTGTGTTAAAAATGTAAAACATTGGATGACCAATAATTTTCTCCTATTCAATTTTGGATAAGAGATATTACTTTTTGGACCAAAAAAACAGTACACAGAATTTCTCAGATGCACTTTTACTTCCTTCTACAGACAAAATGTGGTGTTAACAAAGGTTGGGGTTATACCTCACAGAGGACCTCAGATGATGCCAGCCCTGAAGCAATGAACAAAACTACCAAAGTTTGATCGCAATATGTAATCATTGTGTTAATAGTGTTGACCATTTGTTTGAATACATAACTGGACTAAATCCAGAACTAACTGGATGATTTTTACTGTACATTTCTGCCAAACAGACATCAACTTGACAGCTTCAATTTAAGCCTCTCCTAAATATCATGTGAAACTTACATTTTCTGAAAAGCACCATACAAATAAACGAGAACTGAATTGAACACAGGCAGGCTAAAAGTCATGCTAAAATCATTTAAAATGAAATGAAAATAAATAAAAATAAGAAGAAATGTAATTAAATAATTGACGTGTTTAATTAAATTTATATAACATTTGAATAATATAAATTACATCAGACAATAACATTTAATAATGATTATATTATGTATTAATACAAATGTATGAATTAAATAAAGGAAATAAACAAATTAATTTAAACTTTGACTGAATGAATGAACAAACTAATTAATATAATACATAGAATAATAAATTAATGAATTAAAGAACAAATAAAGTAATAAATGAATTACAGAGCAGACGTCTGTCATAATTCATAATCAAACAAAGTATATGTACATTTAATACAAATGTAATTAATTCAAATAAATTATAAATGAATGAATGAGTAAATGAATGAATTAAAAACAAATTAAATGACACTAAATTAATATATATTAAATAAACAAAATACAATTGTTCAAATCGAAACTAAATATTTTTTTAAATATATTTATAATATGATATTAATATTAATAAAATAGTATTAATTAATTATAAAATATATAAATTAATAAAAATAAATGAGTATGAATGAAATGATAAATGAATGAATAAACAAACAAATAAATACATTTAAAAATGAAAGAACACATTTAATTAAATTAAACAAACAAATAAAAGAACAAACAAGCAAGTACATAATGTAGAGCAATGAATTGAAAGTAAAGCGCAAGTAAAGAGACGTGTTCAGTTTGGACATATATCCATGCAGCCTGGTAGATCTGTTAAACACACACAATGCGTCTGGTCAACAATCACACATGATCCCGAGTGTTATCAGAGCTGGTCAGTTGTATTGGTTTGATAACAGCTTGATCCTTTCCAAACGCTGCGGGTTTCCATGGTGAACAATCCCAGCGTGCCATCGCTCCTTGTCCACTATATCTCCAGCGGGATAGTCAACATGCAAAGATACGGACAACATCTGGTGTGGCTCAGCGTCCCTTTCTCACAACGATTCATTTCAAAAGGACCATTCGTTTCGAACAAAACGCATCAGCATGCGAGAACATGCAGTACTTCCAACCAGAGAGGAAGAAAGGTCAGAGATTTACTAGCGGCACTGGTGGCATTTTACTAAAGTCCCCAGTGAGACTGGGAAAATCTGCACCGTCACTTTCAGACAGTTTATCAATCTGGCATTTCAGGTAGGGACTCAAAACCAGTCGTGGCATGAGAACGGATCAAATAAATGAAAAATGGTATCTGAACAAGGCGTTTCTAGCAATCTAGAGGCAGCATGGCCGCCGAAGAAATCCCTCAGGATTACAACCATTCCCTCCACTTCTCAGGCAATCAAGACTTATCGACTGAATGATCTAGGAATCCAAATGCAGCTCCGCTCACCACTCGCCTGAGCGTATCTGCAATAATGTCATGCCATGAGGGAGCCAGACTATGGCAGGCTGAATACCAGATTAAGACAGCACAAACCACAGCTTTCCTGGGCCAAAAGATGAATCATTAGCCGGCAGAACGCTGAGTAAACACATAAATACAAGGTCAGAAAACATGGACGCTTCCAGTGCAAACACATCTGATGATCTACAGTATATGATGTGCACAAGTGATTCCGGATGGGATGTAATGCATGCATTAGCCTCTTTATCACGGGAAGAAACAACAGAATGATGAGCGATTAGATGCATGATTCATGCTTTACTTCTGATGGGAAATACGGTTGTGTGATAAACTGTTGCATTGCCTCTAGACCAATCAAACCTCTGGAGATAGTGTGCATGCAGATGCATTTTGTCAAAATAAAGGGTGTTTAACAGATTGATGATTCATTCTAACGTTTGGATGCTATTTTAGAGTTGGCAAGACAAAAAAAGAGCTGCTATGAAACATCACACTGTCCGTATATATATATTCACATGCGTCACGAGGCATCTGTCAATCTGACACAGTTGTGGCACTTACCGAACAGAACAGCTACGTGTTTGATACTCATCAAGCTGCTATTGATCTCTGACAAGTAAAAACTCCAACATCTGTCAGCCACAGGTTTCTGATTCAATACATTTGACAGATATTCCCATTTACAGGAGGAAGCGACTTCACATCGTCTTTTTCTTTCTCTCTAGCTGATGAAAAGACAAATCACGGCAAGACATAAAAAGATCTGTTCTCTAAAATATAAATATCAGCCTGGATTCTGGCATGCTTGATTCTGGTTGATCAATTCGTGCATTCTGCAGTCAAGCCTGAGAGGTTCATAGAATCAAAACTTTACGTTTTAGACACATGCACTATGTTCAGGAACCAGCAGTGATCACAGCCAAACACTTACTTAGCTATAGTTTGCATAATTACTCAACTCTCAAGAGGAAAGTGTTAGCAGTTAAGAGAAGTATAAGATCAGTGTAAGGAGTTAGAGAAGCACAGCCCAATTAAACACATAATAATCTGAAAAATACATCTTGGACCACAATGCAATGCGATAAAATAACATGAAATGTAATAAAACAATGCAATACTATTAATACAATAAATAAAGTGAAATTATAAATGTAATAAAACAATGCAATACTATTAATACAAGTAAATAAAGTGAAATTATAAATGTAATAAAACAATGCAATACTATTAATACAAGTAAATAAAGTGAAATTATAAATGTAATAAAACAATGCAATACTATTAATACAATAAATAAAGTTAAATGATTATTTTTATTATTATTACTGGTCTCTATTATTTCAAATATATATTCAAGACATCTTTAAACAGCATGTAAAAGCACAACTAATTTGGGGATCAATGTTTCCGTCTAGTCCTGTTCATATTTTACAGTATGATGAAATATGATTTCCATTAGACTCCATCAAGGCACAGACAAACAGAAACAAACAACTGGCAAAAACCCACCACCTCCCCCCGAAAAGACGGCCTCCTGACATGACAATAATCGCTCTAATATTTCATTTCAAGGCCAGACACGCTCGCTGTGCTCTTCACGTTTTCCTCCAGACATATAATAAAGCCATCCCCAAGGCAGGCTGTAACATGCTGGAATCAAATTTGCGATGTTTATTTTGCTGCTTAAATATAACATTTCTCTATCAGAGCCATAAATCACGAAGCCGAGCGGCTCTCTGAGAGAATCGGAGTACAGATGCTAATAGAAAGTGAAAATTCAGGGAGATTTCTTGCTTGTGTTTCTGAGCTCGAGGGCACAGCAGTTTGATAAAGAAACACAGAGAGAGAAGTGAGAGAGAGCTACATACACACAAAGACAGTCATGCATTAAAAATATATTAGATAACAGGAGGAGACAGAGAGCAGAATCCTGCGCAGCCACTGTGAGCGCCGTTTGATGGATGGGGAGCGTCGGCGCGCTGAAAAGAAGACGGATTAAACATGTCCAAGAAACACTTTTCTCTCGGTGGAATATAGGGAGAGATGCGTATCCCAGCGCGGCGCTGCAGCCGGACAGCGTCATCTCTAATGATGCCTGTGTGCTGAGATAAAGCACGAGTCTGCGGCTCACGCTGAAAAATGACCTCCGTCGCAATACTCAGCGATTGCATTTCACGGTTAAACCGGAGTCAGCAGTCAGCACACAGGCCGGACCGGACCGGATGCACACGGCAAACCTTTAATAAACCACAGAACACTCATCATATAGCCGAGAAAATCATCAACGGAATACTACAAATGGATTCAAATTATCTTCTATAAACTATGTTAAATAAAATAAAACAGTGAAAAGATATTTCTGAAAGTCTGTTAAACCCTTTTCTATAGAAATAAAAAGTTATTAAATTATAAGCTTTTGTTTAAAGAGTTGTTTGTAATGCATGTTTAAAGATAATAATATACAAATAAATAAAACAAGTTTAAATAAAGCTAAATTAAAATAAAAAAATGTATTAAATAAATAAAAAAATATGAAGTGCTTGAGCTCAAAGAAAATATATTTTTAAACAATTATAGATATAAATTGATTGAAATTATACTAAAATAAAATAAAATAGCGAGCCTGATGGTAATATATTTAAATAAACTGCTATACTATTTTCTTATAGAAATGCTTCATGAAATAAATGTATGATTTATTTTAAAATATATTATATTTGAGCTTTTATAGCTATTTTCTGTTATGGCTTTTTGTAATGCTGATCTTTGGATAAACCCTGAAGTGAATCAAGAGACCACGGTTGAGCGTGTAGTCCTTTTTCATTTGCATATTCGGCTTTTAGGGGGTTGTGCTCAAATGGAATAACAGCTATATATATATATATATATATTCAAGAATTACAGAGTTAAAAGGTTCTTCAGTACCAGACTGACCCTATTCTCTGGGCGATAAATCAAGATCGCACCAAGTTTATGGATCTCTACACAGCACCAAAGCAGGAAAAGATTCTTAAATGGTGGAAATATTGGCAGGTTATACATATTTATACCCGTCCATCCCAAAAGGGTCAATTAAATCAAAACTTTGAACCGCTTGTCTTGACCTCCTGAGAACAGTGTCCAGTGCTGAACAATGACTCTTTCTCCAGCTCCAAGGGTCCAGGAGCTCGGTCTTTATGACCGTTTAAAAGTGCATTGAAGTGCTTTTGTATTTTTGCTGTAACCTGTCGGGTGAACTTCCACAGTACAGTGAACGTTAATCTTTCAGTCCACACAAAACTCATTCTCTCACCTACAGTACAGCGCCGGTTTGTTTGGGAGGTTTCTAGTACGATGTAGGAGCTATTCTGCTAAAAAGAACCAAGAAAAGGAGAAAGAAATGTGTAATGAGGAATAAAAAAACACCTCAGAGCTGCAAGAACAGGCTGAAATAACTCGCATTAAACTTGCATTACATTTAATGAAGGTACTATTCAAACATCCATGTATTATTTTAATTCAAGGATTGTAATTAATCTACAAAAGCAGGCTTTGTCTTCTAGACTTCATAACTTAATTTTCATGACATTATTACCACGTTTGGATCTTAAACTATTTCCTGCTCAATGAATGCCACAGAAACGGCCAAAAAAATAAGTACAATAAAATAAATAGATAAAAAATAAAATAATAATTCACGCCATAAGCAAAAAGAAAGGAATAAAGCAATTATATTTTTCAGATATATTTTGACATTAAATCACAGTACATTCGCTCCTATAACCTGTTATGTCATTCATGCATAAATCAATTCATGAACGCATACAAATTAATAAATTACACAAATAAATAAGTGCATTAAAAAGCAATGCTCAAAATATGAATGTATAAATAAGTAAATGCAGAAAATAGCAATGCATACATGCATGAGTAAATACATAATATTATAGTTTGCATTTATATTGTTTAATTTTGTACCTTTTTAATAAAAATGTAGCACATTGATTTCTACAAAATATGTTATTTTACGCATGCATGACAAATAAATAATTGCATAAAAATAAATGCATAAATATGAATGCATAAATGCATAACATAAATGCATGAAACCATAAATAAGTGCAAAAATAAATGCATAAATAAGTTAATATAAATGTGAATGTAATACAAATAATATTAATGATACAATTTTTCTCATAATATCAATCAAAATTGCACATTATATTATGCATTATTATTAAAATGCGCCTGTGCATTTCAAAAGCTTTCCATTGGTTTGCATACACAGTGGACATGAGAACAGCCTTCAACACGAGACACAGAGCATCTAATCCAACGCGTCCAACGCTGGACTCAACCCCAGTAAAGCGGACAATCAGAATCAGAGGGAAGTCAACACAGCAGCAGAGTTCAGCCGCTCTCTGTGAGATGAAACGTCCCGCTGTGAGCCAATCTACTGAGACAACACCAGAGAACACCTGAGACCTGAGAGAGAGCTCTATTAAAACGACTGACCCGACCTCAAAACCAGCCGGACACAAAGAACAAAAACATCCTGACTGTGATCTCACCTGTTTGAGAAATCACTCGTGTTAGGAGCACAAACGCTGCAGGTTAATACTACAGACAGGGTTTTACAGCTTCTTCATTTATTCAATATTAATTTACATATATAGTTTTGACATTCTTTTCAGGAAAATGTAGCACTATAACTAATACAATATCAATTACGTCAAAAATAAGTGCATACATCAATCGGTCAATTAATCAATACATTCATTGAGAACAAAAGCACATGATTTGAGGAATTATTTTTTCATAATTCATTGAGAATCTGTAATACTCTAACATAAGTCTTTTAAGATGGACTCATTTCTTGTAATTCATCATGTCTGGAGCACAAACACTGCAGATATTACAGATTCTCAATTCAATGAATATTACAGATGCACTGCTTTCATCATGTGTCTTAATTAATAAGATGCACCATTTTCACCATGAAACAGGCAAAAAAACAAAAAACAGACGTGTAGATACTTGGGTGTTTTTGTCATTTCACATGAGAAGACAATATGTCTTTTTCAATAAATTGAAACACTGTAATATCCTTAATAAAACAGCTTATTAATGCCTAGAGTCTCTGATCTTTCACCTGTTTACCGGTAAAACTATGTATCACTTTAGTACATGATTTGAGAAACACAATACAAACGCTGTAGGATAATATTACAGATTCACAATTTATTGAAAAAACAAAACAAAAACACATGTTGTCTGGATATTCGTTAGATCAGCCCTTTTAGGCTGATTTAATTCAGTGTGTTTCAAACCGATGCTGAACTATGTGAACCTGCTAACCGATGTTAATTATGGCATAAAAAGAACAAAGCCGCTCATAAAAGAGCAATTAGCTTTGGGAAACAGAAGCTAATATTCATGAAAACACAATTGTTTTGATGGCGTTCAGATACGGTATCTTATCCAACACCCCGAGGCTCTTTTAAAAAACGATAAAACACTTTTCATTTTCCATCCACTTACATTGCAACATTTCCATATTTAGAATAAGTCCCCGAAGAAAAGGCCGTACAGTTACAGCGTGTGATTTATATACTGCTCTGTCAAACTGTTCGATATGGAGAATAAAAGAGCAGAAAATAAAGACCGAGACCGAGTGCAAAAGACTGTAAATAAAGGAGTGTTTTCCCCCAAAGTTCTGCTTCGGTGCCATGCTGGATTTGTGATTTCATAGGCTAAACCCCGGGGAACCGCGTGAAGTAGAGGAACTCATTTCAGCCTGAATTCAGATTGATTTCCTATCCAGTGCTTCTCAATGGAGGCAGTGCAGGGCTAAATAAACATAAGGTCACTGCATCAATCTCTGCCGCTTCCTTCTCGTGCCATCTGATCTAGTTTCACACTCCAAACACTCGCGCACTTCGAAAGAAGCACATTTATTTAATAGACACATGCCGGAGGAGTTTAGTCGCAGTGTTTTGGGGAGTAACATCTGTGTCTGGAGTAGTATGATATACTACTATAGAAGTGCAGCGATATATAATATGTATACTGGAAGAAAATATATAAATGAATAAAACGTGTGTATAAATCTATTCATAATTTTGAGAAATTTAAGTTTAATGATTACAATAACTGTCTACCATGAAAAAATATATATATATATATTTAATAATTAAAAACAGAGTACCTATGCATTTATTTGATCAAAAATACAGTACAACAGTAATATTGTTAAATATTCCAACTCAAATTTAGTTTGTTTTTTATATTTTTAAAATGTGTTAATTTAATATACTTTAATAAGTGTGTGTGTGTGTGTGTGTGTGTGTGTGTGTGTCTGTGTGTGTGTGTGTGTGTGTGTGTGTGTCTGTGTGTGTCTGTGTGTGTGTGTGTCTGTGTGTGTGTGTGTGTGTGTGTGTGTGTGTGTGTGTGTGTGTGTGTGTGTGTGTGTGTGTGTGTGGTATTCACAGTGCATCTTGTTGTTAGTTGTTATTTGCCCTACAAAATTGCTTAAGTATCTTGACTGTAATTTAATGACTTTCAATAATGACTCTCAAGCTCGTTTCAAAACAGATCCCTAACACTGTCAGACTCGAATGGAAATGTGGGATGTGCACAACAAACTACTAAAAGCACAGCTTCATCTGCTGACATTTAAATAATGCAACCAGTGCTAATCTTAATTAGCATAGTATATGCCGTCAACTACTGCTGACTGTTTAGAAACTTAAAAGACACCCTTTAGCGGTGTGCTTATGTAACGCGTGCCTCTTAACCGACAGAAACCAGGGAAAACCTCCTGTTTATCAAACTTTAAGATTTGAGGCCTGGGCACTGCCCAACTCAGTGACGATAGATCACTTATTTGCAATACTTTCAGTATAAAGCTGGGTTTCTGCAAAAAAAAAAAATAAAAAGTTAATTGCAACTGTTTATCTCACATTTTCTCGCAATTGCAAGTTTACACCTCACAATTTGTTTTTTTCTCAATTGTAACTCTAAATCTCACATTTGTAAGATATGAACTCATAACGGCAGGCTTTATATGTTGAGTTTATATCCTACAATTCTGACTTTATTTTGCAAGTTATAACCGTAGGTTTACATTATTTCTGTGACATGATAAAAAAGATGCTTGTGACTTTCCCTACAATTCTGACTTTCTCAAGTTTATATCTTTCTTCTTAGGATTGCAAGTTTATATATTGTAATTCAAACCTTTTTTGCAGAATTGTAAGATAAACTATGAATTGCAAGAAAAAAGTCAGAATTGTGAGATACAAAGTATCTCAAGATTCGCGATTTTTTATTATTTCATTGAGGAAAAAAATCTTCCATATTTTATTATTTAATCTTTTGGCACAAACTTCATGTCAGGAACACAAGTAATTTAAATGCACACTAGAGTTTTGGATAAGTTGGTCTGAAACAGATTTTTGTTGATTACTGGCTTAAAACGACTTTCTTTTTAACCGCTGGAGCGGGATGATACGCCTCCCGTTCAGTCCGTTTCTCTCCTTTCTCCTACAGAAGAGTGTGTAATCGAGTGGCTTTAACACAAGGAAATGACGGCACGTTCTCAGGATGGTAATCTCCTCACACGCTCGGCGTGAGCACCGCATCATGAATGTTTCATCTGCCGTATTACCAGGACTCTTTTCAGACCCGCTCTGAACGCTCACACAGATACGACCATCAGTAAAGTCTACTGCACCTCAAAGAAAAAACATTTCTCAGGAAAGAAGCACATTTCCCGAAATGGATTACTTGCTACACAAACCAGAGATTTAATCTCGCAATTCTGTCCAACAGATAGCAAAGATGTGATGTTTTCAAATCAGAGCTGCTCTGAAACTCTCCAAACACACACCTCAGTGTGCGGTATAACAATGAAAGGTCCAGCTTAAACACATAGGATGATGTTCTGGTTAAACATTCAGACGAGGCAATGGTTTACAGTTCACTTATTCTGGGACAAAGAGCTGACTATTCATATATTTGAGAGCTGCTCGATCTTAGAGATCGACCTTGCTGTAAATTTAGAGTTTGAACTACAAAAAAAAACTAAAACTCCAAATAAATCAGTCAATTAAGCTCTTCATTCACCACAAATGAATATGTATTTAACTACCATTCAAAAATTAGGGACAATAAGATTGTATTGAAGAATTCTCTTAAGCTCACTAACATTGCATTTATATGATCAAAAATAATATTAAATATTATAACTGTTTTCCATGGGAATGTGTCAGAATGTAATTTATTCCTGTGATGCGAAGCTGAATTCAGCATCATTACTCTTTACATCATTACAGCGTCACATGATCTTCAGAAATCATTTTAATATGCTGATTTGATACTCAACAAATTTCTGATTATTATCTACATTAAAAACAGTTGTGCTGCCCAATATTTTTGTGGAAACTGTGATGCATTTTATTTTATTCATCTCTGATGAAAAGAAAGTTCAAAAGAACAGCACTTTTTCTGTAACATAAATGTCCTTACTGTCAATTATGCCAAATATAATGCATCCTTGCTGAATAAAAGCATAAATTGTGTAAAAATGTTTTTAAAATAAATTATATATATAATATAATGAACCTCAAACTTCTGCATAGTACTGTACTACTCTACTAGATATGTCTAAATTACTCTGAATGTTCACAGAAACAAACAATAAATATAAGACTGGCTTCAATAAACCATCACTGATAAACTGGGTTTGTTTAAAACAAAAGGCCACAAAAAAGGTCCAAAACTTCAGGAGAAGTAGCTGCATTGAAATCCCCTCGCACTGCATTTGATGAACAACATCTCTATCCAGGGACATTAAGCAAGAAATCAATACGGAGCAGCTCTAGTGTATTTATACATGACCACCAACCGAACCAGCTCTCCTACCTGCACTCGGCCGCTGGGCTCCGTTTTAATCCATTTGATGACCGTCTCGTAGACCAGCTCCTCTGCTTTCGTGTTCAGGCTGTCGTTGGACATGTAACTGACCAGGTCTTCTATGGAAATGTTGAGGATCTCGTCCTGACCGGCCACGTCGGGGAAGTTCTGCAGGGCGAAGGCCTTCGCCATGTTGTGTAGTTCGGTGCACTGCATCGCCTCGGCCATGGCCAACACTCCCAGACAGTTAGCGGCCGTCAGCTGTTTCTCTGCGAGAGACGCACACGTACACACATGAGCTGGGAAACAAACCTCCAACGCACTAACAATGAGAGGTGTTGCTGTGGAGAAGGCGAGTGTAATATCTCAAGCAGCGAGTGGGAAAAGACCAGAGAATGGGAATCGATTGGGCTCAGCGGGGACAGACACAGACCGTTTCTACGGCACGGAAGGGCAACAAACAAACCATTTACTTCATAAGAACCGAAGCTTTGGTTTCAATTCTACATTAAACCCATTTACTATCCTTTTTACTTCAATCATAACACATTCAAATGATGTAAATAAACATTACACAGGAATAATAATAAAAGAAATATAATATAGTATATAAATAAATAATATCATCCTATTATAATATTAATATGCAAGCATGGGTCAAGAACTGATATCTGAAATAAAAGCTAATTATTTGTATAAACAAAATAATATCAGAAATAAACATTATGAGATTTATAACATCATATATTGAGTGACATGGTAACAATGAACTTTTTCATGCAATGCATTTTCAAGTTTTATTCGGATGATGCATTGGTATAAATTGCATATTTAATTTCTTTACATATTATGTAATATTATTGAGCAATCTGTATTACTATTAATTTACTACAATTTTAGTCAGCATTACCTACTAAAGTAAATACCTGTAGACTTACAGTGTGTGAAATCGCAGGAGTGAGCATTATTCTTTCTGCATTAAATCAAGCATACAGTATATGACGAGCTCTGATAAACGTGTGAAGAAAACTCCACTCATACACGTCTCCCAGCACTCAAAACACAATTACGTGTAATCAAAGCACACGCGCTTATGAAAGCGTAAATGGATTCGATTTCTATTACCAAATATTTCAATGCACCGACCGTCTTGACTGTAAGAACTCCAAACTCTTCCCCGCTGATGAAACCTTGAAGAAGAATCTCTTTTGGAGAGCGTTCACTTTTCATACGCATTCAAGTGTCATATATCGCTTATCTGAAGCGGTCACGCTAACAAGAGCGTCGTCTCAAGTCAGTCTGGCACATTTCTAACTCTTGTATACTGAAGTAGACGGATCCCTACAGGAGAGAAGGTCATTTCATAGATTAATAAGCTCCGGATCCCAGGGGTTCATGGGAAGAGAAGCACAAACCAGAGCTGTCAAAGTCACCCACATCCACTTTACTAAACTCATTATTCACCTTCCTCGCTCCTGCCTTCTCATCAGCAGACGTGAAAAGTGCAGAATTCATGACCGTGTCAGAAAGCGTTTCGATTACTCAATTCAGTTAAGTGCCGTCAAATATAGTGGAAAAAATATAAAAAAATAAAAGTTCATGAAAAATACATGTATATAAAGATTTTATATACGTAAATGTTCTAAACACATTTGTACAGACTTATGTAAATATATATTTTGTGATTAATATTTATGTGTCATTCATGCTGAAAAGTAACATTTCTATGAAAACTACAATTAGAACATGATTATTTTATTGTGCAATAATTATCATTAACTTTGTACAATATGTATATAAAATATAAATATTTTAAAAATGTCAAATAAAAATATCTCCAATCAATTCATATATATATACATATGTATATAGAGTATATGTAAAGATAGGCATAATAATAAATATAAGTAGTTTGAAAAATATTAATAAATCATAAATATCAATTAATAAACAATGCATATCTATACACCCACACACACTGAGCAACATTAATGGGTAATTCATGCTGAAAAGCATAATTTTAAAACCATATAAACAGACTACTCTTCCAGCATGAATTCATTTATTCTATTTTAATTTCCAGATCAAATTCAAACCATAATTCTGCCAGCATCTCAATTCAAATTGTGCATCTGGATTGACATGTAAACCGCATTCTCAATTCAGTCCTGAATGGTGCCGAGCCGCCCCACAGGATCTACATGCTAAAATATGTATGAATGGACTCCTCCGAGTCTGGCTCCTGGAGCAATATCTGACTAAAATATTACAAGTATTCAGATTACTAGAAATTACCGCATATCAACCGTCAAGATGAGCGCGAGTCATTACGACTGCTGTAATGAGCAACTGTATTTCTGATTCACTTCAGTCCACAGCAGAGCGTGTGTGTGTGTGTGTGTGTGTGTGTGTGTGTGTGTGTGTGTTGTGCTCATGTGTCAATCAACATCGCACAAGTCTTCAGCTCTGAAAAGGAAAACAGAATCCAAAAAGAGAGAGAGACGCGGACAGAATGAATAATGAGTGTATTCCCTCACGGCTTCACCATGAAGTTCCAGTAAATTACTCCAAGTTTTTAGAGTATCTACAAAAACAAGCTCATTAGAAACCCAATTACCATAATTTGTCCATGAGAGATTGAGAACTACAATCATGTTCTGCATTTACTGCAGCATTTCTTTCTACAATGTTACTTGCACCAAAAGTAGTTCTGCATCTCTCTCTGACCAGACATGATGGGAAAACATTTTCTGAGCAATTTGTCTGAAACCGAAACTAATGCATACAGTGCTATATTAAATCCATGCAATTTAGCAACTGAATTAGTTGCACGATTTTGGCAAGTTGTCTGGAGAAACATTTGATCCGTCAGGTTCTTACCGAGGAAGGAGACACAGACTTTGCAGAAAGTGTTGAACTGGAACTTGTTGGCCGCCTCCAGTAAGGTCTTGGCGTTGGCCGAGTCGATAATGAGGGAGCCGGTGTAAACAAACTCAAGGAGAAGCTCCAGAACATCTGAACTGATGTTGCTCATTGTCAGCTGCATCTTCTCACCGTGTCTGTTCTCTCCCGATAACCTGGACACAGTGTGAAGACGGTTAAACCTGCAGCTTGTGTCTCAATGCCAACTAGCAGTGGGGGGGTATTTTCAGTGTATAACAAATTGTTAATGCTAAATAAAACTACAACCATTAAAAATAGCGTTCATTAACTGAAATAAAGCTGAAATAAAATACAAATATAGATGAAAAATGTACAATTTAAACAAAAAACTAAAATGCCTTAGCAACTAACTGAAATAAAGTTAACAACAAAATTAAATACAAATTAAACCTAATAAAAAAAACGCATCACATTATTTTTTATTTAAATTTTTGCTACAAAAAGTGTAAACTAAAATTATAATGAAAACTGAAAAAAAAAAAATAAAAGCTAATTCAAAATATTGATTAAAATTGTATTTAATTTGTGTATTATAACTTTTGGTCTGTTCCTCACACAATTATGTCATATTTATTATTATATTTATATGTCATTATTATTATTATTATTATTAACTAAAACTATTAAAATAATTTTGTAAACGGAAATAAAGCTCAAATATAAATATTAGATGAAAAACTTATTAAAATTATTATTATTATTAAAAAACATTACAAATGCTGCCCTGGCAGCTAAAAATATGCTATACAATGTAAAAAATTAAAGTTGGAGTACTAAAATAAATAAATAAATACATTTGAATTCAAACCAAATACAAATAGAAAAAAAGACAAATACAAAAAAATTCCATTTTTTGAGTTTTAATTTTTATTTTAGTTCAAGTTACTAAAAACTCAAATTTAAAATGAAAACTGAAAATGTAATATTTGTATGGACTACTTTTAAGGCATTTCTTATGGTCTTTTTGTTTGACAGGGTCACTACTACATCACCGCAGAAAGATTTGACAATAATTTTGAGGCTGATTAAATAATGGTTCGATTTTGAGTGAACTACTCCTTTAAGAAATAATTAAAAACCTATCAAGCAGCGCAAAGTGAGATGGACTCATTTGGAAGAGCATCAACTAAAGCTGTTCGGCGAGTGTGACTGGAAGTCAAGCCTGTGCGTTTCTCTACAGCAGCGCTTGAGGGAAAACTTGAGTGAGCTGCTATGCATTTTCATGCATAATACATGTTTAAAGGCATATGGAGAGCGCAGATTGCTTGGCTGCTGAGATGAGCTGCTCTCCGTCTCGAAGAGGGCTGCTGGCTTAGCGTATCTGAGGGATGATTGGCAGACGGACGCACCACGCTTTTGGTTTTGCTATTGTTTGAGTGCGTGTCTTTAGACACTAAACCTATAAACCTCAATTATCAGGGACTGCAAAAAGACAAAGGTGTCTGGAGAAACAAAAGCTCATAATGATGTTCCATTAATGGACGACCACGTCCAAGAAGAGGTTAGACATGGCAGTGAGGAGGAAATAATAATAATGATGATAACCTCTCTTCTGCCTCGGCTTACACTTCTATTCTACTCGAGACACGTGCATTAAAAGGTGAAGTGTGTCATTTCAGAGTCATTATCAGCAGCAAATGAAATTGTGAAAAGAAAAAACCTGCTTTGAGGTAAGAAAATGTGAAAGGTTTCAAACGGACAAACTCTTTTGCCTGATCGAGTTGTGTTGGGTGCAATTTCATGCTACGCCAAAACTGAGACAAAGTATTTTAGCATAGCAAATTACACTTCCTCAAAATCACAACATGTGTTTAAAGGAATAGTTCACCCAAAAGTGAAAATTGGCTGAAAATGTGCTCATCCTCAGGCCATGCAAGATGTAGATGAGTTTCTTTCTTCATCAGATTTGGAGAAATGTAGCATTACATCACTTGATCAGCAATGGATGCTCTGCAGTGAATGGGTGCCGTCAGAATGAGAGTCCAAACAGCAGATTAAAACATTCACAAGTAATCCACACCACTCCAGTCCATCAATCAATTAACGTCTTGTGAAACCAAAAGCTGCGTGTTTGCAAGAAAATCCATCATTAAGATGTTTTAACTTCAAACCGTTGCTTTTGGTCAAAAAACATAATAATTTAAATCCATAATAACGCTTCCACCACTGGAAAAGTCCATCTCCTGTTATCCTCTGCCTTCAAAAGCCACCCACATATTTGTTTAGAGCTGTTTTTACTCATAAACAGTGTTTGATCTGTGCAGATTTCTCTCCAATTAAGAGTCAAACCAGATGACTTTTCACTGAAGAAAGCATTTTATGGATGGAGGACTTAAGTTTTTAGCTGGAAGCAACGGTTTAAAGTTAAAAACACCTTAATGATGGATTTGTTTCTTACAAACATGCAGCTTTTACTTTACAAGATGTTAATTGATGGACTGGATTATTGTGATGTTTTTATCAGCTGTTTGGACTCTCATTCTGACGGCACCCATTCACTGCAGAGGATCCATTGCTGAGCAAATGATGAAATACCACATTTCGCCAAATCTGATGAAGAAACAAACTCATCTACATCTTGGGGTGAGAAAATGTAAATTTTTGGGTGAACTATTTCTTTAAAATTCTAGATATTTGCAAAATATGCACAGACAAATGCATGCTACATGTGACAGACAGACAGACAGACAGACAGACAGACAGACAGACAGACAGACAGACAGACAGCGTGATGTAAGAGGGAAGGAAAGGGGGGGTAGAATATCAGTTCTGCCACAGGGAACCAGCAGCCATCCTACAGGGAAAGGCACCATTCCATGACTGGGACGTGGATTTACTTTCAAACACCTGCCAAAACAGAGTTCAACACGGCCTGCGTACGAACGGTGACATTAGTCGTTACAAGAGCTTGGACTTGGAGGAGGCAAAAGGCAGAGTATGAGGTGAGGTGAGGTGTCTCTGGCGGTGGCTGAAAAATCAAGAAATGTTACTCCTGAAAAGAAAAACAAAAATGCAAAGTTTATTGCTGTCAGGTGTAAGTGGAGGAGGAGAAATATTAAGAAAGTAATCGACCGTTAAGATGTGGGAAAGAAAAAGAGCCTTCTTTCTGTCCCTGAGATCACGCTCACACTATTTCCATAAACACTGCTGCTCAGAAAAGAGCTTTTGGGCCATAGTTTTATTCCTGAATATGATCACGTCTGGCCTGATGGTTATCAAAAACTATGACTATTATATTGATTAGACTGGGACCATACAGTGACGAAAGTATGGCACTAAAGGGGAAAAGACTTAAGAATGAAAGTGTGCATAATATGTGAATGATGATGCTTCTCAGGCAGCATCACATGTACACGCTATAGAGATCCCAGAATGCATTGCAATTTAAATAAACATAATAACATAAACAAATACATAATTTGATAAAAAAATTGAAAGTTAATACAAATTAATGAAAATAAATAAAAGATAATAACAAACAAATACATAATTTGATAAAAAAATTGAAAGTTAATACAAATTAAATGAAAATAAATCAAATGAAAATAAATGAGTTTATTAATAAATCAATAAATATAGGCACACAATTCATAAAAGCTTTAATAAATAGAAAAGAAAACAGCTTTTTGGACATATAAATAAATAAAAACACAAATGCATAATAAAAATATATGAAAAATAAATGAATGCATAAATAAATAAATAAACACATGCATGATTAATAAGCAAAACAACAAACGTGTGCTCAGGAAAATAGCTTTTTGGTCATATTTTGTTTTTCTGAAGTATAAAACACATGTCTGGCCTAAACAAATAAATGGTTATTCAAATGTTTCATTTTACCCACTGACTATGACTATTATATTGATTAGACTGGGAAAGTACAGTGATGAAAGTACGGCACTCAAAGGGGCCGAAAACCTTTTAAGAATGACAGGGGTCTCTAAAATAGACAATTTCCATTTTTCCCATTTCCAGGAAATGTTGAGCACACTCATTTGCCTACGTCCTTGAGAGAAAAATCTAGAAATGTGAGTGCTTGCTTTGTTCCCGTGTTCGCTGACATTACACGCAACATTATACCTGATTACACACCTCAGCACAGTTTAATCAACATTTGCTTTCATCAAATCTTCAGCGCAAACGTGTTATTTGAACGGCGAGGTGTCTTTTTTAGGTGAAACTACTTTTCTAGCCACGCTTTACGCATAATTTACCTCTTTAGCTGGTCATGGCATCGGCCTACAATGGTTTGCATGACCTTTGGCAGCACAACTCTCAAATAATCCTGTTAGACCATGAAACCAGTCGAAAACAAGTTTATGCATATGCATAAATAAATGCACAAATAAGTGCACAAATGAATGTGTAAATAAATTCATTCATAATTCTATAAGTAAATATTCTAGAAATAATTACATCAATGCATAAAGAAATACAAATTAAAACAAACGAATGCATAAACAAAACTAAAAATGAAATCAAAATAAATGCATGTGCATAAATTCATAAATAAATGTGAACCAAAAATGTCTCATCATAATTATGCTTATACTCTCCAAACAATGGACTATATTAACTCCACAATATTTCTTAAAAACAATACACTTTAGCTAATGCCTATATTATTCTTCCAGACAAAGAAGCAGCACAAATCCCAAGTGGGTATCAAACCACTAGAACTGAGTTAAGTGTCCATTTTAATGGAACAAAACAAATCAAGAGTTGTCCAACTAAAGGGGCTCTTCAACGCCAGCTATCCGTCTCAGACGACTAACGAAGTGTCTGCTAATATATACGTGAAAACACTCAGCAAGTGGCAACATGACGGATGCACTGCCAGAAACAATGCACAAATATTCAATAAATCCAGCAGACAGGCTGAATCTCTGGAGATAGTGAAATTCATAAGCGGCGCTGCCTTGCATCGATGCGAACGAGGCGGCGTTAATGCTATATATTACATCCAAACACAGATCCACTTAGTGCATGATTTGCTAAACGGATGAATCACTTTTTAATGCATGTTTTCTCAGAGAACGACAAATACAGCAGGTGTTCTTTATAGACGATTAGATAAACACGGTCCGTTTGACTGATAGAAATGATGGGCACCCTGATAACGACAGCCTGATTCACTCATTAAAGGACCGCCTGACATCGCCGATATTAAACTCAGATTACAGCCCAGTCGTGAATCACTTTCAGGATCAATGTTTCGTTCAGATTTGATATTCATCATATAGCCCTTTTTCCCCTTAAAGTTCAAAGACTGAAGTCCATTTTTAATAAAGCATGTCTGAAGTGTAAACAAGCAAATAATCATGCTGAAATAGTGTAAGACCACTCACATTTTTCCCACTAGAAAAGCATGAGAAATTAATAATGCAAGAGTGTTTTTGAACCGTTTAGTATGCTGCTGGTTTATGAATCATGACACGCCATTGATTTTATTCTGCTGAACAAAGCTGTTGACTCTCGATTTAATGTAGCGTGAATTTTCAGCCGACAGACAGTTTCATGAACATAAACGCACATAAACATCAGCTTGATCTTTCTAGATGAACTCTATGAAGTTGAACTGGATTATTGCTTTAATACCGCTTGACAAGGTTACATATTTTCGACTTTGTGAAAAGATAAAGAAATACACAGAGCTAATGCATTTTTGACTGAATAGCGATGATGTGACTTTGTATGGCTTTGTTCTGTAACCTAATGAGCCGCCTACAGGCATCACATGTGCAAGATTACGCTGTTTCCAAAACGCCATCCCAGAATGCACTGCGACAAGATTAGTGAAAAAAAATAAAAAATTAGATTTTTGAAACTTTGAATTTTTATTTGAAAATGTGAAACTTGATTTATTTAAATAATGTGTATACGTAATATATACTTACTATAAATAACTAAATACAAATAAATTAATTCATAAATAAAATCATAAATGCATATATGAGTGCATAAATCTATAAATAAATGTGTTAATGCATACATTTATTCATAAGTGCACAAAAATAAAAAGCAGCAATCAATAAATACAAAAAGCATTTATATGAATAAAAATGAATTTAAGTGTAAATAAATTCATTAATGATTGCAAAATGTTAAAAACATATATTTTATAAATAAATAAATGGATAAATAAAAGCGAAAACAAAATAAATCAATACATTGAGAAAAAAAACTGGTCAAAATAAATACGTGCATATATAAATATATAATGCATAAAGAAAACATAGATGCACAAATACATTTTTGTGAATCATAACATCAAATCAGTTCTAATAATGGTTTGCGTCCCATGTGCATGATGTGCTCAGGATCTGTTAGGATGCTGGCTTGGTAGCTCACTAGGTTTCTACAGAAATGCTAGTCTCCTCTGCGTTTATAAGAGACAAGCTAGACGTGAATGAGAGTGAAATTCTCCATTCAGAGCCCTAGTTTCTGTGCATCCAGAGGCACTGGAGCTCAAATCACTTCACGAGGTGTATCAGCACATTTTGTGCTTCACTGAGAACAAACTTCTGAGTTATTGCTCCTAATGCAGTTTTCATAGCTGCCGCTCTCGAGATAGTTCAGCTCGACCTGGACTAAATTCACAATCAGCCGGCCGAGAGTCCCAGACACAATCTGGAGCGGATGCATCACGATATATATCAGATGGAAATATACAGCAATTTCACATGCCAAGCCAGCTGAAATCTGTTTGTTCTCGGTGTTCAACGCCCTGAATTGTGTTTAATCTGATGTGATTCAAATAAGTCTGAGACGGCTAGATGAACAACATGTGCAATCGGTCGTACTATTGAGCTCTGTCATTCAGCAACACATTAACCCTATAAAGCCTGCACATTTCTAAGGCTTTTAAATGATCGACATGACCAAAACTGTGTTGCACACAATCGACTTGTGCTAGCATCCACCTTCAGCTCATGGTTCACTTGTCTTTACGCTGTGAAATCTTCACTGATTTTATATGATTCTTCTTTTACATTATTATTAGTAATATTTCAAGATTAAGGGTGAATCCCATTTCTCTGTCTTACCCCTTGTCCCTCGAAACCACTTGGTTACTGTTACGTCATCATACATCGTTGCTAGCGTGCTGTTACGTCACCAGAGGAGACAAGTGTTGACCACAATCTCTCCGTCTGAAAGTGTGTGTTTGTCGATTGCGTGGGTTTTAGAGATGTTTTATCTATTCAGAGAAACGCGGGACTGTTGTGCAAATCAGCAATATAACGTTAGTGTGGAAAAATAGCGATTTTTTAAAACGTTTCAATTAAGAACATGGTTGCAAATATGTATGTAAGTTACAGGACTGTGTAGAGCACAAAACAAGACTGTCGTCATTTTAAATAAATTATTTAAGATGAAAATACTCTCTGGATGATCTGGATCAGTGTGTTCTGGTACCGCTTGGTTTCAAGTAAGCTCACGAAAATGCTTGGTTTTAAGGGGTATCTACCCCTTCCCTTACCCCTACCCCTCGATCAAAACCAGAATTAGCCCTTACTCTCACGTGAACGCGCTAAACTAAGGGGAAGGGGTAAGACAGAGATTTGGGATTCACCCTAACACTTACTGGACTGAAGCAACAGGTTTACTTGATTATCCATCATAATTTTCTTTTTTAGAAAAATCATGTTCAAATGTATCAAATATGATCATCAGGCTTCTGAAAATGTTTATTTGTTCATCTCTCAATCGTCATTGGACTGCATTGGATGCAACATATTATTGAAGATATAAAGTCACGACTGACATTTATATAATTTTATGTAAATATCTGCTATACTGTTATAAAGACCTAGTTGATTTATATTACAAGAAACAGAATTTCATCTATTTATCCATAAAAATATCAGCATCTGAACCAAATTGCATATTATTGCTCAGTTTAAGTCTCTGAATAAAATGTAGCTGTTTTTCTTCTACATTCTCTCTATATCATAATATATGAGACCATAAAAGCCTGATGGATCAAATATGACACTCAACAAACATGCATAATACAATGGTTTTTTTTTTTTTTTTTTTTTGGGGCTGAAAAATCCAACAAACTAACTATTCAACAAAATGTCTTATTTTATATTAGGCTTACGGGGTTAAAAATGCTTATAATAGCATGTCTAAAAAATTCTACCTCTGAAAAACAGATTGTAAAAATTATACATGACATATTATACAGACATGATCCAAAATGAAAGACTTTTACAAACAATCTTTTTCCATTCTTTCGATTTTATGATTTTCTTTCTTTCTGCTAGCTAACAAAAGTCAGACACTGACCAAAAGTATCATATGCAAATAAACATTTTAAGTTTTAAAAGTTTGCTTCAGCACAATTTACTGCAACCAGTTTCCCGCAAAGCTCATTTGCATGTAAACATATGAACTTGCAGTAAACGTGTGGCAAACTTCGCCTCACAGGTTCAGCTGAAGGGCACCTGATACATTTAAACAGATTCTGGGCTTGTACGTGTCTTTGCCTGTAAACATGAGTCAGTATCAGTTTTTGCTCGTAAACAACATTCAGTCAGTCTTACGGCTCCGGGACACCCGACTGCTGAGATCAGCATCGATACGAGACGGCAAAGTCGGCAAGAAACAGAATTTCTCCAAGCATAAACGAGATCCGCGCAGCTCCCTTCATCTCGACGGCGCGCTCAAAGCGGCGTGTGAATTTCCACCGAGATACGGAGCGAGTCACAGCAGGTAAAAGGTGAAGTGGGACGACTAGAACATCCCGTGGAAGCACTTCACATACACAGCCGAGCGCAGCGCTGATATATACGCATCCCTAAAATCTACCTTTCATTTGTTTTGACATTTACAAAGCATTTAAAACCAAAGCCCCCAGTCATGGAACTTCTTCGCCCATTACAATGCAAACCAGCACACTTAGGAAATGGAGATGAAAGACCTTTCACAGCAGTGAAATACATTCGTCGGGGGGACAGACAGAATGGCTACTGGCCCTGTGACGGGAACCGATGTCTTCAGACCTGCAAGAGACGGGGAGGGAAAAGGAGGCGACACAAATGCACCCTACGAAAAGAACAGAATAGATCAAGGACGGGAGGAAAGCAAACCTTTTCACCATGTCCTTGAAATACAAGCTGCAGGAAGCTAGAACATTTTGATGGACTTCAAACTCTTTGCCTTCAACAATTATTTTCAGGTCTGTAAACTCTTTCTCTCGCCACTGCTGGTTCAATTCCTTCAACATTTCTGTAGAACAAGAGAAAGAAGAGAAACAGTGATTTTCAGACCTTCTGAGATCCGAGCACACAGCATACGATGACACAAGCAAATCATTACTCGAAGAAAAACTGGGAATTATTTGTTTGTGCAAGTAAAAGGCTGGAAAGGAGGAATAAAACCATCAAGCATGAAGGGAAAACAACAACAGAAGTGAAGGGCAGAGGTCAGCGCTCTCATTTCATTAGGATTCATGAAACAAACGCTCAACTTCATCAGTATGATGTCTACAGCTCTGATTTCAGGGAACACTTCAGCCAAGAATGAAAACGCTGTCATTATGTACTCACCATCATGTCATTCCAAACCCTTCTTTCTGTTCATTTCAGACCGTTTATTTTAGGGTGAAATATTCCTTTCACAAACAATGGAAAGCTACAGTCGGGTTCTGGAAATAAAAGCTCCACATTCTTTATGTACTTTTTGTTATTATTATTTTGTTACTAACATTATTACTAAAAACAGACTTCGTTCTCTCTCTCTCTCTCTCTCACACTCACACACTCACACACTCACACACTCACACACTCACACACTCACACACTCACACACACACACACTCACACACTCACACACACACACACACACACACACACACACACACTCACACACACACACTCACACTCACACACACACACACACACACACACTCACACACACACACACACACTTGTTAAAGCATGCATATATATATATAACAAATCTGTGTATAATAATTATATTATATACCACACTGCCCCCCCACACTCTCCAAATTATCCCCAGATGACTCTTTAAAAAATATTTCATTAAATTCTGAGTACGGAAACACAATTCCATTTTAACACAATAAATGCATCTTTATTTTAAATAAATACATTAACAAATTGCATTACAGTATTCTTCATGTAATTTTAATTGTTACTATTATTATTACTAAAAATAGGCTTTGTTTTCTCTCACACACAAAATTATTGAAATATGCATATATATATATAAAAAAAGAAATCTGTGTATAATTATTAATATATTACATACCACACTGCCCCCCCACACTCCCCAAATTATCCATGTCCTACTCCTAAATGCTTTTTGACTTAAAAAATATTTCATTATATTCTGAGTACTGTAACACAATTACATTTTAACACAATAAATGCATCTTTATTTTAATTAAATACATTAACAAATTGCATTACAGTAATGTCTTTAAAGGGAACCTATTATGCAAATTTCACTTTTATAAGGTGTTTGATCACTGATGCATGTCCACAGTGTGTGTAGACAACCAGACTATAATGGTAAAAATCCACCCACTCTATTATTTTTTATAATCTCCATAAATCAGAAGCGGTGCCTGAAAACACACGGTTTCAGATTTCCAGTAGGGATAAGCCCCGCCCACGACTGGTGAATAAACATTACAAATATTGTTTTTGGATGTACAAGTGAAGAGTCTCCAAAGATCCTCAGCATCTGAGCCATGGAGAACATTGTGGATGAATCTCATTTATGGAAGGAAATATGGAGAAGAGTTATATATTTGTGCAAATCATTTTCTGCCAGACTGCTTCGTAAACAAGGGTCAGTTCAACACAGGATTCACACAGAAGCTGATTCTGAAAGACGGGTCAATACCAGCTGTTCATGCTCAAACATCATATCCAGAGTAGAGGCTGATATTTTTGGGGGAATCCTGCGGGATGGGAAACAAAATAACTACGAATCATGCGATCGGGACTGGACAGAAAAAAACATCAGTGGGAGTGGGTGGTACCTGGAATATTAATAACACTATGATACCAAACTTTATACACAAATATACCTTATATAAATAAACTATAAACTGTATATTTTTGTATAACTCGCTAGAGGTCTGCACGGGCTCAAAACTGAAGCCCGAACCCGGCCCGTACCCGAGATCGTCTGACCCGACCCGACCCGAGCGGCACAGTTAAATTTAGAGCCCGAACCCAACCCGAAACCCCCCCCAACGAATAGCCAACTAAAAAAAAAAGGAAAAAGGCCGCAATTTCATGATTGCATGCAAAGAAACAGATTAATCAAGGCTCTGCCATTTCACAAACATTTACCAGTTATGACAGTTTGTGAACATCAGGTGCAGCGGTCGCATACATTCTGCCGAGTTTATGAATTTTGTATGGACAAGAAGATGATGACTGTGCAAATTATGGTAATTTTTTGTCAGTTAAGGCTCGTTAGCATTCTGTCTACTTTAAATCAGACATAAGATCTTAAAAAGATTGTATTTATTTGAATGAATTAATCATTTATTTGAATTAGAGAGAGCGAGAGAGAGCGAGGAGCCGAGAGGCGAGAGGCGAGAGAGCGAGAGAGCGAGAGAGCGAGAGCGAGAGAGAGAGAGAGAGAGAGAGGATGAATGTTGCGGCGTGCATGTGAACCTGCGCCTGCGCGTCTCTCTACAAGCAATGAGGCTTAGTTACTTCAAAAACAGCGATTTTGCCGCCTCATTGCAGATAAATATAATGTTGTGACTTGAGTCAGTAGCCTGTCGAAGCTATTTTACTAATAAAAGTTTCCGTGCTCTGCGCGATCTCTGATATCTGTGTGCAATGTGTGTGTGTCTATGAAAGCAGCGAAGCCTCTGCATATAGTTTTGGTTTAGCTACAAACCTGAACCCGACCCGAGCCCGAGGCTATCCATTAAACATTAACCCGAAACCCGAAAGTATTTCGGGACCCGCGGGTTCGGGTCGGGTAGCAGACCTCTATAACTCGCCCTGTCTGTTTATGCTCTCCTCCTGTTTGCTTTGGTGTGGCTGGTTAAGTGAATGATGCTGTCTGTGACAGACAGGTCTACGGCTGGTCTATGAGGTAATACAGTAATCGGGCAGGACATCCAAACGCTCACCTATCATTCATCGACCTCAAATATGGCTTTTTAGTACAAATTTACATGGCTGCGTAATCTAATGTTAACCTAGAGAAACGTGCGCTATATTGAAGTGTATGTGTGGAGTGTGGAGCTGAACACTCAGTTGCTCTTAAAATCTCCGTCATTTTTGGTCATACAGATAAAAGTAGCCTAATACATCTTTCAAATCAGTAAAGACTCTACGTTTATTTGTGTGCACTCAGAATAACAACGAAACAATGTGCTTCTGTAAATTAAAGCAAACAGGATGCACTTCCTGCCGTCTAGGTCTCTGTGAACTTGAGCGAGAAACTTCGAAACTCCATCTATGAAAAATATATCTATAGAGAGTGAAATGTCTACTTTCAAATGAAAAAATTTTGTAAATAGAAAATGTGTGTTAGCATGGATGATTTATATGAAATTGAATGTGTGTGCAATGCACACTATGCATTGTGTAAGCTGGCTTTCATTTCAATATAATAACGAAAAACAACATTTTAGTTTTTTATATAACAAAGGTGGGCACGCTGTGATCTGTACTGTATTTTTACTGTAGCTGACAGATTCCGGCCCAAAAATAAATAAATGCACAACAAAGTAAAATGGGACTCATTCTTACGGGATTTTCCCCAGTTGTTTCATGGGATTAGGACGGGATTTTTTTTTGTGGGAGAGGAACTAGAGAGGTTTGAAAATCCACTCCCGTGTCGTGTCACCCTCTAATCCAGAGTAAGAATCGCCTCATATTTTCTGTGCTTGTTTTCTAAAACTCCCATGATCTCTGACTGTATTCACAGAGAGCAGAGCTATCGTCAGTCCTCTGTCATGTGTCATGTGTACCCGCCTCATGTTTCCATATTTGGTTTGTTTCCTGCCATTGTTAAGTGTGATTATTAGTTAATTCTCATCCAGCTGTGTTTGTCTCATTATCAATGATTACCCTGTTTATTTATAGTCCTGTCTGTTCGCCCTGCCTTGTTTGTCTACTGCTGTGTGCACCATGACAGCTGTCGTAAGATTTACCCGAAAACTATTACGGTCCGCATATTTCACAAAACATTTGGGCTGCGTGAGATTCTCCAGTTTTGTTGGTGACAGACGTCTGAACTGTGATCTGAAAAGACTCCGCCCTCTTCTTATATTACATATTGTAAAAAGGGGCATAATGTGTCCCCTTTAAGTGTTAAGCTATATTTGTATTGTTTAATAATTTTGTTATGACTCTTTAATAATCTATATTTTTAGCTGTAATGCATACACCTGTCCAAATAGACTTACCATGAGCTCTGAATCTAGTGATACACATGCAAAGTCAATGCTGTCATTAAATAAGAATGAATAATAATAATACATTTAAAAATACATTAAAATAAATATAATTACATTCATTAATACAGTTGCTGTTACCATGGAAAGAGACCGTAGAAGAGAACAATAACTACTCACTCCCAGAAAATATGAGTAATTATGTAACCATGCGCACTCAATAAACTGAATTTTTGTATATATTTAGGGGAAAGCATCATACATCAAATGCATATTAACTAACTATGGTACAACAGATTTGATTACATCATTCATAATGCCTCATGGGATTTATTTTGACCTAAAAAGCCTTGTATCTTTACACGTTTGTGCTTGTATTGTGATCAATCTGGAATCTGATCCCTTTGCTTCAACTCTTTACTGAAGAATGTGTTGAAATCTTTATGGACATAATGAACAGGAAAAATATCTCTGGAATCAAAAAGTGGTTGTGACCATCTGACCTAAAATAACATTTACTAAACCATCATCACCTCTAAACAATATGAGACACGGAGACGACATGAAACACATCCAGCACGTGAGAGAAACTAAAGAATACAAATATAGATGAAAACTTCATCAAAGAGTGAAAGAAGAGAAAGAAAGACTCATTACTGTAATGAAACTTATTCATATGATGTACTGAAATAAATATGTATATTTATTGTATTAAAAATGATTATAATACAGTTGTGAGAATATAAAACTATGATATAATAATGAACGTTACAGAGCTTCGTTTTTGAAATGTTTAAATAAAAAGAAAACACCAGTGTTGTAATAACATTGGGGGGGGGGGATTAACTGTCATTAAAATAATGTCACAAGCTCAAAAATAATGATTATTATATGTAATTATGCATTTAAGTTATTAGTCATTATTAATAATAAACATTACATTTGTATTATTTTTGCATGTGTGTGTGTGAAAACAAAGCCTATTTCTAGGAGAGATAATAATCATAACAACAACAACAATAATCTAAAGAATTAATAATTAAATTATAATATTAATTTAAATAATTTCAAATTTTATTTTCCCCCTAATAATAGGCTTGTAGAGATAAAATTGGTTAAAAATAGTTATATATATTTCTATCTTTTTCCCTTCAGATTTTGGAATAAAATATTACTGTAAACATTACAATGTTCTCCAGTGATGGTCTTTTCGGGTCCAAGATTAGTCCAAAACTTCCTCATTTCCAGGAAATGATGTTCATCAAATTCTAATTATAAGGTGAGTATATGCATGAGTCATACCTGACATGGTTTATGTATAATTAATCATCTCCGAACCCAAAGCAGAACGATTTTATGTGCTGGAATAACTTCTTCAACTCCCAAAGTCCCTGTAACAGCAGGACGCCGTGATCGCGACAGGTATTCATGACTAATAAGAAGAAGAGACCACAAACAACAGCTGATATACGACGAGACCTAATTCAGCGCAACAAAGGATATGGCGCTTCTGGAAATAAACACATTCGAAGTCATTTCTGCATGTGTTGGCTTTCCGTGCAGTCATTTGAATAATTGGCTGGTGTAAGCGTCTCGGCTTCATTAGAGCAACACGTCACACGCCTCTGACAGCTGTTCTGCAGACGTCTGACAAACTAATAAGGAAAAGGACAAGTGATTATCTGCCTAAAATGTTCCCTATTAATTTGAGCCAGGGATAGCAACGATGGCAGGATATTATTCTCTATTTAAATGGGTCAGTGTTCTCTGGAGGAGACCATAATCATAAAATAGCACAGGGCAGTCTAGCGGGACCAGGAAGGGAGATTTTAAAAGGAAAATTAACGCATTTGTAATTGTTATTAACATTTGCACATGAATCATTTGTGTTAAAACACACTCCAGCGTACAGCGGGGTCCAAAAAGCTCAGGCTGTTCCATTTAAACCTGGAAATAAACTTTTCAAAACTGAAGGCAAAGAAAAGCGAAGGCTCAAAATGAAAAAGAAATATTGACGCTTGTGCACAATTTCTAGGTCACTAATGAAACGCAAGCACACTTTGTGACGTCCTTGCTCCTGCTGAAGCACAAGTTCATGCTGGAGAACATGATCATCAGCTCTGGTGCATAAAAAGACCTCACTGTAAAACCATAACATCATACTTACAGGTAATAATGTTCAGTTTCTTGCACAGACCAGTTGTTTTGCTTCAGAAGACGTTAATAAATCTTCAGTAGCCATGTGCATTCATCTTGTCTTGCATGTACAGTCGTGGTCAGAATTATTGGTACCCTTGGTAAATATGATCAAAGAAGGCTGTGAAAATGAATCTGTATTGTTCATCCTTTTGATCTTATTTAAAAAATGTCATTGGATAATAAGAATTTAAAATAGGGGATAATATCATTATGAAATAAATGTTTTTCTCTAATAGACATTGGCCACAATTAACCCCTTTTATGCAATCATTTTGAAATCTCCATTTTCCAGTTTAACAGCTCTAAATGTTCTTCTATAATGCCTGATGAGGATCGAGAACAGGTATTTGATAGAATCCATGATGCCACGTGTCTAAACAAGATGTCCAGGACCTCCAGCAGAAATATAGGCCCACAACATCAAAAATACAGCAGTATATTTCATTGTACACATGGGGTACTTTTTATCTCTGTGTTCACCAAACCCATCTTGAGTGTTTGCTGCTAAAAAGATCATTTTTAGTTTCATCTGACGATAGAAGCCAGTCCCATTTGAAGTTCCAGTCGTGTCTGACAACTGAATATGCTGGAGACTGTTTTTGGATGAGCTAGGATACTTTTTCTTGAAACCCTCCCAAACAACATGTGGTGATGTAGGAGCTGTTTGACAATTTTATTAAGGTTTTCTGACCCCGAGACTCAACTATTTTCTGCAATTCTCCAGCTGTGGTCCTTGGAGAGTCTTTAGACACTCAAACGCTCCTCAACATTTTCTGTTGATTGGAAATTCTTAACTATTGCCCTGATGGTGGAAATGGGAATTCATAATCACCCTGGAGTGCTAACAATGGTGAATATGAATGGGAATATACTTCAGAGAAATTTTACTCATTAGAATTTCTAGGGGTACCAATAATTGTGTCCAATGTGTATTTGAGAACAACTTTATTTCATAATGAGATTTTTCCCCAATTTTCAATTGTTTTAGTTTAATGAAATGTTCGATTTTTGTGATTTCTTAAAATAAAAGATCAAAAGGATTAATAATGCAGGTTTATTTTCAGAGCCTTCTTTGATCATATTCTCCAATAGTGTCAATAAATCTGACCACGACTGTATATGCTTTTTTGACTCTCAAAATGCTGGTAACTGCTAGGGGTGGGAATGTTTAATCACCTCACGATCCGATTCCAGAACGATTCTTGATCTACCCCCCTCCCATTACTGACTTGAGAAACTTAAAATCCCTACATTTACATATCCTTACATAAGTAATTCAGTACTTTTAAAGAACTGAACTGTGAAGATTCAAGACCTGTGAGTGATTTTTCTTCATCTTCACTGTTGTTTTTTACTATGACATCATAGACAGCGGGAGATCTATTAATCTGCATTTGATTAATCCCTTAAGACATAACTGGCTGTGTTTACATTAATTTTGCATCAAAACCATTTTGAGGAGTCGTGCACAGCCGCATGCACAAGCAGTCTACATAAAGCATGCATCAGCACTTGAAATTGAAAGCAGCCTTCTGTTAGTGAGGTTCATATTTTAAATATACAAGTCCACTGCATTCCAAACCACATAAATGACTTCGTAGAGCATTCATAAGGAGAATACCGACGGGCAAGACCGCACATTTCAAGTGTACATCAAACAAAGTGCGTGTCTCTCACAGCGCATTCTGTGCAATGAAGCGCGTGAATGACCTAGTAATTCACTTCAACCTTTCCAAACTTTATGAAAGATTATTTTACGGAAGGTTCGAGTGGTGTATGTGTGTGAGCAGAATACGGGTGTTTCTAAAGCAAACACAGAGTCATCGCACAGCTGGTTAAAAACTAATGTTTCATAGTTCTCAGAATCGATCCAGAATCGTTGGAGAGAGAATCGTGATGCATCGATGGATCGATTTTTTAACTGCTGACTTGGATTTTATGAACGACCAGGTTTCAGTTAAAGATCTTTTTGACTGCTCTACTGAGCAAAAAGTCAGCAACATCTTGAATGGCCTAAATTAACAACAAATGTTCATTTCTTTGTGTTTACATTTAAAATGTATAAAGATGCTTCTGAATGGCTCAAGAGTGAGATGGAGTGAGATGGCGAGAACAAATATATTCATCCAATTCGGTCTGCCCATCCTCCAAGAGCACTTTCCTCTCTCGGTGGAACTGGAAAGAACCCCGGAGCTCGTGAAATGTGTCCTTCCAGAACAAAAGAGCTGTGAATCGATAACAATAGAGCTATAGATATGGGACGAGGAGATCTCGAGCGCGATCTCTGACAGGCCACACACAGCATGAAGGTCAGAATACATGCATATAAACCAGAGCTATCTGAATGAGACTGTTGTAGGATCTCTTTCTCAGATTAAATCAAGCACACGGCTCTTGATGTGAGAGAGGAGAAACTATAGAAAGTATTGGTTTTCTCCATATGATACTTCACATTTCATTTAATGTTGACCCTGTATGCTTTCATAATACATGTTCCTGATCTTATGGTGAATGATTCATCATGCATATTATTCAAAATGTTTGCCTTGGTGATATGTCAAGCTCTGCTGTCTGACGTCAGTTTTCAGAACCATTATCTACAGTTAATAATCAGAAATGTTTCTTGAGGAGCAAATTAGCATATTATGATTAGGATCATGTGACACTGATGCTGAATATTCAGCTTTGATCACAGAAATAAATGGTATTTTAAAAATATGTGTCAAATAGTAAACCGTTTTAAATTGTAATATACTTAAACTCTACTGTATTTATGATCAAATAAATGCAGCTTTAATTAGCATATGTGACTTCTTCAAAAACATAAACAAAACGAATTATTTCTAACTTATGGCCATTAGTTTGTAATGATACAGCAACTTTAGATGAAAACACAACTATGTTACCAGATTTTTACAATAACAAATGCACCAATAAAATAGAACATATCTCGGTAGCATTATATAGCTTCAGATGGGTTTGAATAGGAAAGACAACAGTACTCTGCACGCTGAATTCTGGTCTAATGTGACTCAAATCTGTACGTCTTACATACATAAGCAGATGCAAATACTTGACAAGCGTGCAAACAAACGTCAGCAGTCAAAGAGAGGCGGTATTTCCCTCAGATGACATTAAAACAGATGCTATATTATTCAGGTAGCTGCTTTTTTACACGTCAACTGTAACTGTAACCAACTTCCTAAAGATTCTGGTCAAATCCCTGCTCTGCCATCACAGTAGTTTGCCTGAAACAGAAAAGTGACTGTAGAAGAAGACTATGCTAATGACTGCTGTACGGTCCCTTGTGGCAATGCTCAGAATATGACTTGTAGTCACATTGCATTAGGAATCGGGTTCTGACACGTTCCAGAAAGCAATAATGCATGAAATTGAGCTTGTGTGGCTAGAAGCACTTAGTCTCACAAACTTAAAATGACCAAAAACATGCATAACTACAGAAGTCTCATAATTGAATCGTAATGTATCCAACTACAATATACACTATGTTCTGGAACCGGCGAGCCAACATTCAAAAGCTGGAGGTCAGTAAGATTGTTTTCTAATGAAATAAATCATTTTATTGAACTAGGACACATTAAAGGGACCGTAAAGATATTTATTTATAAAGATAATGATAAAGATATTTGAAAAGATTTCGGTTTCAGAAAATGTTATTTTGAACATTCTATTCATCAAAGAATTCAGATTTTTTTTTTTACAAAATAAATTAAACATTTATGCTTAATTAAAAAATATTAAGCAGCAAAAGTATTTTCAACATTGCTAACGATAAGAAATATTTATTGAGCATTAAATCAGCATATAAGAATGATTTCTGAAGCATCATGTGACACGAAGACTAATGATGCTGAAAGATCGGCTTTGCATCACAGCAATAAATTACATTTTACAATATATAACTAATTAAACTGGTAATAATTTTTTCACAGTATTACAGTTTTTGCTGCATTTTTGATCAAATAAATGCAGCCTTGGTGAACATATGGGACTTATTTCAAAAGCATAAAAAATACAGACACCAAACTTTTGAACAGTAGTGTAAAAAAAAAAAAAAAAAAAAAGTCATATTAAAAGTAGGTCAGCGGTGTTTATTTGTTAAAACATTCTAAAAAATAGAATAATAATAATAATCAATCATATACCATCCCCAAACTGTTGAACGTTGTATTGTGTAGTCGACTGCTTACATTGGCTGCATCATAATTCAAATGAACCCTTCATAAATACCTGTTTCAGTTTTGGACAGTTTCATTACATACTAATTAACTGGAACTATTTCTTTAAAACTTTTCACTATTAAATGAATTCTAAGTACATTATTTAAAATTAATTTCTCTTGCTTCATTGGTGGATTTTAATTTCCTCCAAAGGAAGGTGTCTTAAAGACATAATTACGCGGTCTTCCTCCTGAAACAGCTCGTGTCTGAATCGCACCTTAACTAGGAGGCTCACTATTTGGAGCTTTTATGAAGTTCACCTCTTCCAGGACGGTTTGTGCCATAAATCTTTTGAAAAAGACTAGGTTTATTATCCACGCAATGCATTGCAAAATGCTGAATATGCATAAACATAACAGGATTAACATTACATAAATAACAGATGTCATCAGTATGAAGCAATTATCACGCTCACGTCTATAAACAGACACCTTTCAACCTCAATATTTCACTTTCGATTTAGTCAATTATACATACACATACTTACAAGAACACCGTGCACGTGTAATTCAAACACCGTAAGTTGGGAAAAAGAGATGCCCCATGCATTAGGTGCTTCATTTGCTGCACAAATCAAGGAACGCTCAACTCTGTGATGCATTGCTTTACAGTATGTGTTGAAGTTTAATTTTAAACATTAAATCACTAACTCCAAATAGAAGCAATAACAGCAAAGCTTGACCTGGCAAACACTGCTAAAAATCAATGCATCTAATCTAAGTCAAGGAACTAATCAGTGTTTCTGCAGCAGGATCAGGTCAGATTGTGATGATGTCTCTCTCTTTCTCAGAAGAGAGGACGAGCAGATCAAGCTGCGTGGAGCAGCTTTTACTGTTTAGAGAGATAAAGCCGTGATTATTCATCCTAAACCCGACCTGTCAGAGATACGCTTCCACACTGCAGCACATGGGGCTTGATAAACAGAGATGGAGGTTAGAAATGAAGACAGGACTTGACACATACAGAGACATGGAGAACTCTGGATTCACGAGGCAGACATAGGGTTCGGTTTTAAAGAGAAAGCACGCAAGGCTTCATGTCTTCAGACATTCAATAGACAGCACAATCTATTATCATTTCATGTCATTTTTGAACAATGTTGAAATTAAATTGGATAGATGAAGTGGAGCTGGCTCTTTAATGCTCCTGTGCAATAGCACCAACATTATCAGCGCGAGCTTTCTTCCACACTCTTCTTTAGCTCAAACAGCAGAACGCCAAGGGTTTGATTCCCATGAAATGCATGAACCGATAAAACATACACTGAATGCAATGCAAGTTGCTTTAAATAAAAGCATATCCCATTTAATAACACATTATCCTTGCTTATAGATATATCCTGGCCAAATCTTCTACATCTACACATTTATCTGAAATATATGTGCACCAATCTATCCCTGCATGTCTGCTTTGGACGCCATTAGTTTGCATTCACCCCTGCATTGATCAGATTATTTACTTACCTGGCAAACACTGCTAAAAATCAATGCATCTAATCTAAGTCAAGGAACTAATCAGTGTTTCTGCAGCAGGATCAGGTCAGATTGTGATGATGTCTCTCTCTTTCTCAGAAGTAGATCAGGCTCATAATTGAGCTCGCTTTTACTGTTTAGAGAGATAAAGCCGTGATTATTCATCCTAAACCCGACCTGTCAGAGATACGCCACACACTGCAGCACATGGGGCTTGATAAACAGAGATGGAGGTTAGAAATGAAGACGGGACTCACATACAGAGACATGGAGAACTCTGGATTCTGAGGCAGGCTCTTCGGTTTTAAAGAGAAAGCACGCAAGGCTTCATGTCTTCAGACATTCAATAGACAGCACAATCTATTATCTCTCTCTCTCTCTCTCTCTCTCTCTCTCTCTCTCTCTCTCTCTCTCTCTCTCTCTCTCTCTCTCTCTCTCTCTCTCTCTCTCTCTCTCTCTCTCTCTCTCTAATTTGATTAATTTTCAAATATACAATCTTATTTAAGATCTTATGTCTGATTTAAAGTAGACAGAATGCTAACGAGCCTTAAATGACAAAAATGACCAATCATTTGCACGGTGGAAGAATCATCTTCTTGTCCATACAAAATTCATAAACTTGGCAGAATGTATGCGACCGCTGCACCTGATGTTCACAAACTTTCATAACTGGTAAATGTTTGTGAAATGGCAGAGCCTTGATTAATCTGTTTCTTTGCATGCAATCATGAAATGCAGCCTTTTCCTTTTTAGTTATTCGTTGTGGGGCGGGGGTGGGTATTTGGGTCGGTTCGGGCTATAAATTTAACTGTGCCGCTCGGGTCGAGTCGGGTCGGGTCAGACGATTTTGGGTACGGGCCGGGTTCGGGCTTCAGTTTTGAGCCCGTGCAGACCTCTACTTCTTTGTAATTATTTGCAAAATGTGATAGCATTTTTTTTTTATATAAATCAGACCATTTAAGTTAATCAAACACCTTTCTTCAATGCAAAAGGCAGATTTTATGATGCCATCCTCTCAAAATTATGACCTAAACCCACTAACGTAAATACTACACCAACTTTATTTTATTTTTAGTTATTCCATCACCTTTCTACACCAGTTTTTCGGAAGCTATCATATAAAACGATGACCTAAACCCATTAACATGTCATAAAACAGCTGTTAGTTGTAAACTAAGAGTTTAAAGTTCTTCAGCCTTCTTTAAAGCAAACTCACATTTTGGTCTGATTCTAGTACAAAACAGCACCTTTTCACAAACCAATGAAACTAAATGTGCTGAGATGCCATTTCTGTTGACATAAGAGTACTCGCTAATGTCCAGTTCTTATTAATCTGGTCAGTATTCAACGAGCAAAGTCTTTGGCAGCTGATTTCCAATCATCCCCAGAAGCAATTACAAGCAGATAAATGGGCAGCAAACTCGCCTTATGTTCTCTTCAGAAGATTAATACCTCACACGATTCAACATGACATTCAATATAGGGAGATAGAAAAATAGATTTACGCCTGAAGCTGGCTAGAAAATCGAGGTGATTTGAGAGCTTTAGGGCACAATATCACACAATAAAGATACCGGTTTCTTTTGAATAATCTTATTACAGTTTTATATGGAAAAAACAAGAGTCCAAAACAGAACGGGAAAAGTTGAGACTTACTCAAGTTACATCAAACGCCACAAGTTTATTTCCCCTAATAAATCATTTCTAAGAAATTAGCTATGGTACATTAAACTTGCCTGTCCCAACCGTGCTGATATATGCACTGAAATTCATTTACACTATATTTACATAAGGTTTCCATTTATATGGAAATTATTTCTGCCATTTCAGACCAACCAACTATTTTGTAGAAGCATCCATTGCCCCGTAAATCTATTTGATCTTCACAATAGTTCCTGGATGTCAGAGGAGCTATTTCATAAAACCATTAGATACTTCAGCTGGTTGGGTGGGAAAGAAAAACTAAAGGAAAAGAAAGGCAATCCACCCCGACTCGTCTCGTCTTGTGGGTGTTGATGAATGGGGGGTTTATTGAAAGTGAAAGGCTGGGAAGTAATAAATATATTCAAGATCATCAAGTCGTGCAGGTCGAAGATAGCGAGTGATTCTCTCGGAGAGTGCAACAAAACATTATAACGGTTAGGAAAACTTTCTATAAAGATTTGTGGCTGAAATCGAATTACCTTTGGGATGCCAGGGGTCCGTGAATTCGTATTTCCCCAATCCGACCGTTCTCAGCATCTGCAGGCCATTGCTGGAGGTTTCCTGCTGGCCGTTCGTCAGCGGCCCGTTGGTGGGCAGCGCCGAGGAGCTCATGGTGGCGGATTGCACCATGGGATGCATCAAGTGGCCGTTGCCTACCACCGTGTGGACGGGATGGGCGACCTGGCAGACGCTGGGCATTGGAGGCAGGCCGCCGATGGCGAGGGATTGGCTGTGGACGTTGAGCACCATGTTGGTCATTGGCTGTGAAGGCTGCTGTGGGAGTTGGTAGTGTGTGGGTAATTGTGGATGGGGGGTTTGGAGCGCCGGGGTCACGCCGACGATGGGAGCTTGGATGGTCGCGCACTGGCTGTAAGCTGGCGGCTGCAGGGCGTATGTGTGCGCCAAGAGTCCAGCCTGGCTGACGGCGGCAGCGACTTGCGGCGGCCATAGAGGAGCTGCAGAGAGCGAAACAACATCATTTAAAGGAGAAGCGTACGATATGACGATATTAGATTGTGAACTAATAAAATGGGTCCACGATCTGCCTGTACAGAGAGATCATTAGTTCTGTGCATCAATTCTATCAGATGCAGATCTAGGGCTGTTTTTGATTATTATTGAGTCTGATTATCATCTGTATCACAGTTACATTCACGTGACGTTGTGGTTTATTATCTGCATGCACTTGCAGGTGAATAGGGTAAATATGTAAGTAACAGGCAAAAGGCATCTCTATACTTGCTCAATTGATTGAATATACTAAGAATCGCACACGTTTTGTATTCAGTTTTTTGTGTAAGTTTTCTGAACTATTACATTTAAATATGCAAATAAGGCATTATGTAATGAAACATGCACTAATTTGAATGAATTTCCATAAAATGAATCTGAACATTGGATAAAGCCAATTAAAATTTGAATAAAAAATTGTTTCATTTGACTAATTAAAGTTAAAGGTTTTTACAGGGGGATTCTGGATCTCTTTTATCACCCCATAAATCAGAAAATACTGCTGAAAGCCAAGAAAAATACATGTTCACCTTGTTTTTAGGAATACAATGTATACAATAAGGCAAATTATATATTAACAAAACCCTTTATAAAAATTATCAGCATATAGATAGGAATACAACTGTAACGTTTGGTGTAAATCCTACAGTTTTGTTTTTTATAGAAAAATATATTTTGAGAAAATGGCATTTGCAGATGCAAATACACAAAGTGCAATAAAATAAACTTTTACATGTGAAATTTTACATTAAAATGACACTTTTGGATGTTTTCTTTACACTAGAATCTTAGCTTTCTAATACTGTATTTGTCTTATTGTTCGTAATTTGAATCTTTTTTGTAAAAGTTTTAAAAAATCTAAAATTTAATTTATAAAAATATTAGTAATAAATAGTTTAATAACAAAAATAAATAATGAAGTAAATGAAATAAATGGACCTGGTCATATCTCCCACCCCTACTTTGGCTCAAATGGTCTTTCATTCATTTTTCTTTCATGTTTTGTCATCTTACAGGTTTATATGTTTAAAGAGTGATATTAGTTTGTATGTACTGCTCTGTTACTTGCAAAATAGTCTTAAAATCCAACATGGAATAGAATTGTGATAAAATTGCAGATCATGTTCCTGCCTGAAAAATAAAATTGATATATGATATTTTTCCCATATCGCTCACGCCTAATTTGAATCCACTTGGAGCAATCAATCAATCCATGCATGCAAGAGAAGATAACGAACAAGAGGTGTTATCACGGCGCTGTGGGCTCTTTACCTGTGATTTCTTTCTCCCTCATCTGTTTTGCGGGCGGCTCATCCGTGTCCCAGGGCGTGGACTGGTTAATGGGTGTTTGTCCCCACCGGACGCTATTAGCCAGGACCTGGCCCCGAGTCTGCGTGTCTGCCGACGGGTGCCCAGAGACCTGTTTCAACGAGAGGAACGTCTCCAGTAAACAGACCAGCCTTTAATTACCGTCAACGTCTCCAATTACAGCCCATTTGCCAGACACTGGTACATCATTTTGCTTTGTTAATATTCCATTCCACTCGCTCTTTTAATTACGCCGCGGTTCTAGATTAGAGCCATCAATAATGCAGGAAAATCCAAGGTCGGCCCCCAGCAATTTGACTGGGTGCAAGAAAGTGAGATCTATATAGAGAACATTTTACTAATTAATTCTTATCTGCCTCGCATTGACTGTAAATCAAAGGTTTCTGCGGGATCGAGGGGGACTTTTAATCACTTCGCTCAAAATAGGAACTAAATCGAATGGAAATGGACATGAAACTACTGTAGAAACTACTAATTTGGACATTCACGATATGTCATTTTCTTAAACATATTAACATGTACTCGATCTAGAGTATGATGCTCAGCACAATGCATTGACTTGGTAGACTGAAAACATTAACAATTTCCATGCCATGGTTGAATGATAATGAAAGTACATATTATATGAACATTTAATTTATGGAATAAAAATGTAATTAGAAAACAGACACTTAAGACTCAAGAAGCTAACTGGCTAAATATTGGCTGATTAATTAGTCTGGCTAATATGATATTTTCTGAATGTAATCGTTCTCGCCATAATGAAATGAACAATTAGATTTTATTAAAGATCCCATTAAATGGTTAGACAAACACAATTTTCATCAAAGCAAGAAATTGGGGCTTGAAGCATTAAATGGATCCGTCACAGGCAAGAATGCATTAAAAATAATAAAACACACACACACACACACACACACACACACCTTCTTGATGGACAGTTAGGTTTCAATAATTTACAATAATTATTACTTCATATATTTTAATAAATACAAGTCAGACTATGTTTTTTCCTCCTTATATAAATGTTACGCTGCACAACAGTGGAACATTAATGCCAACATTTTTTTTCACAAAAGTTATACATTTTACTTGCACTTAATATGCTTTGTGTGTATACAAAATCACATTTGTACATTTTATTTAGCAAAATGGGACAACCTGTACAGTACGCCGTTGTAATTAAAACCTGACTGGTTTGCACAATATTTGTGTGTGCCAAAGACAGCAAAAAAAAATCTCAGTTTGTTTTTCTGGAACAAAGCCTTTTCTTCATATTCATCTTGTGTCTGTACAAGGAAGACGTCTCCACAGCATCCGATCTCTAGGATCTAGCTTTTTCCCCTCAGGCTATCAGGCTAATGAACAGACAGAAATAATACACTCTACAGCACACTCCCACTTCACGGTATGCCATGCACTGCACTTTAACACAGTCCAACTGGACTACACACACACACTGCACTAATACAAAGATCTGGTGCTTCTAACACACATCCATGACATTTAGTACCCAGCTTATGTATTATCTGTTGCACCTTCGCATATTACTGTGTATATATATATGTGACAATGTAGAATGTGTACATAGGGTGTATAACGTGTATTGATAACTGTAATTATGTCTAATAGCACACTGTGTGTACGGAGTATATTGCTCATTGTCATCTGTATAAGTCTGTAAGTATGTACTGTCTATATGTAAATTGTTTCTGCACTGTCTGGAGCACGCTCTCAAGAATTTCACACTGTGGTGATATGACAATAAAAGTGATTTGATTTGATTTTCAAAAGATGGATCTTATTATGCCGCTGTCAGAACGCGCGGTTTCATAAACAAGTCAAAGAGGAGTCGCTGAAAACAAGTCCTGAACGTCTTCTTGATTTGATGACACTTTTATGTCATATACACGTTTCAAAACTGTAAATAAAACGTATCAAGATCCCTCTTTAGCGTCAAGTGTGGGCGTTGAGTTGGTCAATGCATTTTTCATTACCAAGCCTGAAAAAAAACATTTAAATGTGACAAATGTATTTAGACGTTCCACCTACAGAGGAAGACGGATTCACACATTCCTCATCCCAGCGTGCCGTTGCTAAAATGGGTCAAATTTCATCTAAAGATCACCTAACAAAATGAGCAACATCCCTTCAAACTGTAAACAGTCGTAAAGAGCACACATACAAGTCTGTAACATACTTCACATGTCTGACAGTGCAGATACGTTTTTTTGTCCGTTGCAATTGTAGTTTTAATTTTGACCTTTTGCTTAACCAGCATTTCAAAATGCAATTATGAGGAAAGCCTACCATTGATCGTTCTACCATCTGAATACAACTCAAGTCTAAAGCATTAAGAAGCAAAGAGAGAGCCTCACACACGCAGGTGCGCTGGACAAATGGCATGAGATGAAAGAGAAGAGAATGCAGAGAATACTTCTTTATTAACGGCCACATGCTGCAGTGTTAATATATGAATACTGAAGTATTCTTTGTAAGCTACAGGACCTCGTCATGCTTCTTGTGAACGCCATTAAGAGATGATTCAAGCATGTGGAAAGAGCAGAAATCTGAGACTTCCCCTCAGAATAGAGACGATGTTCACGTCGCTGACAGGAGGACGAGCAGTAATGAAATTCACCTGCATTCACTAAAACCTGTCAAAACCTGTATCTGGAATATTCCACGTGAGAACGCTGTCAAGTCTGTTTTCTCCTTACTTTTGGACAGCAATGTTGACTCGTGACGAGTCAGAGTGATGAGAGGAAAACTGGAGCATTTGAAATATAAAATAAAAATATATATATTACAATATTATTTTGGGGTAACAGCTACACTCTTAAGTGGAATTGAAATTAAATGAATCAATTAATAAATGAACGAATACCTCAGAAACATTACAACATTATTTTTTAGCCAATTTTGGGGAAACATCGACACATTAATTCACCATATTTTTGGAGCATTACGACATCATTATTTTTTTATACATTATTGACAGAAAAGCTGCATTTTTAGTTGAAATAAATAAAATCTTCAGAAAATATTACAACACTGCTTTAAAACATTTTAAGGGGAACATCTGCAAATCAAAAAAATATATATTTTCATATTTTTCCTATTGATTTCAGGGTGATATACAGACATAGTGTTTTAGATAAATCCATAAATCCACATAAAATCTCCAATTTGTGTTTATAAACGGTTTGAAATATCTGCAGTGACACACATAAAGATATATCCCTTTTATGGTATTATGGCTTATGCTTATTACTGAGCACTATGAGGAAGACACATCATTTACCTCCTGATAATAACTCTGACAGAATCATCCACTAAAACCCCAGCGGGCTGTTTCAGGGTTACAAGACTCTTCAGCATCACACCAGAGTTCATTCTGTGAGCAGCTGACTGCATGTAATCCCTTACACGTTAACCCCAAAACGACACATTTGACCCACTTCACCAGCCGCTGAAGACGTGGTCAACAGCTCGCGGCTAATCGAGTCTCGAACGGTGTAAAAGAAAAAGAAAACCACCATTTCCAATTATAATTTCCCTCGTGTGCCACGTCAAAAACCTGTGGTGTAACACACACCTCTTAGCAATTTAAATGCAGACAACACGGCGCTCATGTCATGATTCTATTCGAATATTAGCTGGAGTCCAGAAACAGCTTTTCTGCTCGGTCCCTTCGGCAGGAGCCACACGTTCATACTCCCCAGGAAGCAGGTGCTTCGTTTAGTGAAAGTGACCTGCTGAAGTTTTCAAAGTGCATCAGGAGAGCAAGTGGAGTTATGATAGCACCGCTGTGGAGTTCACATGCGCTCATCTGCAGCAAAGACGCTTTCCATGTGCCTGCAGGCGCAGCGAAACGGTGAATATTAAATGTCTAGTTCACTTAGCTGACTTACTAAAATACTTCCATTTCTGTATCGGTTTATGCAGGAAGAGCATCCATGAGGAAACGCTAAACATGCCGCATCTCGCTTGAAGGTCATGAGTTCAGAGAGCATGATCAGAATTAAAGCAGATGCACTAAATAAAACTGATCGTTTCAGTTCCTTGCTAAATGTGACTATATGAAACACCGTACCGTACTTCATTTCCCAGAAACGAAAGCACAGACACTTTCTATGAAAGCTGTAACAGTAAATCATTCATATAATACTATAATTTTAAATAAGTTTAAAATGTTTTTTTGAAAGAAATTCATATTTTTATTCAGCAAGGATGCATTTAACTGATCAAATGTGACAGAAAAACATTTATAATGTTATTTTTAAAAGTCTATTTCAAGTTTTCAAATTAGTTTTCTATAAAAAAATATATTCTGAAAAACTACATAAATCATGGTTTCCACAAAAATCTGAAGCAGCCCAATTGATTTGAACATTAATAATAAGAAAGAAATGTTTCTTGAGCAGCAAATCTGAATATTATAATTATTTCTGAAGGATCATGTGACACTGAAGACTGGAGGAATGATGATCAAAAAATAAAATTACATTTTAAAATATATTCAAATAGAAAACGAATGAATGTTATAAAATTAAATATAAAAAAGATATAATATAATTCTAGATTTTATATATATATATATATTATGTAAGACTAATTTGTAAGTTGCTTTGGATAATAGTGTCTGCTAAATGACTAATATATATATATTATTATTATTATTAACAGTAGTCAAAACAGGACAGATTTATTTTTTTAATCAAATAAATGCAGATTTAGTTATCTTTCAAAAATATAAATGCAAAAAAAAATCTCACAGACCCTAAAATTTTGAATAAAATAAAAGACAATTTTTTTATTTTAATGATATATTTTTTTATATATTTTTTAAATGATACCGTACATAAAACAAAAACAAGACATGCTTGCTCTGATGTTTATCCTGAGAATCAACTGGATTGTAAAAGGTAGTTGTTACACAGCCAGGGACTGGTAAACAGGGCTGTGCGATGCTTTCGGATGATTCAGACGTCTCTTCAGAGCGAGGTCTCTTTAAATGGCACGTGTTCATTACTGTACGAGGGTCTGTCAAACAACGACAGCATGCTTCTGCTCATCCTCCATCCGGCGGCGTGCGTGCTGGATCACTTCCTGCAGTCGAATAAGCCGTCTCCATTCGAGCGGATGGCTGTCCTCCACCATCCTAATCCGCCATCCTCTCCGCCTCTCACAAGCCAAATACAGCATCCACACTGTCATGCTCTTATTTACTATTCCCATCTCTGCTGTCAACACAGAAGCCTCTTCCTCACCCGGCAGAAGCGCTCGCTCCCGTGGCGCCAGCAACCGATGATCCATCATTTGTCAGGACCGTCGCTTTGTGAAGTAAGTTTGCGATACCTTACAGCTTGCGGCGTCTTTAAAAACATCCTCAGAGACGGGAATCTGCGGTGGTCTCCCGCTGATGGGAACGGAGGAGATGTTTTATAGGAAAGAAGCGCCACGTCTTCCTGGTGTTGATGGTTTAAAGGAGGAACTCTTGGCCTTTGGCTGCTGAGAAAGCTTCAGGCTGGAGCGGCTTTACCTTGAGATGAATTCTGCACGCGTGCGGCTGCAGAGGATTTTCAACAGCAAGGAGACGCGGCTCTTAAAAGGGTCACGGCTCCTCAGACCTGTGAGGGACACTGCTATATCTATGAATGACTGGCAGAAATACACGAGTCTCAAAGTCAACGGTGCTGTTCTCTGATGTCTGGCTTCATCCAGACTGTGTCAGATTCACAGGAGAACAGAAAACGCCTCGTAAATCAATTCAGTCGAACTGAATTTTTGAATTAAAGCAGCAAACCATGGGCAAAATTGGTCATTATACACACAAAATACATTTCTCTTGAATGAAAGACCAGTACGTCTCGCTGTTCATGTTTACAGACACAAGCCAATCGGAGGAATTATCAGGGTCCAAATCAAACGCTCCAAACAAACAAAGTGTGAAAAGAGCCTAAAACAGCGGCATATAAAGGAAAAAAGACTTTATTAACTATACTTGATACTACGCTTATTTGAATTTTTTTCATTTATAATTTCATAGTTTTTTTTCATAAACATCCCAAATTTCTCTGAAATAAAATTAAATAATTAAAATAAATAAATTAAACAAACATTGAAATAATTTGACTTTCATTCATTCATTTTAATGTTGTGTAGTTTTGTTGATCATTTTTAAGAATGTTTTATAAAAAAAAAATAGAATTTATGCATGTACTTAATTGCATTTTATTTGTTTTATTGTACATATTTATATAATATTAATTTCTAGTTACACATTTTATTTGTTATACATAAAATCAAGGTCAAAACAGGTTTTTACTGCACAAGTGAACCCAAATGCTGTAAAAATCAAACAGTAAAACTGTTATAATTTGGTTTATTTCTACATATTTTTGGTTAGTTTTGATGATTATTTTTAGGGATGTTGTGCTATCCTATAAGTACTTTTTGTTTTATTTTATTTTAATATTTGAATTTATTTTCCACTGATGGCTCCATGACTAACTCCTAGTCACAATAGACAGATGTCAACATATTAATATCCTTAAAGAAACAAAAACATAAAAACCTTCTAGACAAAGTTCAAACAATTTCAGTGTTAGTTTTTAGATAATTTGGTTGATGTCCAAAGTCAAATCTGAATCAAAGCACGACCAGTTGAGAAACACTGGTTTAATTTACCAAGGCCTTCCTAATCGATTTTATGTCTAATCCGAGAATAAACGGGAATAATTAGCCAAATGAATCATGCAATTATGCTGCTGGACTAATACACTTCCTCTGACTGTTGAATCTGCCCAAATGGAGCAGAATTATGCCCACGTATGAGTTGTTTACAGCAGCGTGGCAGACCCGTTATTATTATCTTAAATATGAATATGAAGTGGCACAATACAAAAGCATGATAACGAGCAATTCTAACGATGAGAAAACCGCTTCCTTTGGTTGTGTGTGCTCCGTAAGCGCCTGCAGAGTTCAAGAGTACTGCGTGTTGTGGCATGTTCGGACTGGACGTTTTGCATAATGCAGTTTCACTAAATCTAAATGAGAGAGAGCTCTTAGCTGACTAAATGAAACCTTCAGCTGCTGAAAGAGGTCACGCTACAGAGAGCGGATGAAACACTCAAGCTTTCAGGGTGTCTTGAGAGCCGTCCAGAAACACAAGACAGCAGTGATTAGGGGAAGAAATGAAATGGGAGCAGAGTATGAAAGTGTGTGTGAAATGATGGTGGTCACGTTCCCGCTGTAACTCATCCAGCAGCCTCGACAGAATGAGAAATACACAGAACGTGCATCGCTGTTCATTTTTAGCTTACACGGAGAACGGAGAAAATGCATCAGGGTCCAAATCAATGAAGCTTAAATAACAACATATGGTTATTACAATCATTTTGCGAAATAACATTTTGCTAGATGTTGCCTTTCATCGTGGTTTTCATCTTGGTTATAAAAATTAGAACCGGTGTTTGTAAAGTCAATAAAACTTGAAAACCCTAATTTACAGTTATTTACATGGTTATTTAGATTTATTGATGATAATTAGTTGGTATACAGTATTTACCATATATACCAATGGTATAAACCATATTTGAGATCCAATTTTTTTTAAATAATCTAACTAAATGAAAAAATAATTACAAATAAATACATTTGTTATATTAAATCTTCTCATATAGTGACTTGTTTAAAAGAGATATGCCACTCTATTAAACATGTACAGTTATATTTATAGTTTTATTGATCCTAATTAGTTTACCAATGGTATATTAATCATGTCACTATATTGGAGCACCTTTTTAATAATGAAATACTTATTTGATTATAACAAGACATTTTGGTCTGATAAACAGTGACTTCTTTAAAAAGAAGCTCTATTAAACCACTGCACAGCTCTATTTTTACACGAATAAACACTTTTTTCAAGTTTTACTAATGATAATTAATTTATTAATGGTATATAGTGTCACTGTATTTGAGATCCTCACTGTTTTTAAAATAAACAAACAAATGCAACTATTTAAATAAATATATAATTGAACACTTTAATAAATTAATAAAGCAAATAAATGAATAAATATTTGATCGTAAAAATAAATTGTATTGTCTGATAAATTGTCTTATATAAAAATATTTTCAGTTATATTACATGAGTAAATGTAAATTTGCATTTTCTAGTTTTAAATGGTATTAATAATATATATCAATATGTATATTAATCATGACACCATATTTGAGATCCTCTCTGGCTTTTAAAAATTAATATAATAAATAAAATAAATAAATGAAACTACTAAACAAACAAATAAAATGTTGATCGTAACAAACTATACAGTCTGATAAAGTCCCTTTAAAAGGACACAGCTCCATATAAAGGATATTGTCTGATAAACAGTGATGTATTTAACAAGATACGGATTCATTAAATGGCTTTATTAGTAGATTAACTAGAAGAACCAGACTGTAGGAAGACTTCATTTTATCATCTTGCATTGTAATTAGCTTGTAGACGTTTCAAAAGTAGCTTCACCAACACTTCTGCATTTTGATGAGTCTGAATGCGACAAATTGATCCTCTTCAGTAATTTGACAGTATTTATATCTGCCTCACAAGAGCGGCGACTCTTTTCACAGGATCAAGACGAAAAGGCCACAAAGCCAATCTTCTCAGCGAGATTCATAACTTAATATGCAAGCAAATTACTTTAGCACACACTGCTCACGCCACCGCTGAACTCCCGCAATACAATCACAAAATGAGAGATACTTTAAATAATAAAATGTCCATCTTTTCACACAAAGACGTCTTTGTACGTGGAATGAAAGATGCACAAGCATATTGCTTTTGACCCAGACTTTCCCCAGTGTGGACGTCTGTAAAGCTAAGATTGCTTTATTCTTCCCCCGCCCCGTCTGCAATATGAAAGCAGGTAGCGGGAGTTTCTTCTTGACACAGATCAATAAGCAGCCCCGCTCTTCCTTATCAGAGATGGCTTGTAGAGATACGCTGGTGGGGGCGGCTGCAGGGCTTTCATGATGGATGACGGAGAAATTGACCCTAAGATCCACCACTGCACGCGCTTTAATCTCTTTTTGTTGCCGCGAGCGGAGAAAACAAACACGTGGCACGTAATGACGCCGCAAAGCTCTCCAACTCGATGTGACCATCAACAGTTGTGTTTGAAGTGGTTCTATCCGTGCACGCTCAAGGACAAACCATGCTAAATCCTGCTAAACAAACAGATGACTAAATACAATAAAACACAACAAACAAAAATACATATATGTGACCCTCTCTGTGAAATCCAGGCTGAAGTCTCAATCTAATTATGAGATAACGAGCATCAAAGTTTGATTTCTACCATTCATTTCACTATAATTTCAGTCTTTGACACTACCTTGCTCAGTCAATATTAAAGATACAAAGTAAATATAGTCTTCATTTAAAATAAAAGATTAATTTTAAATTAGGCTGATGTCAACGTGTAAAAGTTGTGTAATACCTTCCGATAAAACTTTAAAACTACACATAAAATAAATATATAAATATTTATCATTTTTATTTTTCGGTTTTATTTATTTTATATAAATGTAAACATCAAAAATATGGAAAAACTAATAAATAACACCTAGACCAAATTCAATCCAGAATCACGTGTAGTGAGAATTTAACACTGCATGAACTTTTCACAAATTTCTGATGTTTAAAATCAAGTCTCATCTCATGCGTTTCCCTCGCTTTATAACACACAGAAATATGTCCGACTGGAAGAAAAATGGGTTTCAAAAAACACCATGTAAATTTACTTAACAGGGTTATTAAAGTTTTCTCAAACTAAAACCATTAAAAAATGCTGTTACTTGAAATATTTGTTTTTAATATTTAATAATTCAGTTTTACTGAGGAACCTTTAAGAAAATCATTTAGAAAATGTATTTTAGCAAGAAGCCAAGGCAACCTGATGCACTAAATAATTGTATTTAAAAAAAAGACACATAAAAAAAAATATAAAAATAAAACTACTAAAAATAACAAACACACACATAAATAACAAAAACACACACATATATATATATATATATACACATATACACACACACACACACATATAAAATTAACTAACAATCTATAGTCATAAAATAATTACATGTAATAAAAAATTATAAAATATAACCCATGATAGTATCTCAGTGTTATCACAATTACACTTCTTCAAAGTCAACATCAAAATTGACCACATTTGCTCCCGAATCAAACCTGGATGAGTCATGTGAACACTGTCATGAGCCGTTTGGTCCCTTTTAGACTTTAACAGTGTGAGTTACCATCGACTACCGTTGAAGCGGGAACATCTCTCAATTGCGTTTTCGAGAGGAAAGTGATACATGAGGGCGAGCGGCCGCAGGTGTGTTCAGGCCTACCTTAGTCGTGGAGGTGGTGCAGGTGGAGGCTAACCGCTTGCAGGTCAGCTCGCTGTTGGCCGTGCTGCTTGGGCCGGTGACCGGGGTGGGCAGCAGCGAGGGGATGACGGGCAGGGGCAGGGGCAGGAGGCCGGGACGGTTGTTGCCGCTGTTGGGGACGGAGGAGGCAGAGGTGGAGACACAGCCGTTAACGGTTCCGCCGCAGCTGCTGTTGGAGGCGCAGCGCTCCCTCCGCTCCCACACGCTGCGGAAATCCCGCTCAAAACGCTGATGGTACCGCGACATCGAGAACGAGAGACACTTCTGCTCACGGCGAGCTGGAGAACACCTAACGGAGGAGAGCAAACATCTTATATTAATGTCTCAAACAACAACTGGTACGTTTACAAACACACAATAAGACATATTAATATCTAACAGCCGATCACACAGCAGAAATAATCACGAAGACAGTCAGCGCATGTGGCGTCTCTGTGAATGGTGAGCAGTTTCGTCTGATATACAAAATCAAACACTGTGTTTTCAGCATCTGTGTCTAAATATTATGACATGAACTACCAGAGAGTCGCTTCACCAGCGCTTCACCGTGTAATGAAGAAAAACGACCAAATACAAAGTGAAATCTAAAGATCTTCACGACAACCCACCAAAGTAAAAGTCTGGTTTAACTTCAAGAAATTATGACAGAAATATATATCACTATTGTATACAAACATCCCACTCTACTAATAACATACTTATTTAAAAATATCATACAACCAAAATATTTTTTCATTGATGTTTCATTTCATACAGTTCTGTTGTGCAACATCTGATTTGACAAAAATAAAAATCAAATGTTCTTTTATAGTTTAATTCGCATTTGATTACATTTTTAAAGACTGATGGAAGTGTGCAAATGTTATTAATTCATTTCATTAGACACTATTTTTGATGATTTGTATTAAATCATAAAGTACAGAATCCAGAAGAAAAAAAAAATTAAAACAGAATTTAGGGAAAAATATAATTTCCATGGGGCTCACCAACAATGTGTATTCCTTTTCACACAAAATACAGTTACAGGGGCACATTGCTGATTAATAGACTTATTTCCATGCACAATACTTACTTCAATCGCATGTGAAAAATGTCAATTGTATCTGGAGCAATGCATTTTTGCTTTGGCAGAGATGTAGCCAGAGTCACGTATTTCCAATGATCGCTGGTCGGTTGGCGTGTTAATGTCATGCCAGCTTCGTTGGGTATTATCAAGGCAAGTAACCAGTTGAAATAATAGAGCAATTACAAATCCTATACAAGCTTTATATATATAAACTCTAAAATAAACTCAGGGACAAGTTTCTTCAAAAGAGTTTGTGGATTAATATATCTTCTAACAGAACATAAGCCAGACTAATTTAATAAAATATGTTTAAGTATTTACAATCAGTCTGGGCTGCAAATGGATTGTAGATCAATTATCATCAATTATACAGAAATAAAAGACAATATTATCGTCTAAAAGACTATTTTTGGCTGCTTTTCTGTGCAAATATTGATGCATGCCATTAACTGTGATTAATTAGTAAGCACATCACATAATTAATCCAATAAAAAGATTAAATTGACAGCCCTAATGAAAACACTTAGTGATAATTAATCTCCTGATCTCATATTTGAATCTGCTGAAATCTGAAAGTACTTTACCATCAAACGCATTACTTTACATCTGTAAGCTCATATGCATTAAAACGCAATAACATCGGTTGTGTTTCACTGGTTCATAAAGTTTATCACTCGTAGAGACTCAAAGCTCACCGTCACCATGCAAAGACTGCAGATTATACATAAATCACATCTCTATCATGTGCACTTCTCCACATCATCATTAAAATCACACAGTGAAACTCAAACAGCCTTTATGTTAAACTATATAAATGTCCTACATCATTCTGAAGCCCTTACACAGATTTAATTCATCTTATTATAAGTTATGTCTGGCAGCCTTTCATCAAAACCCACTGCAAACACTGAAAGCACTGAACGGTTTCAGATATAGCGTCTTAGCATCTCTATTGTCACATGATTCATTCTGTATGAATCTGCCTTTAAATTCAGCACAAAAGAGGAGGTCACATGTTGTCTAGAGAGGTGAGAGAAGCAGCTGCTTTACAGATCAATCCAGACATGATGTGTGACAGCGGCACAGAAGAGCAGTGTTATCTGATGCTGATAACAGAAACGTGTCAATGAACATGTTTGGAGAACGCTAATCAACTTTCTGTGAAAAAGACAAGTCAACTAGTCAATGACTGAAGCCAAGACTAATTCTAAAATAAGAGATTTCTATATAGATTTATTCTTCAACAATACAACGATATTTAACAATGAGTAAATCTGATGCTAAAGTGATTAGATCATTGATTAGATCTTTAAAGGTTCTCCCACACAATGACTGACCTTTATAATGAATAAAAACTGTACTATGACCAGAGTTTCATTCAGACTCATTTTGAATCTATTGGAAACAGTGTGTGTTTGGTTTTAATGATGTTTTCAGACCACATACACAAATATGAGGTATATATATATACACAGGGCATGTGGAAAGTATTCACAACGCTTCATTTTTCCACATTTTGTTATGTTACAGCCTTATCCCAAAATGAATTAAATTCATTATTTTCCTCAAAATTCTACAAATAATGCCCCATAATTACAACATGAACGAAAGACATAAGAAAACACATGTACATAAGTATTCACAGCCTTTGCCATGACACTCAATATTGAGCGGGCTTCCTCTGATCATCCTTGAGATGTTTCTATAACTTGACCGGAGTCCACCTGGGGTAAACTCAGCTGATTGGACATGATTTGGAAAGGCACACGCCGATCTATATAAGGTCCCACAGTTAACAGAGCATCTCAGAGCACAAACCAAGCCATGAAGTCCAAGGAGTTGTCTGTAGACCTCCGAGACAGGATTGTATCGAGGCACAGATCTGGGGAAGGGTACAGAAACAGTTCTGCAGCATTGAAGGCTCACAGAAGCATGTCGTCTCTGTTACCCTTAATAGAAGAAGTTTGAAACAACCAGGACTCTTCCTAGCGCTGGTGTCCTGGCCAAACTGAGCAACTGATGGAGAAGGGCTTTGTCTAGGACTGGTGACCAAGAACATGGAGTTGAGCTCCACGTATGCAGATGGGAGAAATCTACATTAGGACAAGCATCACTGCAACACTCCACTGATCTGGGCTTTATGCGGTGTGACTTGTGTACATGAGTTTTTATATATAAATTTGCACAGATTTCAAATAAACTTCTTTCATGTTGTCATTACGGAGTATCGTTTTCATTATTGTCCTCAAAATTCTGCATTTAATTTATTTTGGAATAAGGCTGTAACTGTAAGATAACAGAATGTGGAAAAGAAATAAGCAATGTGAATACTTTCCAGATGCACTGTATTTAATACGGTCAAAAGGATACAAGACATCAAGCTAAACTGTTTATCTATAAATCAACCAACCCGACATGCAAATTCAAATGTGCATTATTCATGCACTTCATTTAAATGCATTCAAAATAGGTGGTGAAGAGACCGTCTCTCTTTAAAGTGAAGAGAAGAGAATTGATGACAGGTGTAAAGTGGGAAAAACTAGAGCAATCAATGATTTATCAGAGACTTTTCTATTGTTCTCTTGAGCTAAACATAGCATAAGAGCACAGTTCTTCAAATTCATAGTTTAATTTGAATCTATATGTACAAATACGACATGCATACATAATACATGTTACCTAAGAAATGGACTCCAATATTGATTTTACTACAGAACTTCAAATTAGAAACACTACGACATCATGTCTTTATGCTTCATTTTAAGTATCTTGTGAAAACTAAATAATATAATATTTTTTAATTACAACTTAAATAAGTACATTCATTCTCAATAAAAATACAATTGTCACTATTACAATTATAAAAAAAAGCTACATTTAATAATCTATAGTTGGTGCAGGCTATAAATGCTGAATCTGAAACTCATGCTTTGCAGATACTGTACAATGTCATGATGATTTCATTTCTACACTGCACTGGAAAACAAAGGCCAAGGATGATGGAAAACCAGGAAAGATTGTACGTGACAGAATCACATCCCTGGGACTTCCACAGCCTTTAAACTCGAGCTGCAGGATGGATCCAGCGGTTCAAACGGCTGGAATAAACCTCGTACGCTGAACGCATCTCTGACAGGTGCTTAAAAACAGGCAGGGAAAGAAAAACTGTAGGTGGTGTTTCATTTGTATCTCGTACACAAGCTGTAATAAGGGGAGATGTGTAAATTACAGTATCAATGTGGGCAAAAAAATAAATAAAACTATGACGCACATATAGCTTTGAAATAATGAAGAGGTTTGGTTTAAATATATACAGCGGCAGTTCTGTGTCTTCACACTAAGAACTGAAAAACACCAAGTATATCATTAAACACACCGTCCTATTGTTCTCTGCTTCAGTCCCACCTCTGATATTGGACACATAAGATGAGCTATAAACATCAAATCCATCAAGAAAGAGACAAAACTGCAAGTGTTTTATTATATCTGGCATTCACAAATGAACAGTGTCCATGCTTATGCTAAGCTTTGTATACAAATTAATGAGCAAAAGAGAGCAATTATATAATGAAAAAAAAACCTGCATATATTGAACATTTTAAAGCATCTTCACGTGTCTCATCCAATCATATTTCATAATTGAAAGTATTACAGTCAGTAATCCACATTTCACCTTTTATTTCTGATTCTTGTCCTTTAAAAACCACGCTCCGTTAAACTTTCCATTTACGATCTAGATTCAATCTCTCCCGTACGCGCCTCACAGATCAATTCATTCATTCCACCACTTGAGACGAGATCTGTCATGTGTGAACAATGCAGCGAGAGCAATATGCCAACATGTGCTACGACACCGCAACACCCGCACATCGAGGACTTTCAGACGCACTCGGACCCTTGCTTTTCTAATTCTGGCATGAGAGGAGAATCACTCGCTACAACTAAAAGTTAGTTGCGTGCTGGTAAAAATGCTCCTGGTTTACCTGAATAACAGACACGTGAGGTTTGAGACAGTGATACACCACACACAGACTTTGGTAAATACTAGGAGAAATGTCAAATCAAGTCAACATTAAGTGTTTTATTAGGACAAACAGCACTTCTAATCTCACCACAGAGGTTCCTCTAATGTTTAAGCATGTTTCCCCATAAATCTCATTTTATGAGATGAAAACGCATATAAAAAGATAACAGTTGAAGGTGAGTCCAAGTTTAATTATCTGTTAAAACCTCATCTTATACAATACTGCTGTAGAAAAACCGGATGGGATTCCAGAGCTCAGATAAAAATGACTCTAAACCTTACTTAACACTATGTGAGAGACTCCAATGTTCACAATGCAAAACACCTCCTCACTACCTTTATCAGACCAAGATCATTGGAAAAATGTGCATGTGACAGAATCACATCCCTGGGACTCAAAACGATGCAACCACAGCCTTTAAACTGGAGCTGCAGGATGGATCCAGCGGTTCAAGCGACTGGTTAATAAACCCGAACCCGACTGAGATCTCTGACAGGTGCTAATAGCCAACAAAAAAAAAAACTGTAGGTGGCTGTTTCATTTCACGTATTGCATGCACAAGCAGATTAATCAAGGCGAGATTTCACAAACATTTACCAGTTATGACATGTGGGCAAAAACATAAATACAACTATGACGCATATAGCTTTGAAATAATGAAGAGGTTTGGTTTACATATATACAGCGGCAGTTCTGTGTCTTCACACTAAGAACTGAAATTATGGTCATTTTTGTCATTAAACACACCGTCCTATTGTTCTCTACTTTAAATCAGACCTAAGATCTTAAATAAGATGAGCTATTTATTTGACATGCATTAATCATTTATTTGAATTAGCGAGAGAGAGAGAGAGAGAGTTTTATTATATCTGGCATTCACAAATGAGAGAGATGCTAAGCTTTGTATACAAATTAATGAGCAAAGAGAGCAATTATATAATGAAAAACCCTGCATATATTGAAACTTTTAAAGCATCTTCACGTGTCTCATCCAATCATATTTCATAATTGAAAGTATTACTCAAAATCCACATTTCGATTTTGCCGCCTCATTGTCCTTTAAAAACCACGCTCCGTTGTGACTTTCCATTACGATCTAGATTCAAGCTATTTTACTAATAAAAGTGTCCGTGATGTTTCATTCATTCCACCACTTGAGACGAGATCTGTCATGTGTGAACAATGCAAAGCGAGAGCAATAGCCTCTGCAACATAGTTTTGGCTACAACACCCGAACCCGACCCGAGGACCGAGGCTATCCACCCTTAAACATCTAATTCTGGCATGAGAGGAGACCCGACAACTTAAAGTATTTCGTGCTGGTAAAAATGCTCCTGGTTTACCTGAATAACAGACCTCTAATGTGGTGAGACAGTGATACATTTTCTGCTTCAGACTTTGGTAAATTAAATGTCCAGCAGAAATGTCAAATCAAGGTCAATGCATTTACTGTGTTTTATTAGGACAAGCAGCACTTCTAATCTCACCACAGAGGTTCCTCTAATGTTTAAGCATGTTTCCCATAAATCTCATTTTATTTTATGAGATGAAACGCATATAAAAGATAACAGTTGAAGGTGAGTCAAGTTTAATTATCTGTTAAAACCTCATCTTATACATCAGGCTGATGTAGAAACCGGATGGGATTCCAGAGCTCAGATAAAAATGACGTTAAACCACACTAACACTTAGTGAGAGACTCCAATGTTCACAATGCAAAACACCTCCTCGCTACCTTTATCAGCCCAAGATCATTGGAAAAATGTGCATGTGGTGATATTTCAGCAACATTTTCTGCTTCAGTTTATTATTAACTGTTCTTCAACACTGGTCAATGTTTCTTCTGAACATGTGTTCAAAATAACGCTGCGGAAGCTGTCACGAGACTTTCTATGGTAGCCCATAAGTGTTAAAAAAAATAAATAAAAGTGCTGGCAAGCAACCATGCCATTTTACTCCGGTTTCACAAGACTCGTAAACGTTGTCACATCAGGCTCGGGTTGAACCACAAAATATCATCCTGCGGGTTCTTACTTAGATTGGCGTTAAGTCCACACTAGAGTTTGAGACCCCTGTACTAGATAGTGTGTAACTAAATCTATACATCATTTGGCTTGCACCAGTTGTTCGTAAGGCAGGACGTAGCTAGTAGTTCGTAAGTTTTCCGTAATGTCCGTAAAAAGTAATGTGTAGTCGCATAATATGACGTTTACGCTAAACCATCCAATAGAAATCTTCAAATACGTGAGCAGAACTTGATTAAATGCTATGAATTTTAATTTATCCTTCATTCTAACTTCTTTTGCATTGCGCATACTAAATGGTAAAAACAAGTTTCCATTAAAAACGATACATTAATAACATTAGTCTATATGTAAGCTATTTTATATGTAAATAACATTTAGAAACTATAATTGAAATAAATAAGGATCAATAAATACTGAAAGAAAAAATGCCATTTGTTTATTATTTCATCTGACATGTGCAACACGGACCGAGGGCAAAGAGCTGGCTGTAGATGGGTGTTGAAGACGCGCTAAAAATCAAAGTATGTTTATTCACATATTCTTCTCTCGCTTAAGATGTACACGAGTGTAAATGTCAGCAGCATCATATAATAATAATAATATGTTACATTTATATAGCGCTTTTCTAGACACTCAAAGCGCTTTACATAGTAAGGGGGCTATCTCCTCGTCCACCACCAGTGTGCAGCATCCACCTGGATGATGCGACGGCAGCCATATTGCGCCAGAACACCCCCAAACACCAGCTTACTGGTGGAGAGGAGACAGAGTGATGAAGCCAATCAGTGTATGGGGATGATTAGGAGGCCATGATGGTCAGAGACCAGTGGGCTAGTTTGGCCAGGATGCCCAAAGGATTGAAGGTTGTTGGGTAAAAGAAGAGCATATTGATGCAGTTCACTCAGTTTGCCATTTTATTCTAACTGTTACTCCTAACCAGATGCTTTCGTAAATATTTTGTTTATGTATGTATGTATGTATCTGTGTGTGTGTATGTGTGTGTGTATGTATGTATGTATCTGTGTGTGTATGTATGTATGTATGTATGTATGTATGTATGTATGTATCTGTGTGTGTATGTATGTATCTGTGTGTGTATGTATGTGTGTGTGTATGTATGTATGTGTGTGTGTGTGTGTGTGTGTATGTATGTATGTATCTGTGTGTTTGTGTATATGTGTGTGTATGTGTGTGTATGTGTGTATGTATCTGTGTGTGTATATATATATCTATGTATATATATATATGTGTATATATATATATATATATATATATATATGTATATATATATATATATATATATATATATATATATATATATATGTATGTATGTGTATATGTGTATGTATATATATATGTGTATATATATATATATGTGTATATATATACGTGTATGTATACGTGTGTATATACGTGTATATATATGTATATGTGTGTGTATATACGTGTATATATATGTATGTGTATATAAATATTATATATAGTGTGTTTTTTTCATTTGTTTTATTTAGGTATACGTAGTGTTTCCTAATTATTATGTTAGCTTTAGTTATTTTAGTACTTCAGCTTAAACTCAACAAAAATTGTGCATTTTTCTTTGATAACTAGCTAAACTTTTTTTTTTAAATATACAAACTTCTTTAATACTTCCAACACAAGCATATCTGTAAACATTACAGAGTTGAATAGGTGCCGCAGAACAGGAAGGATCCAGGAAATCGCACAATGCAAAAACAAATCAAATGCACGTCACTTCTTTTCCTCTTTTCTGTCACCTCTGACACCCAAAGGCATACAAAATAAAGAAAAGCACAAAACCCACACAAAAACAAACCCAGGCAGAACACATGGATTGGAGGTTAGCCGTGCTGAAATGCGATCAGGGGTGTGTGAAGGGCTTATGATTCCTCCAGTAATGGAGAAACAAGCAGAAAATGTATTCATAAGGGTTAAGCCTCTTTGCTAAAACACAACTCCTGCTGCTTCACGCTGTAAAGAGCTCCATCACAGAAGCGTCCGCGACAGCGCTGTACTACTGTATCAGTGGTGGGCGGTGTTTCTCTCCTGTCTTTAGCTATGCTTCGCTAGTAATGCGTGACTGCCACATGACCGCAAACAGGAACAACCCGACAGCAGCGTCCCGGCAGACACCGGAGACATTCCTGCTGCACTTAACATGACCTCAGATCTCACATCACTCCATACATTCCCTCTGAGCAACTCAAAGTGAGACTTCTGCCTGTGCCACATCAATTATGTCCATCTGCTGAGTGTTTTTATTGCGTTTATTTTCGTTCTCGCACTGGAGGAGGATAGAATTATATACCGAGAAGTCACACTTTCTTTTGCAGTGGTGTAAATTAAAGAGATCGTGCATCTGAAAATACACATCTTTCTTTGATGAGCTTCTTGCACTGAAGACTTCATTGCTGAAAAGATATAGAACTAGACAATCTTTTCTATGCATTAACAATGAATGGGCACAAAGACACAAAAGCACCATAAACTAGGCCATATGCATCATCCGCTTAAGCCATATGATAACTTTGAATGAGAAATAGAGCCAAATTCACGTTCAGTGAAGATCTTGACATAGGCATATGCTCTCATTTCAATTAATGAAAGATTTAGGTCCAACTCATTCCGCTTTTAAATGGGATCTGTTCAGTGAATTAGTTGATCTAATTCACAAAACGGACTGATTCATTGATTCTTTTGCAGGGGTTAGGAGCTAAATAGATAAATAACTTCAACACCCCAAAATGAAAACTAGCTGAAAATGTACTCCGGATGTCATGCCAAGATGTCAATGAGTTTGTTTATTCTTCAGATTGGATTCTTCATCTACAATGGATGCTCTGCAGTGAATGGGTGCCGTCAGAATGAGAGTCCAAACAGCTGATAAAAGCATCACAATAATCCACACCACTCCAGTCCATCAGGTAATGTCTTGAGAAGATAAAAACTGTGTTTGCAGAAACAAATCCATCATTAATATGTTTTTAACCTCAAATAATTTGCTTAAGGCTAAAATACAATAATATTATTTTCCATAGTCCTAATCCTAGTCCATAATATTGCTTTCTCCAGTGAAAAAGACATCTCGTCTAAATCAAGAGAGAAATATGCACAGATCAAACACAGTATGCAAGTGAAAATATTCATTTACACAAATATCGGAGTGGATTTTGTAGTGAGACGACAGCAGGGAATGGACTTAATGAAGCGTTATTATGAATTATGGACTGGCGATGATTTAAAAGTAAAACCTCTTAATGATGGATTTGTTTCTTACAAACATGCATTTTTTGACTTCACAAGACATTAACTGATGGACTGGAGTGGTGTGGATTATTGTTTTTATCAGCTGTTTGGACTCTCATTCTGACGGCACCCATTCACTGCAGAGCAAGTGATGTAATGCTACATTTCTCCAAATCTGATGAAACAACAAACTCCTCTACATCTTGGATGGCCAAGGATGGTAAAGATTCTTTAAAAATGAGAAAACAACAGTATACAGTGGCAGCAGAACATGTATTTTCGGGTGAAATGTTCCTTTAAGCTGGTTTTCACACGTCCAAACATGTGCAGTGGCTCAAATTTACATAAACACCTCTAAACCTTGATTTGCATTCATATGCATCTCCATGCTGTGCATCCTCTAGACATTTTATCAAATTTAATTCCTTTTTTAATCAACAGAGCCACCAATCTCCTGCACCGGAATAGTGCGTGTAAAGCCAAGGGTGAAATTAGTGCCTTTGCTAAGATGTGCAGATTCACTATTGTAATTATTTCCAATGATTCCTTGCAGTAAAGAAACTGGATGTTTACCATTCAATAAAGATGTACATGTGGCTAATAATTTGTGATTTGGATGCTGAATAATACATTTCAGTGCTGGTAATAACAAACACTTTTAGCAGCAGATATGGGCGGGAGAAAGCTGCATTATGGATTAGCTTCATATGAATGCACTCTACTAAATATTTCAGAGCCACGTTCTCATCTGCAAAAAACAATTCAGTGAAAGCTCTTCAGCATACGGCTACGTGGGAAATCAAGAGCACAGATATGCAAATCAAACTAGTAGAAATGCAAATATGTTTTGTTTGTCCGCATCCTTTTAAGCTCATTTTATAGTCATATATCATTTGATACATGATCCATTTTGTTTGTTGGATTCAGAAAACAAAATGCATTTGCATAATAAAACAAGTTTCACAGAACACTTTTCTCCCTCAAAACAAAACTCATGCTAATAGAGCAAAAGAGGCTTATAATTAGTCAAACTTGCTGTTAAGTTAATGCACATTGCCTGTGCTGGAGTCTTGGGAACCAGCTTTGTGCAAACAAGACCAAGCAGAGAATAACAGTCACACTTCACAATCTCGTACCGGACTGGGCTCCCCACAGGAACCCTTATCAAACCAGTCTGAACCACTAATTTGACAAATAACTCCGTGTAAGCTAACTCAATGCAGCGACTAGCAAAGGAAGGGAGGAACATTCATTATGAGCCATAAGGAGCATAAATTAAAATATTAATGCAACATATGCATGTGGTTTATTAAAACATGCATTAAAGCCTGACAACGAGAGGTGACACATTTACCCTCGGGGTGTGTGTACAACCAAAATCTAACGTCACGCTAACCGCATATCAGTTTACTAGCTGCTAAAAATGAACCTTGGGCTGCAGAAAGTGTTTGTAGAAATTACAGCAGCACATAATAGCATATTTACCGGGCTGTACCAAGCCAAAATTGCATTGAGGAAAAATATGTTGTATCGGCGAATAAGTCGATTGTATTATTACACTCGAGAATTAATGTAACATTAAATAAAATTATTACTGACATATTTAAACACTAAACATGTATTTTAGTTCACCTACAGTAACTTCAAAATAGTGTTAAAGAAATCGTGTTTTGCTCATGAAAACGGAGATGAAAAATATTCACCAACAAGCTTTTTTCCATGACTAAGATGAGACGACACAAATGACACCAAAATCATTAAAAACTAACTATTATTATATCAACATGAAATATCGTTAAAAAGGACGAGACTAAAATGTAGTTAAAAAAAAAAAAAAACTATATCCAGAATCTCTCTATATTTTCATCAACAAAAAACGAGAAAAAATAGAGCTTACAAGGTTTTCATGCTAGGGGTTGCCAGATATCAAGAGTTAAATCCCCCATCAGAGCTTTTCTGTGCTTCGAGATGAAACAACAATACTGAAACGTCTCGAAGGACAACGATCAGGAGGAGTACTCGTGATTATAATTGCCATTAGTTTAACCATTATGCAGCACGGATCAAATTTGACTTTTTCATTGAACTAGACTAATATTCCCAAAGCGTTTAGTTAACTAAAACTGGACTAAACAGAAAACAGGACCGGCTGACTAAATATGAGAAAAACTCAAAAAGGGACATTTGACAAAGACTAAGACTACTACTCCAGACCAAATCCTTTAGATGTAACATTATTCAGAACAGAAAAAGAATGAAAATAAACTAATTATATTGGCTTTCATTATAAACCAATTAGCCAAACCTAAACTAATTAATTTCAAGCAAAACTGAATCTACTGCCGTGTGGGAAATGCCCAACACAAATAAACTTATGCATATGTACTTCTTTCATTCAGCACCAATCCAAATGTTTAGCATTCTTGATGTTATTGCAATTCAGATGATAAAAGAAACATAATCTATTCAGTAAAATATGGTACCCCATATTATGACGAAGACAAATAATGATCAGTAAATGAATCAAACTCACTCAGAATGTGTCTAGTTAAGAGTTTATGCATCATTTTTCATTATGATGCTGTATTTGGACAGAAACGACTCGTATAAAACACTGAGATCCCTCACAGTCACATTAACCTTCATCTCACCAACAGTATCTCATCAGAGACGGATCATGTGACCTCCACTGACTTCACTTCTATTTGTACTCATTGCTTCCTTAAACATTTCACAACCGTGTTGCCTGAATTGTAAATTGCCAACTCGCACCGAAAATAATGACTTCAGGTCATTTCTGCCCACCGGTATAAACGCTATGGCGGTGTTGCACAGTAGGCTGCATACAGTCATCCCGCCCAGCTCTAATATATCCTGCGTCTCTTTTAGTCCTTAGGATGGCGTGTGATAATGATGCAGGACAGCAGCAGGGAAGGAAGGAAAGAAAAGAGCATGATTTGGCTTCCTGGCCACAGTCTACCGTCAGCAGCACCTGCACCGCGTCCGGCCGGTAAAGCAGTATTATTACAATGTCAGCTTTAATCAACATTGTAGTCAGCAGTGAGATTGTGCAGCGCTGCAGTTGTGTAGGAGTGTGGTGTCACTGGAAACACCAGACACCGACAGTAACGCCTGCCTTCAGCCGCTGTGCAAGCAAACAACTCGGAGATTAATCACAAAGCATATATATCTCATTGTATAGACTCTTCGAGCATACAAACAGACGCTGATGTTTTGTGGTAGTTGTGCAGGACTCTTGGTTTATCCAGAGCAGTAAAGTAAAAAATGAAAACCCTCTAAGCTATTTGGTTTCCCAGCATGCTCAGCACATTTGAGTTCTTCTCAACCACAGTGACTTTATGATGCTGAGATCCAGTTTAGTCACTTTGACAAAAGAGAAACTCATCAAACGTGTGCAAACACTCGCTGGAGGAGGAAACATTTTAGGAACAGAGTCTGTTATGCAACTTTAATAGATGAGTTACATTATTATCTCATTGTTTATGTGCTAAACATCTTACATAGTGCAAAGGGTTAAATAAATGCATGATCACATAAATACAGTGCAGCGTCATTTTTCATTCAATTGCTACTTTCTGTCCAACCATAAACCCAATAAAGTTTAACCCAAAACTGATACATCTATTATTAACGTCATCAGTTTGCAGATTTCTTCAAGTCTGACTTGATTACATAAACACAGAGTAACATCACACCAGTCTCGTATTAGTCTGGTGGGGTTTTAATGCACATTCATTCTAACTGAACGCAGTGGTTTTAAGCACACAATCCAGAACCGTCGCACTAGATTAAGCTAAAAAAACCTTCCGATCAAAGTAGCGTCAGGTTGCAGTGACGTCTGAGATCTCTATATGACCAGAAACACACGTCTGCTCCAGGCTCATCTGCAGGAAGATCTATTGAAACGATGCCAGTCCTCCAGCTGCGCTGCCACGGGCGTTTAACCCCACGGATGGAAACCAGAGACGACAGGACGGAGCTGTCTCACTGCATTCCCGTCTAACCACCCAGAACACACCTCCACCTCCAACATCTCATTCTCATGTGATTTTAATACGAGCTGACTGTATATTAGTGCAGTCAAAGAAGACATGTCACTGGAAATATTCCTCAGCTAATATTGGAGATGGACTCATTTGAATTTATGGAGATGAGTTTGAAATATGCAATGCATTTTGCATTTTTAAATGCAATCTACTAAATGCATTAATTTTAATGACACTTTCAAAATTGAACCTTAAGGTGTGTATTGAACATATTTTTCCCTCAATGCAATTTTGGCTTGGTACAGCCCGGTAAATATGCTACAGGGCTGGGCCATGTTTAATTATAATTAATGAACAAATTATATTTAATAATCACAAAGCATTAAAGATGATTGCACTGGCGATATAAATTAAACACTGTGATGCTTTTAACCCGCATCTTATCTGGCCAATAAACAGTCATATATTAGCTTACGATCATCTCTTAATTATATTTAATTAGACTTACTGTAATTTATGCCTTATATAAAATATTTTAATCTACTCGAAATGAGGGTTTTTCTAAATCAGGGTTTTCCAAAATGGAATTCAGTGTTTAATAATTAATTCATTTAAAAGTAAACAGCTAATAATAAAATCATAAAAATCTAAATAAATCTAAAACTGAAATGTGAATATGAAAAACATTGAGTAAATAGTCCATGTGTTATTTGTGACCATTAACTGATATCAAAGACCTGCAAACATGCAAAAGTGTTTAAAACATTAATCTGGATTTAAAATACATATTTGAAGTCAAAAAGGCTCAGATAAATGAAATGTTTGAGAATTCCTGCTGTACGTTCGATAGTCCCCACATTGCATTGAATAGTGAAAAGCTGAAAACAGATATTTATTTTACTATAAACAACCAGTCTCAGAGCAACACAAGTGCTTTTAAAAACAATCTCTCATTCCACGGTGTCAAAAGCAGAGAGTCGGTGAGAACGCTTTCAAGCACTTAAACAGGGAGCCGATTTCCCAAAGCATTTTAAATATTTCATTAGGAATTCATGTTGCTTCATGCATGGTTAGCGTCCTCGACTCGTGGAGAGGTCAGACAGAGTGCAGCGCACCGACAGGTTATGAGCCCAGTTCACTGACAGGGCACGCTCACTGCTGTAACCCTTTCACCACCGACAACCAGCACATACTGCATGCTGTTCTGGAATAAAGAATAGACTTGCAGTTAATTAAACATCTAATCCTGGCAGAGGAGTTAAATATGACATTAAACGTCACTTATGTTGTGCAAGTCCTATCAGTGCTCTTCAGCCAAGACTATATTCATAGTAGTTGCATGTGCAACATAACATGAATGCTATGAATGCATCTCCCACAGAACAATGAATCTGTCAGACATGCACGACTCGCACACGTGAAGCAGTCGTCCAGACGGGTGACCATGAGCACAGATGTGCTTCGTGATATAAACACATGCAACTGCATCAGAATCTGTGCCACACTGAAGACTCAATTTAGATTATGCCTCGGTTTATTCATTTGTTCCTCTGATGTCAGAATATCAATGCAAGTAAAGATATTTATCAGACTACTACACATCAATAATCTAAACAAATATTAACTACCACGTGACTAAATCAAATACAATTGGCTCCTACATAGCTTAACCTTTCAAACACTGCAAAGGTGTACAGACAGTTAAATAATAAACTATATAAAATAAATCTAATCTTTATACTCAATCACATAATGCTGCATCCAAACAAACACATTTACACAATTACTCACAGCAAACAAACCATTCAAGCTTCGTTTTCAAATGAAGTTTACTCGCTAGTAAATATGAGTCATGTTTTTGATGGATAAAAAAACAAGCATTTCTGAAAATGTGTGTCCTTCACTGTGGCAATGCAGAAAATCTGTGCCACCGAAATCATGTACTTTCACTTTGCGTGATCGGGGGGGGAGTGTCTCAATTAACGGCGGAAGAAAAGAGGATATAAGGAAGCGTGTCGTACCTGAGAGGTTTTGCGTCATCAGCAAGGTTTGCAGTAGTGAGAGTGAGGGGATTACCGTGCGATGTGGAAAGACTGACGCTTGGCGAACTGGTGCTTCCGGTGAGTGATGACTGGTGCTTCGCGGAGTTTCACGTGACTTCTAAGCATTGCACATCAGGATCATCTGCTTTTAGTAAAGTGGTTCTGAAGGCAAGTGACGGCTGTTCATCCACCTGTTCTGGTGTCGGACAAAACCCACAACACGCTCCAGTTTCCTTTACGGCTGCAAAACTTGCCTGACGCAATTCCTGCACGGATTTCAAAAGGTGGAAATTGAACCGAAGTGCTGAAATGTTTTTTTTGCTTGTTTTTTTTCTTCAAATAAGTTGTTTTTTCGCATGGACATCGTGGAATAAACCTTCCCCTTGTGAACGGAGTTTTTTTTCTTTGACTTTTTTTGTGAATTAATATTGTAACCGGTGGTTTTTGTTTTTGCTATCCAGGGGTTAACTTAAATTTTGTCAGGATTAATCCTGACTGGCGCCCGAACATTTCCTTTAGAGCTTATCTAAGCTAGGGCGGCCACCACCGTTACATCACATACATGATGCACCAGGCCAGAATAAGGCCTTTTACTGCATCTGCACAGTAAATAAAGATCATCAACAGAGTAAAATATCAGTGATCACTGCATCTGTTTATTTCACTTATTAAACATCAAATCAAGTGGTCTGTTCTCTGTTGTGGACGAATATTCAGACAAATGTAATTAATCTGCACGCTGCACAAGATCTGTAAGTAAATTAGCTCTGCAAGCAAACTTAAGTCCTTCATTTTCAGACGAGTAAACAAAAGTGCAAGCGCCACCATCGATTTACATTCACAACTGGCCTATTTACCGCAACGCTGCAGCCATGCACACAAAAGTCCAGACGCTGTCAGCAAACTCTGAATGAGCTCGAGACGCTGGTCTGTTCAGCACAATGCTGGAGACAAAACACTGCAAAGTCTGCTTTGAAAGAAGGGAGACCGATGAATGAAAATGATTCGGTCATCATTTCTTCACCCTCATGTCACTCCAAACCTGCAGGACTTTTGTTCTTCTGTAGAAGAAGTTCAAAAGCGTCATAAAAGTAGTGTACTTGGTTTCTTTGTTTTCTCACGTAAAAGCATTACGGACAACATTTATGATGCTTTTGCATCTTTTTCCTTTTAACTGTGGAAGCCTCAGACGGAGTCATTTTGTTTTCAAAGAAAAAAGACATTCAATCTGGTTTGGAACAACATGACGGTGAGTAAATGACAGAATTTTGTATTTCCGCATGAACTACTACTTTAACAACAACGAATACAGGAAACAGTACCTTGAGCGAGGTGCTTTCTATTCAATCTTCTGTAGAATAGAGTTAGAAACAGTTCCTTCCACAAAGGTCATCTTGTAAGGAGCGTACGTGACCCAGTTCTAAAAGGGTGCTTCAATAACATTAGCAAAAGCAATTAACCTTTAGCCGGCAGCTCCTTAAAGTGAACCGGGTGCAAATATGTGCCTTTATTCACACGGATTACATGTAATATAATAGACAAGCATCTGACCTAGAATGGATGGAAAGCTACGTATAAACTCTTTGAGACAACGTGGCCAAACCAACTTTGTTTTCTGATAGAAAAACACTACTAGTTTTCAAAGATGACTACTTGGGAAGTCTAAGTCTACGGTGGTTTATGCTCGTCAAGCTGATGTTTAGCTGGTCTAACCTCAACGAAATCCAGCAAAACAGACCGGTCTGGGAGATCAGACGGTCACTTTATGTTAGTGTAAGCGATTTTTCAGAAGGGCTACTAGATTACATGTAAATATAACTTTTTGTTCCCTTGTAAAATAGCTTATTTTTCCCAATTCGGAAGCGAAATGAAACATCTTTGACCATTATCTAATATATAAATGGCTGCTTTGCTTTGTGGTGCTGATCTCTTTGTAAATACAATAATTCTGCATTGAATTTAAGGCAGCATCATGTTCTTTCCCCGTTCGGTTTCAATTCCAATGAAACAGCAGAACCAGATAATCAAGCTCCGCGGGTTTGCTGGAAAATTACAGGAGGATTTTTTGGAGGCCTGAAACTCAGCAGGAAAGATTTCCAGGAGCTGGATCGGTTTAATCTGAACGAAACATCCACTTCACGGTGATTGGTGTTTTCTGAATGTAAAAGAACAGCTTGCATGCAGGTGTGATTTTAGCATTTCAATAAACACTGGCCATCTCAGGAGATGAACGAGGTTACTGGAGGTTAAACGAGAGATTTACTGTTAAACCTCAATCAACATACAAGCTCTTTAAAAACATGAAACGGCCACTGAATATTAATAAAGACATTAGATAGTCAAACCCAGTTCTCAACAAAACCACGGTGATGATGATGATTGCAGGAAATGTTAAGATTTGAATAAAAATAGGTTTTGTTTCAAATCACCCCAAAATCTAGCTGATGCAAGACCCCTCATAACAGAGAAGACATGAAATAGAAACTGGATATCAATTTGAATACATTTTTAGCATTAACACCCAATTAATTTGTGACAGCATCATAATTAGCATATGAATGAGTGTTTTTAGCACAGTGATTCATAACCTTGGCCTGGTAACTCAAGGATCCTGGGTTCAAATCTCATAAAGGCTCAAACAATCAACTGAGAATTGACCGTTCACAAAACCCGCCCACCCTTAGTTACTGTTGCCATGCCCAACAAACAATGCAGCTCTCGCACTACACACGTTCTCACGCAGTGAAAAATACATCGCAGCGCGCTTACTTCTGATATGAAACAAGGTCTCGGGACCCTCAGCTTTTAAATTGTGTAATTTAAGAAATTCAAACAATAAATACCATTTTATCACTCTTCAATGAGTCGTGACAGATCACTGTGTTGTCTCAGTTCAAACACGTGAACCGATCATCTTTTCATATTTACTTAAAGCACGAAATGAACATGAATAAACATCAGAAAGTGTTTCATTTCAACAGCAGAACACACTATTTTTCAAGTTTACGTCCATCAAGTTTATCTGCTCTTGGTCTGAAAGCTCCCATTCGGGACGAAGTTCACGGGATTTTGTCCACAGAATGATAAAAGCACATGTTTTAACATTTTATTATTTAACACTCAGTATTTAACTTAAGCGCTGCAAGCCATGCATAGACGGTGTTGGCGGTGATACCGGTGTTAAGCTGCAACACCGGTTACATAACTTGCCCACGGTTACATCACCGGCATTTAGATTTTTTATAGCAATAAAAATAAATTAGTTCGGTTAGAGGACACTACAATTATGTGGCTGCTCAATGCAGCACACCGAACGAACGACAGTCGAGCATCACAGGTCAGATTTATTTTATCACGTGAAGAGAGCCGACTGATGAGAAGAGTGAGGTGAGACGGACAAGACGATGCGGAAGAGTTTCAAAACCAAATGTAAAAGTGCTTTTGAAAAGCCTGTTGACTTCTGCCATTAATCTAAGTCAAGGGTGCCTGCACTTCTTTTGTGTGCGGATCTACTTTTCAAATGAGAAACTCAGAGTGAAAGGCAAATAAATGATAAAATACATCATAAATAATTAAAATGTCTTGTTGAGCTGTATCTTTATTAGGGATGCACGATATTTATCGGAAAGATAAATTATGCTGTTGATTATGTTTTAAACTTAAGCAAATTTTAACGATTGTTTTCGTTGTACAAAGATATGTCTGCTGTTAACAACAGCTCAGGTAGCACTGAGACTAAATACATGTGAAGAGAACAATGTAATTATTGCCTAAACATCCTCCTCATATTCCATCATTTGTATTTAAATAAATGACTGAATGCCGTGTTGCACCGTCTTGTTTACGGTTGCTTAATGATTTTTATGTTCTCGGCTAAGGCGGTGTAACATTACTTCCGGTCAACGTAGCCGTTTCATTCGCAGCGGTTGCTTAAAGTCCCTAGATATAACTTCCTCATGCACTAAAAGGTTGCATAGATGCATTTGAATATAGATTTGTTGTTAATGAGTTGTTATATGCAGATAAAGTATAGTTCTGTTAAACCATTTCTGTTACTAAGTATTGTGGTGCCTTACACAAAAATTAAAACATTTGAAGACTCAGAACTGATGTTTGCTATTATAGTTAGGCCAGAGTTACTAAATCTCAGTTTCATCAGTGCATCTTAGATTTTGTATTCTCCTGGGTGCACAAACTAGTTTCTCATTTATTTGTTTCCACAGTATTTGCTGATTTTTATTTTATTTAAACAGTGGGATTTTTTCCTCTATTATTTTACATCAAGGTGTATATGCCGTCCGTGCTTCCAAACTTTCTTATTAGTTTTGCTAATAAACCTTCTACGTTTCATAATTGTTTGTTTACTGATTTTCAGTTTTGTATTGCCTATATTTAAACTTTGTGCAAGTTTATATTAGGCATATAGCATGGTGTATTTTGATTCATTTTGTGAATAAAAGTTATATGCTCTACATGGTATTTTGTTGTTGCTTGAATTGAAGCAATTGGTGCCGAATTGCTGCTAATTTCAAAGTGAAAGTAAAATGCACACAGTGCTTTTATAAGCTATTTAAGCAAAGGAAAGTGAGGGAAAACTCAAAACAAACAACTGCTTGATGCCGAATTGCCGCTGATATTTAAGTAATTTATTGTCAGTTTGTGTGTTCCCTGAGAATTGAACCCACAATATTTTGCGCTGCTAACACAATGATCTAACACTGAGCCACAGGAACTACTTATTCATCAGATTTCCAACAAAAATAACTACATTGAGACTCCACTGCAGCAATACTAAATTACTCACACAGTGATAAACATGCATTCATATTGTATTAGAATTCATAATGTTGGAGTGACAAACTCATTTTCCGAATCCGATGCGCTGCTGACATTGCAGATCTCACGCTTTTCCATGCACATGCAACTTGGGTTTTCCCTTTAATATCCATCTATATATCATGACATGCGCCAATTAAGTTGTCTGGATGTAAGAGGCAAAAGAACCGGCTCCTCTGAGACCGTCACACAGCGGGGATCCCAGCGTGAGATATCAGCCACAACACCATCCTCAAAGAACCACATCCATCATCTTCATAAAGGCCTCGAGAGCACAAACCACCAGTGACGAATCACATCCACAACATATTCAAGGAATACTCCGGGTTTAATACAACTTAACACAGAAAATACATTCAACTGCTGCCTCCGTTTGATTTCTAATCATAATAATCTTCAACATTAAAGCACTGATACAGGACAAACGTCTTGCTGAATTTCAAAACTACTCACCACACGGCGTCTCTGATCGATGCACATCATACAGGACAGTCTTCTCCTTTAAATCACACGCCACCTGTTAAAGAAATGAGAAACGTCTATCATGGAATAAGTCATTAGTCAGATGATTTCAGAGAGCGCTGCTCAGAGGACACAGGGACACTTAACATGGCTTTCAATGTCAAGTCAGCATGAACCTGTTTTTAACAACCTCTCAAAGACAATAAATCAGTTCTGTAACCACTAATGACTTCCAGAGCAGCAGCATCAACTGTTATTCACAGAGAAGAATAACAGTGCGTAGAAACACGTGAGACCTTTATGAAAGAAGCCATTAGTGAAAAACAAAATACTTTCTGGCATAAAATAAATAATAATTTAAAAAATAAAGATCATTTTGACCCATACAATGTATTTTTGGCTATTGCTACAAATATACCAGCACGACTTAAGACTGGTTTTGTAGTCCAGGGTCATATATGTGTGTGTGTGTGTGTGTGTGTGACCCTGGACCACAATACCAGTCTTAAGTCGCACTGGTATATTTGTAACAATAGCCAAAAATACATTGTATTAGTCAAAATTATCGATTTTTCTTTTATGCCAAAAATCATTAGCATATTAAGTAAAAATCATGTTCAATGAAGATATTTTGTATATTTCCTAATGTAAAGATTAGTAAAATGCATTGAAGAACTTCATTTGGACAACTTTAAAGGCGATTTGCTCAGTATTTGATTTTTTTGCACCCTCAGATTACAGATTTTCAAATAGCTGTATATCGGCCAAATATTGTCCTATCATAACAAACCTTACATCAATGGAAATCTTATTTATTCAGCTTGCATAATGATGTATAAATCATAGTTTCAAAAAATTACCCTTATGACTGGTTTTGTGGTCCAGGGTCAGATTTACATACATATATTTTTTAAGGTAAAATGTCATTAATTGCAATAAAAGTGTCACGATGCAACAAAAAAACCATAGTGTCCTAAAATTAGGCTTAATTGAATGCATTTGTGATTTTGTTGTGAAATATGCCTCAAACAGGTTTGGTTGGATTCACTCGTCTCCTCCGAACTCCGTTCAAACAGACGAGTGCTTCAGACGAGTGTAAAGTCCCTCGTTCTCTGAAGACGTTCTGTTCTGCGTCTGTGTTAAATCTGGGCTGGATCTGAAGATCTCCAACACTTACTGAAGCCTAAAGACCTAAAGACCTGAGTCAACATGACGACAGCGCTCAATTAATGTCCTTTCCAAGACAGATCTCCACTTAACTCGTCTCGTTCTTCTGCCCGTCTAGTCACCACAGAGCTGAAGATCTGGCAGCAATTTGAACCATCTGTGTGATTTTACAAACCTCTAAATATGTAAGCTCATTATGGAAAATATACATTTGCTCTTGAAAACATTAGGCTGCTGATAGAAGCAAATGGTTCATCAAACTCATCTGTGTAATTAGACTTTTGACTCTTAATTTTAGGAGTGATTGACAGCGTTAGATGAACAAGTTTTAAAGTCATTAAGTGGCAATTAGTGGCACAGTATAATATCTGAAAAATATCTTTAGCAAATATTTAAGGATGACTTTTCATTTGAATGATTTGAAACACTTTCTGACACAAATTCCAACATATGAGATATAAACTGACCGACGGTCTGTCAATCAGCAACACTATCATCTGAACAGAGTCTACAGCATCAATAATTCATCACAGCACCTGACAGACATGGACTAACCAGGTAAATCAGAGCTTATCAATTAATAGATTTCAGCATAATGAATCAGATCAGCACTGCTACACACAATTACTATTGTCTTGATTGCTTGCGAAGGAAGAAAGCAGCTTGATTTAACAGACAGAAGCGCCAGAGACTCAATCTTCTTCAAATCAACATCGATCACGACTCTAACGTGTGAAATGAACACACATTTAAATAATGATTGACAGCCATCACATGCATCTACAGCAGTTCAGTGCCAAACGGCCTGATCTCTCCTCGTTTAAAGGCATCAAATCAAACACTTTGAGAAGAAGAAAGCGCGTTTAAGCCAATTTATTAATTAATTAAAAGTATGATACCACAACACCTCAGGGCAGAAGTCAACCATGTACTAACTACGTTCAGCTTCCAATAACAGAATGAAATGTTGAACATGGACTCGCTCAACAATCGCCATCATCTCACCAGCAGTTCAGATCAACTCTCTGGGTCTGTATATAATCTACACAAATATAACTAATCACAAACAGATAGTGAGAGGAGTGAGACGCCATCCTTCTCAAATCAATACAGATCACAACACACACACCGAAGAAACCATTCGCTTTGCTTTGAGGTCAAATTCATTTGATTAAATTGCTAGACTTCTTGTTTTATTTGTGCATTCATTATTATTTCCATTTGTTGATTTCATTTCTGACCCACTGTTGTACATCACAGTATGTGTTGTGCACTTGTGGCTCTATGTTTGTGTATTTAGTAGATTTTTTTATCCAGAGTAACAACAAATTAAGCAGTAAAATGTACAAATTACACAACACAATTTGACACAGACATCTATATTGCATTGTGCCTGTAATATCTGTCAATCTTCTACTAACTCATGTGACTGAAAAACTTAAACGAGTAAAGATTAAAAACTAAATCTAGGTCTATTAATCAATCTTTATTATCTCATTTAACCAAAAACCATCAACTCCGTGATATTGCAAAACATGAATCAAACCATCTGCTCATGACTAAAGTGTTTAATAGATTGTTTTATTTACCACATGCAACATTAAATACTTAATATTGACCTTTCAATTTAACAAATTATGACAATAACTGTTATTTAACCAACAGTAACAACTAACAATATAGCAAGATAAAAACAGCATATCAGAGTCAAATATTGCTTGCAACATTTCTGAAAGCAGTTTGTACACCTGTAACTGTTGAGAAAGTGATTATTTTCCTACATTTAGGAGGACAGAAGCAGCTGCAACACTAATGTCCTGCCGAGACATGCAGCTATAGATCAGAACACCTGTATTATACGATCTATACAGTGTCTCCAGAGGAAGTAAAGCCGCCCCTCGTGAACCACACATGCAGAATCTCAGTGCTGTGTCACTGGTTCATTCCAGCAGCGCTCGTTTATAAAGCAGTCTGATGCTGATCTGAGCTCCAGCTCTTACCTTCAGATGAAGCTGAGCGCGTTTCTTTCATCGTGTGAGAATCCCTCGCGCTGCTGTCAGATGATGCTGTGCACGCGCTGATGGCAAGATGAGGAGGATGATGATGCTGGGCTCTTCAGCGAGTGTGATTGTGTTTGGAGAGTCAGCGCGCTCTGACAGCCTGCGGTACACGCCCGCGTGTGTGTGTGTGCGCGTGCGTGTGTCTAACAGTCCTTCTGCTCCGCCCCTTTAACTATATTATTACTGAACACACAGCGCCACCTGTCGAGAGAGAGAGAGAGAGAGAGAGAGAGAGAGAGAGAGAGAGAGAGAGAGAGAGAATGCAGGTGCATCAAATTACAGATGAAAATCTTAAAGAAGGGGTGTCAAACTCAATTCCTGGAGGGCCAGAGCCCTGCAGAGTTTAGATGCAACTCTAATTAAACACACCTGATCCAACTAATCAAGTCCTTCAGGCTTAAATTAAAACTGCATAGTATGTGTTTTGGAGCAGGGTTAGAACTCCAGGAACCGAGTTTAACACCCAGAGGCGTCATGCCCATTCAAAGTGAGGCATTTTTGAGCCAAGTGGATTTTGAAAGCAGCTTCCAAACGACAAAAAATGTTATATTTGATAGAATCCCATTGTATCGTTCATGATTAGAACGAATCAAATCATCAGCTGCTAAATTCAAATGTGCGTTCGCTGGCTGGCGCTGAGCCAGAGACAGACGCGTGTATACACATCTGCGCATTATAACCAATCACAATTCTGCTGAGCTTATTAATGTACTGACCAATCAGAGACGTGCAGATGAGTTCAGGGCGCGCGCTCGCTGTACGATGTAAGATATCAATTTCATAGTGCAAACAGCTTCAGAGTATAGTGGGAGTTTTTGAGAATGAAGTCTTGATAATGAAATTACAACGATTTTTGATAATGTAATGTAAATGTCCTGTGTTTCTGTACAATGAACGTGTTATTATTAATAACTTGCAAACGTTTTTATTAGATTCACGTTAAATACAAAGTTAGTTAGGCTATATAAAAAATATTTTAATGCACGACACCCATACGCGGTAAAAAGACGGATTTTATGTGTACTTAATGTGCCATTCTACATAAATGTCTACGTTTGGTATGGCAATGTCTTAAAATGTATTTATTTTTCTAACATTTAAAATTAGACCACATTAGATTATTTGACTTTATGAATATACATAAATGACATTTTTAATGTTTTTTTGTGCATGTATTTACCTATATAAGGCAGGTGACACCAGTGACAGTATAACACCATTGAACATTTTCATAAAAAAAATATTTTACAAAATGATTTTGCAAGGTATCAAACCACATGTTGTCAATCATGGTATACTCACTAAATTAAGTAGTTTAATCCATTTGAAATTCTATTTTCCCCAACAAAGAAGGTAATACTAGTGAGTTCAACTAAAGCTTCATATGAAATATCATTTACATTATATATTTGATAGTTATGAATACATTATTGTATTTTAAATGGAAGAAAAACCTGTTTTGGACCTCTGAATAGAGCACCTTTTCTCTGTACATGGCTGTGGGGACGAGCAGTTGTGTGGTGCTTGGAATTCTATATAATTAAATAAAGAAATTAAGTGTAATATTTCTGTAAAGGCTAGGGACTTTTCCAGAAAAATGGACATTTCCATATAATGACCCTAATAGAACATTAGGCTAATTTTCCCATCGCCCCTTATAGATTAACTAACATGATATATAAAGGTGCAAAATACTTAGTTTAATTACTGGGAATATTTCGAATAGCCTAAAAAAGGACAAATGAAGTAGAACATTAGCTTACTGGTGTGACTGATTCAATGGCAGTCCTTGTGAGTTTACCATCATTGGAAACAAATAACTGACATTTTAACAGAAGTCATGATCAGGTTATACAGTTTACGACTCTGGGAATAATAATTTGATTTATGTGGGTTCCAGCACACGTGGGAATTCAAGGTAACGAGGAAGCAGACGAAATAGCCAAAGAATTATTAAAAATGAAAGAACCAAATAGAAACATTTCACTCAGTAGATCAGAAGGAAAACATTTTATTTTAGAAGCGTGCAATGAGAAACGGCAGACAGTTTGGGACTCGTGTCATACAGGTCGGCACTGTTACAAGGTCCAAAGAACCATAAAGAAAGGCAAAATAATTCACAACTTAAGTAGAAGAGAACAAGTTATTTTCACACATTTAAGAACAGGACATTCAAATCTTACTCATACTTTACACATTATAGAAGCATAACTCAGGTTTATGTGATGTCTGTTTAATAGAGACTATAGAACATGTTTTGAAGAAAAGTAAGGCTTATATATAAAAAAGGAGGATTCTTAATTAATGAAGAAATACAAGCAGTAGGGTGCCAGCCCAGGAATTCACTATAACCAGCTTATTCAAGTCAAGTCTAGCTTTATTGTCAATTCTTCCACATGTACAGTACATACATACAGAGAATTGAAATTGCGTTACTCTCAGACCCTTGGTGCATACAGTTAACATTAAACACTGACAGTAGACGTTCAAATACAGATAAATACAGTTTGACCATATGTACATACAAACTATACAGATATACAAATGAGGACATTGTAGAAAAATAACAAATAAAAAAGAGATCGATAAAGTAGAGTGGCATAAGGCACATGGCAGATAGAGTGCAAGTCAGTTAAATAAAACAAAACTGTGCAGATATGAGTAGTTAATTATTAAATGATGGTCCAAATTCAGGAAAACAAATAAATGCAATCATGAGATTTATTGAGAACAGGTTATATGATAGGATATAGGAGAGTTTAGTTCATTCTTTTCACACTCCATCACAGTGAGTGGTGGTATACACCCTTGAAGATGGTTCTCAACCTGCTAAAGGGACACCACAAGATCTTGTGAATCTCCCTGAAGAGTCCACTTTTGAAGTCAGACTGGTTGTTGTAAAATAGGTTGTTCTGGGAAAGCAGACCTGATTGAACACAAATCTTTTAATCCAGTTCAGGAGTTAATGAGGTGGGAAAGTTACTAGTAATGAGAGATTGTTTATTTTGAGGGGACAGCAAATGTACTCTGTTATACAAGCTGTACACTCACTACTTTACATTGTAGCAAAGTGTCAGTTCTTCGGTTTTGTCACATGAAAATATATAATAAAATATAGAAAAATGTGAGGGGTGTACTCACTTCTGTAAGATACTGTATATATAAATAATATTAATTTAAAATGTTTAGACACAAATGTCCATCATGCTTTGGGAATGTGTAATAATGTGATTATATTTACCTTTCATAGTTGCTGTATTATATTTAGGTTAACACCTCTAAAACCACTATTTATCAATTAAGCCCTTAAAAAAAAACTTGGCATGCATTTCCCTTTTAAATTACCAAAAAAAAACCTTGATCAACTTGTCAGCCAAGCAGCACATCAGCTTTGAGAAAGTTTGCACACATCACATGTGCATTAAGTTAGATACATTGTAAGAAAGAAATATGCAGAAAAACAGAAAAGGTGGCTTTCTACCAGGACATTATCCGTTACGTTTATGGTCATTACATGTAATCCTTAAACACAAAATTAAATGTGTAATTTAAAATACAGGTATAGAGGCTAAGCGCTGATAATATTTGAGTTATGTCATTGGGTATTCTCATTGGTTACATAATAACTTCACACATTGGCATCACAATGGCATTTTTGCAACAATCAACCTGTCTTTAGCAACCTCCCCTGAAAATTAGCTGGCAACACTGATTAAAATTACTATATAAAAGCACAATAGAAGTTGGTGGCGCATCTCATTTAGACCAAAGTCAACATGTGTGTGTTTCTTAGTATATACACATTGAAATTAAGATTAGAATATAAATAGTTTACAACTGTGTGAGTTTCTTTCACTTTTGTTTGTTTCTCACAGGAAACGGTTTAATCTCAAAGAGACACTGAAGTATCCGAATAATAAAATCTAAATCCAGCATAGAGGGGTTCAGTGAATGTGGTGTTGAATGTGTGTAAGTGTGTGAGTGTGTGTGTGTCAGAGACTCAGAAAGATAAAAGTGCCGGCTGACCAGTCCAGATACACCTACTGTTACTATATGTAAAGGGACAGATATGTTTCTGCTCATATAATTGTGCCAGGAAGCGAAACGGTTATACGAGCAGTTCAGACTCCAGGACTTTTCATTGTATCCAAACCAACTGTCATCACTCTGTCCTTTCCTGCTGATTCCTTTATATACCACTGATATATTAACCCCCGCACCGCTCCATTCAGTCTCCCAGTAACAGCGTCCAGTCAGACTCTCTCTACACAGAACCTGGTGACACTCAAATCTGTCTGGATGATCAGGATACGGCTGCTCTTCAATCACACGCTGCACCTTTCTGTTCCTCTCAGACAGAATGAGTTGAATGTGTGCTGTGTTTAAATCCAGTGTGAGATCACATGCATCTGAACACAAAAACGATTATTACATTAATAAGAGACACACACAAACAATAATCAAGAGATGTGTGTGTGTGTGAGAGACCTACATTTCTGTGGTCCTGCTGTAATCCTGAACTCTTCTCCATGATCCACACTACAAAAACATATAAGGAATATAAAAATAAAGTGAACATCTGTGTCTATATGCTTTCATTATATCTTCCAGACTATACACATTCATCAATAACCGATAAATCTCTTGCTGTTCAGATGGACTGAGCTGAACTGCCTTATTCAGTATCATGAGGTCAAACATCACTTCCTCTCATTTTGACTGTGATCTCTGTGAGTTTGGATCTGTTTTGTTTCATGTCTCAAACAATAATGAGAATTTACTTTCTAGAGCAGCAACCAGCTTTGAATTGATGTTTTGGGATCAGAGACTTAAGTCTGTTTCTCAGATGCTGCTGTTATGAGTCACAAGCAGCTGTTGAACTGTTTATAACTATATAAAGCGTACAGTCGTCATGCCTTTTTAAAATTGAACACTGACAGAAACAGTTGGCTCTTGTGCCTTTTCTTTTGCATTTAAATCTTTATTATATGCAATCCCGCGGGTCTTAAAGACCTTTGTTTTTATACCTCCACAAGTGCATCTATTAACTATATTGCCTTGCTTTTCTAAAAGTGCACTTTTCCTTGTTTTAAACCTAGCCAAATAGCCACGTGTTGATTGTGAAACACAGTAGACATTAGTTATATCTATTTATTGTGAAATTACTACATTTACATGTCAATCCATGTTAATTTTTACAACAAACAATGCGCTGTCACTTTAATTCAGCGACACTGAAGTATCCAAAAATAGACTTGTAAAATCTAAATCCACTGCTGCAGAAGCACCACTGTGAAATGCACCGTTGAATGTGTGTAAGCGTGTGAACGCTTTAATCTGTTAACATGCGTGTGGAAAAAATATTCACAGTATGTGCATCAACAGCTAAATTCTGTCAAGGGGGTTAAATAATTTTGATTGCAACTGTACACAAGTTTATAGCACACACATGTACAAACAAACACGAGGGTGGTTGTTAGTGTTGAACATACCTGAGTTTGTCCAGTCGGTAGTTTGGATCAGAGAGCAGCTTGACTAATGATTGTCCTGGGTGATTGTAGCTCAGATCCAGCTCTCTCAGGTGTGAGGGGTTTGAACTCAGAGCTGAAGCCAGAAAACAACAGCCTTGCTCTGTCAGCATACAGCCTGATAATCTACAAACACACACAAACACACTCAGAATCACATCATCAGGGACTGGAGATCCTCTTAAACTGATTCACACACATTTTATCCACAGATCATGGACTATAGGTTCAGTTCAGCTGGAGTAGCTGATTCAATATTGTACTCAATGTAACGGTGTTGTTGGAGCAGAACTGATCTCAATAACAGTTTGTATTCATCTCCACTCCTCACAAACGTAAAACAATAATCAGTGAAAAACTAATTTTCAAAAACAACAAGCTTTAGACACTGGTGTCTGCTGATATATTACAAAGCCCCAGGAGATCAGATCTGTTTTTCTTACCTCAGTATGTTGAGTTGACAGTGTGAACTCTTCAGTCCATCAGAGAGCAGCTTCACTCCTGAATCCTGCAGGTCATTGTTACTCAGGTCCAGCTCTCTCAGAGTTTGATGATTGTAGACATGAAGACAAACTTTCACAGGACTGACCCGTGAGATTACAGCCAGCAATTCTAAAACACAGGATGAAATATGCTTCAATAATGAAGAGATGGTGGGTTAAAACATTCTTTCTGTTGTTAATAAGAAGGTGATCTCTAAATATTGACTGCAAATATGACCAAACAGAGTGGTTTTGACATCATGGCTGCAGTGCTTTATTAGTCAGATACTATGAAACTTTGTTGTTTTCAGAATAGCATAAATGTTCATGTAGCTATTCTGGCAATTACAATGCTGAGGTTTAATTCCCAGAAAGCACACATACCTGTACTGATGAAAATGTAAATAATGAATGACAAAATCTAATATATAACGGGAAATATAACACATTTGATGCAGCAGAAATGTCCACTCCTCTTAGTTAGAATCCACTTACCACACAAAATGCCAAGTTTTTATCAAAAGCTGAGTTCTGCAAGCTCAGAAATCCTCTCATTATAACAAAGTGTGGATACGATGTAAATAAGAGATTCATTGTGCAGTGTAGCTTATTAACAGAACAGTGTGAGATCACAATGAACTGAAGTGAGTGAGCTTTTAGTGTGCGTTCTAGGCTGTATAATACTGTCTAACTGTCTCAGAACAGAGATATTCACCTCAGTAAAGAAAGTATTGCGTTTCAAGTCATCATTTTATTTGTTTTGATGTTTCAAAATGACTCTCTTGTGGGCTTTTCCGAGGAGTGCTGGTGCGAACTGCCATGCGCTCCTAGAAATCCACGAATGCGATGACTGGAGATTTTCGCTTAATAATAGATTACATTTTCGATTTGTTTCTCAGCAAACCCTACCATATGCCTTCAGAACACTTGAAATATGGAATGAGTAGCATAGGATAATTTTATGTTTGTAAAAAGATTGAAAAAGTTTACAATTTATTAAATGGACAAGTGTAGGCATTTTATTTTATAATGTCTTATTTTGTGATCCGAAAAATAAGGTAGCCTAATATGGCTTTAGAACAGCATCAGGTGGACTAATTACTGGTTGTGAAAGGATAAATAAACAATAAACCATGAGAGCGAGCAAGCAAGCAAAATAATGGGTAGGCGTAAAAGAGCACATAGTTATTGTGTTGGGACCCCATACCTGGAATTTGGTTAGGGCCCCCAAATCATTTCCTTTCTTTGTTGTTGTTTGTTTGTGGTGCGTTTACGATTATGTCACGGCAGTAGAGGCGGCGCAGCTATAACGACACGTGAATAATCCCGCCCACTCTATAGCGGTACTAAACTGCAGTGGAAACACAAACCGACTCGAACTGAGCCGTACCGTACACGTAACGAGCCGTGCCGAACCGTACCGTACCATGCAGTGGAAAAGCGCCATTAGTCTGCCCCTGCCCAGGAGATCAGGACCAGAGCAGAGGGCAGCTTTAATTTCATAACCAAGTGAACCTTCAGTTTTCTTACCTCAGTATGTTGAGTTGACAGTGTGAACTCTTCAGTCCATCAGAGAGCAGCTTCACTCCTGAATCCTGCAGGTCATTGTTACTCAGGTCCAGCTCTCTCAGAGAGTTTGACGATTGTAGACATGAAGACAAACTTTCACAGCACTGACCCGTGAGATTACAGAAAGCGAGTCTATAGCACAGAATGAAAGGTACTTATCTTAGTAACACATGTGTACAAAAACATGTGGCTTCAGAGTTAAAGTCACGTAATAAGGAGGACTTGCAACAGATAAACTCCTAAAGAATTTTAGCTATTACTATTACTGCAGGTGGTATACAACTAATAACAAACTGTGAAATTGAATGGGAAAAAAAGATAATACCAAGGGTCAGAATGAGGTAAACAAAAAAACATTACTTTCTTTGTGCAAAAAACGAAAAGGCTGAACTGCTGTATTTACAAACGTGTTTATAAATGTGTACTATCCTTGTAAATCTAAATTGAACAGAGTATGAAGTATAAGGAAAAAGTGGATCAGAAAAAAGATGTAAATTTGACTAGATTGTATTAAATATGTTCATGTTGTTAAACGTGTTGTTTGGAATGAATAAGGAGACACTAAACACTAAGCGTGTCAAAGAAAAGCGTCATGATTTGATAGAGGAATTACTCACAGAGCTTTTCTGCAGTTCAGCAGGGCTGGGATCAGTCTCCTTCTTCCCTCATCTGATGTGCTGTATTTCTTCAGATCAAACTCGTCCAGCACCTCCTCTGATATCTGAAGCATGTAGGCGATTGTTGAGCAGTGACCAGGAGAGAGCTGATTCACTGAATGATTCTTTGATTTCACAAACTCCTGAATCTCTCTGTACAGAGTCTGATCCTTCATTTCCAGAAGACAGAGGAACAACTTGATGCATCGGTCAACTGAGAGACCAACATCAGTCTTGATTGTGTCTTTAATGAACTGAGTGATTTTCTTGATGGTCTCTGAGCTGTTCACTGTGTGTTTCAGTAGATCCTGTAAGAGTCTCTGATTGGACTGCAGTGAGACGCCCAGCAGAAACCGCAGGAAAAGATCCAGGTGTCCATTTGTACTCGGTAGAGATTTATCAACTGCTGCTTTTAGTAGCTCATAGAGAGATTTTTCCTGACAGTACCGCTGATATCTTGTATTCAGAAATAACTCCAGTGATTCCTCATTCTTCACTACATGGCAGCGGAACAGATATAAAGCAGCTAAAAACTCCTGAAAGCTCTGATGAATAAAGAAGTAGACTTTCCTCTGATGAATCACAGATTCCTCCTTAAAGATCTCAGTACAAATCCCAGAATACACCGAGGCGTCAGTGACATCTAGACCGCTCTCAATCAGGTCCTCCTCATAGAACATCACATTGCCCTTCATCAGCTGTTTGAAAGCCAGTTCAGCAAGTTTCACAATCACATCTCTGTTGTACCTCAGGAATTTCTTTGGTTTTCTCCCATCATACTTCTGATTCCTCATGTTGATCTGAGTCAGCAGGAAGTGGATGTACATTTCAGTCAGAGTTTGAGGGATTTCTGCACTGTCATCTGTTTTCAGGAGGTTTTGAAACACAGTGGCGGAGATCCAGCAGAAGACGGGGATGTGACACATGATGTGGAGGTTTCTTGATCTTCTAATGTGTGAGATGATTCTGCTGGCTTGATGCTCATCACTGATTCTCTTCCTGAAATATTCCTCCTTCTGAGATTCATTGAATCCCTGAATTTCTGTCACACGGTTGATGTATTTTGAAGGGATCTGATTGGCTGCTGGTGGTCTGCTGGTGATCCAGATGAGAGCGGAGGGAAGCATCTCTCCTCTGATGAGGTTTGACATCAGCACACCGACTGATGAAGACTCATTCACATTACAAACTTTCTCACCATCAGAAAACATCAGTGTGATTCTGCTTTCATCCAGACCATCAAAGATGAACACAACTTTACACTCCTCATACATCTTTGAGTCCGGAAGTCGAAGTTCAGGGTGAAAGTCCAGCAGAAGTCTGTGAAGACTGTACTGGTGATCTTTAATCAAGTTCAGCTCTCGAAATGGAAGCACAAACATGAAATCTACATCTTGATTGGCTTTTCCCTCGGTCCAGTCCAGAATGAACTTCTGCACAGAGATGGTTTTTCCAATTCCAGCGATGCCTTTAGTAAGAACGGTCTTGATTTGGTCTTTCTCCTGACATCCTGGTTGTTGTAAGGGTTGAAAGATGTCATTGCAATAGATTAGAGTGTCTTGTGTTGTGGGTCTTTTCTTCATCTGTAAAACCTCATGTTCTTCATTCACTCCTTCACTCTCTCCCTCTATGATGTAGAGATGTGTGTAGATCCTGTTCAGGAGGGTTTGATTCTCTTCATACTTGTTCTTCATGCTGGTTTTGTGTTGGTCTTTGACTTCTTGTAGTCCATAATGCACTGGTTGGTAAGAATTGTGCTGCAGGTCTGCAGTCTTCTGTGTATGTGTCTCCTGTGTGTTTGTCTGTATGGCTGTTTTTTTTGTTCTTCCTGAAGAGTTTCTGACAGTCGGAGACAAAGCGAGTCAGATGGGGCATCACTGATCTCATCACATTGCCTCTTCTCACTCTGCAGAAACAGTGAGATGAACAGAAAAACTGTGAAAGGGATAAAAGCATTAGGGCTGTCGCGATTCGTCGATTAAAAAATCATCGATTTCATATTGCTCGTGTTGATTAACCGGCAAAACACCGGAAGTGGTGCATATCACGGATGAGAATCCATAAAACACATTATTAGAGTATTTTCCAAAGCTACATGATATATGGGGGAGTCGTGGCCTAATGGTTAGAGAGTCGGATGTAATCCAAAGGTTGCGAGTTCGAGTCTCGGGTGTAGGTGGGGGGAGTGAATAACCAGCGCTCTCTCCACCCTTAATACCATGATCGAGGTGCCCTTGAGCAAGGCACTGAACCTACAACTGCTCCCCGGGCACCGCAGCATAAATGGCTGCCCACTGCTCCGGGTGTGTGTTCACGGTGTGTGTGTGTGTTCACTGCTGTGTGTGTGCACCTTCGATAGGTTAAATGCAGAGCACGGATTCCGAGTATGGTCACCATACTTGGCTGTATGTCCCATCACTTTCACACATTAAACCTATTTAAAAATCATAATTAAGCATAATTGTGAATTCACAAACTCTAGGATTTAATTAAATAATTATATGCGATTATGCGCTTTAATTATTTACATGCATGTAGGTTACGTGTGTGTGTCTCACAGCGGCTTCGTTCACAGTAGTTCCACAGAAACGTATTTTACATGTGTGGAGTGTCTCAAACTCCATCTCTGCATGTTGTTGTGAGTTTGGGTTTATTATAACGTTCATCTGGGAACGCAGCGTGTGCCATTTCATCAGATTGGAAAGATAAATCATTTATAGATCTATGAAAACACAGGAGAATACATCGCAATTTCAAAATAAAAGCTCAAACCCTCATTCTGAGTATACATTAAATATTGAATTAAATAGTGCTTGGTCAATCTTAAACAAGGATTAGTTTGCACAGTAATGTACACGGTATGATAATCGTACGTGTTTATATTATGGTATATCGTCATACCGGTATATCGTTACAACCCTAATTGGGAGTCGAATCAGGCTCCTCCTATCGAAGCATCGAATCGTCGACTATTCGGGGTCACCCCTAACTCATTTAATTGATTAGTCATCTATATTATTTACATTATACTATATAATTGCTGTTTTTAATATTATTTTTCCATTGTTGTTTATATAGAGTGGTTTCAAAAGCTGTTTGTCTTCATGAATAAAAGATAAGTGGGCATGTTTATGGAAACTCAAGGATTATGGGATGTTGTTGTGAATCAGTTTGGTATAACAATACTTGTGATTTGTGCTGGTCAGATGAAGCCCGAGCATTGAAACATGCGCAACTAAGACTATTAAATAAACTCAGCTCCTTTTTTATGACCATCGCTTCATCTCCTGCTTCTGTTCTTCACTGGCTTTTTCCTCAGTCAGCTTCTTGGCTGTACCAGACAAGACTTGCCGTTAACAGGTTTGGGGTATTAGACTACTTTGCTGATGAGTTGTTAGCATACAAAACTGATATTTTCTTACAGGATCTGGCGTTCGGGTTTGGATTTGAATTATCTGGCATGGAGGCATGATCTAACAAACTGCAACAGCCAGACTGAATTATTTCAGTAATACTCATGACGACCAAGTGGTAAGTAAATATTGTTACAAGATTATATTTAAGAACATTAATACGTTTGTTCAGACTTCACTCTGTCTAATCAGCAATTAAATTAACATCAGACAAAAATGTCATTCAATTCATAAATTCATTCTGTCTCTGTTCTAAAGCTTATGCAGAATATCCACATATATATTTTATAATGTTGTAAAATATTTTATTCTGCTAAAGTGGTTAATATACACACACTATAAAACAAACTTTCATAACATTCTTTGGCGTGATTTTTTTTTTTATGCTTTATTCCAACGGTTCAATCACATTATACTCACTCAGGGTCAGAGGTCACTGCTCCATCACTGAGTTTAGGGGGGTTGACCATGGATATGTCACTCTTCATAGACACACCGCTGGGTTCTGGAGATTCTGCTTTATGTGTCTGAACATCATCCTTCTCCTCTCTCTTCTCATAGAGACTCATTTTTACAGGCAATGCTGTAGAAATAGACAAAAAAATACACAACTGATTTGACTTGCTTAAAAAAAGCATTAATTTGAATGCTTCAAAGTAGTAAAATCAATACTAAGACAAACTATACATGACTGACACTTAACCCCAGGTCATTCTAAAGCCCCAGTAAACAGAATCCTGGTTTATCTTGGTTCACAACAATTAATACTGGATATCAATACATGGATTGATATCCAGTACAGGTAGGTGGCAATAATGCTCCTAAAGAGTATACATTCTTAAAATCTGGGCTAACATTCATATTTGCAGAGTCAGTGTCATCCTGTTAATGAATGAACCATGTGACCTGTTTATCTAAAGGCTCTAGCATTGCACATCCTCATATTATAATATACTACTGAATGGACTTTTCTGACTATAAAGGTAAGAATAAAATGGTATTTTTTTCAGTTCAGCTGACATGTTTTTGGTTACCATTTGACATTTCCCTTCAGATGATGATACTACTGTGTATATAATGTGCAGTGATTCCAAAACAGTTCAAAGCACACAGTTAATACCCTCTGGATCAGGTTTCATAACCCCTGGTAATAAGCCATGCTACCCCATCTTTAAAATGATAGGTGATATTCCTTTACCCAGGGTTAAATCAGGGTTTAGAACAATGATAACCCAGGGTTAAGTGCAGTGTGGAAAAAACTTATAAAGCATTCAATATGGAAAATATTAACTTTGTATTGAGTTGATTAGTAGGGCAGGGCAAAACTTTTTTTTTGATTAATCTTTTTTTTATTGCGTCGATTCGATATCAATTCTCAAAAGCTACGAGTCGATCTTTCACGGTATTTATTTCAGCACACATTTAAAACAACATCTGATTAATGTGATTCTTATCATTAGTCTTCTCCACCACTTCGTTAGATGTCACCCTTATTTACTTTGCGCGATGTTATTAACAGAAAGCCCGTCATTCATACAGTGTTCATCGTGGCGGAGATACTGTTGAGGAGAACCAATGAATGGCGGATGACGCGACGCGCTGTTTTTTACGACACACTTACTAAAGCACGGACGACGCTCGCGGTGTTTTCATCTTCTGCCGTCTCATTACGATGATATTAACTTACGAATATCATCTCCAGCTGCTCTACAACAAAATGAATGTTGTAGTATGACCAGCATTAGATCAGTGATGTGTGAAGTGAATTTGGTGAAAGTACAGTGTGTTACAGTAAAGTTATTAACTATTTTTCAGAATAAAAAATCATAAAAATGTGTAAAAGCAATACTTTTACAAATGACTGTTGTAGTATAACCAGCAGGAAAGCAGTGACGCGTGTACTAAATTCGGTGACACTCCAATGTGTTACTGTGAAGGTATTGAGTATTTTATTAGTAACGTTTTTCGCGTTTCGCACTTTGCAGACGGTCCCTTAGGACTTGTCTCTCAGACGGTATTTTGCATTTCAGCTCCTCTAATACTCACAATTAGCTCTTCATCCACCAGATTAGGTAGAGTACTCCCAATTTGACTTTATGCACGGTTACTTCCTGGTAGTAGATAACCCGGCTCAGTCATTTCTGCTCAACTGTACTGTGCTGTAAGAGGAGCGTCCTGTGCTCGGTTTCTCTACATAATCCATTCACAATCAGGAGAAGTTTTGTTTGTCTAAGATGACCAAACGTCCACGTATACTGTTTCAGGAATGACACACGCGAATGTTACATTTACACGAGTGAATCCGTTAAATTATGCGGCGAGTCATTGTTATGATTGACAGAGGCAACAGAATTAATTCATCTGAGTTTATGTTCAAGGTTCAAGGTTCAAGGTTTCTTTATTTATCACATGATAAATTATACAGGGTATAATCAAAAGTGAAATGTAGGTCAAATCAGGTCCGCTCAGTGGACAGTGCAAAGAATAAAAAAAAATAATAATAATTATATAAGAGTAACACCACACAAGAGCATATATATATATATATATAGGTAAAAAAAGAACTAGAAAGTAAAATGTGCAATAGAATAAAGAAAAGTGCAAAACAGTAAAACAGTAAGATGTGCAAAACAAATAGGATGTGCAAAAACAGTATATGAGACTTAATAAATATTAGTATAAACAGGAGGGATGAGAGGGATGTGCAACGGGTTGTACTGGGTATGCACACATAGCGGCAATGTCAAAATAGAGCTGTGCATTAAGTGCTTCAGACTCAATTCAGACTAACAAAACTACAGCTCTGTGTTGGATCAAACTTAAACGATGTAGTAACTAAATTCCATCGAAACATTTCAAAATATTGAATGTATTATTATTATACCAAATTATTTGTTTTGTATTTAAATAATTCAGCATTATAGTCTGTCGTCTGGCCTAATTTATTTATTTATTTAAATGACAAGTGACTTTGTGACTTCCTGCACTTGCTATACTTTATACTTCAGTGCGATAAAGTACTACATTTGTTATAATATTTATGTTATAATAAATCAGATGACGAGAAAAAACTAGGCAGTTTATATATATGGCAGCTTCAGCCAATAAAGCATCCTATACTGCCACCACCTGGTTATAACGGTAATTACAATTTCTTCTTAAGTCTTTCTTTTTCGCCGAGACACGTTTTTGGCACATTTCTTCATAATTGAAAAGTGAACCTTATAAAATACATTTTACTGCACAGATTTGAGAAATAATAAAGGCTTTACATTTTTTATAAGATTTTAAAAGTGTTCATTGTCTGAAGTCTGAAGGTAAGATATTGATTATCGAGAATAACATTACATGTCGTTTAAGAGATTATCGTAACTGTTTAAACTGTTAAGATGGTGTTTATTTGGCAGCATTTAAATGTACAGTTACGTGTATGGGTACTTTCCTGAGATAACAAGACTGTGCATATACAATAATATGTTCTTTAATAACATGAAACTGTGTGTTAATGCCGCGGTCATTATTTACGGCGTTGCAATGAGTTTTTTCTCCGATTCTGGTTGAAATTAGGCAGGAGAGGTTTCTGTGAGAGTCTCTACCTATACACAGCACATATAAAATGAGCTATTACAATTGTACTTTTCAAAGGGGGTGTACTCATTCACGCTGAGCACTGTATATACATTTGGGTTGTGACCTGAATAATACAATATGGTTTTAACAACCCATTTTTATTTCTCTTGAATATGTTTTGTCGTAATATGCTACTTCAGCTGTCTTTATGCTGTATCCTCCAGTAAAGTATTGCACATTGTGTTGGATAATAAAGTATGGTGAATATTCTGTAAAAGGTGGTGTTTGGTACATACAACATTTTATTTTGTAAACAATACATATAATTACCATCAGAATTTTAATTAAGAAATGAGCATTTGGTCATATTAATATTAAAAAATCATTAATTTTTTAAAATACATTTTTATTTGAATAACAATGAAAATATTTGTTCTGTTCGACAATAAGGTTGATTTTATTTTCTTCGGGAGCGCGCAGCGCAAATCATATGTTTCAGATCTGAACTTCGGGAGCGCGCAGCGCAAATCATATGTTTCAGATCTGAACTTCGGGAGCGCGCAGCGCAAATCATTTGATTCAGATCTGAACTTCGGGAGCGCGGAGCGCAAATCATATGATTCAGATCTGAACTTCGGGAGCGCGGAGCGCAAATCATATGATTCAGATCTGAACTTCGGGAGCGCGCAGCGCAAATCATGTGATTCAGATCTGAACCTCGGGAGCGCGGAGCGCAAATCATGTGATTCAGATCTGAACTTCGGGAGCGCGCAGCGCAAATCATTTGATTCAGATCTGAACTTCGGGAGCGCGGAGCGCAAATCATATGATTCAGATCTGAACTTCGGGAGCGCGCAGCGCAAATCATGTGATTCAGATCTGAACTTCGGGAGCGCGCAGCGCAAATCATTTGATTCAGATCTGAACTTCGGGAGCGCGGAGCGCAAATCATATGATTCAGATCTGAACTTCGGAGCGCGCAGCGCAAATCATTTGTTTCAGATCTGAACTTCGGGAGCGCGCAGCGCAAATCATTTGTTTCAGATCTGAACTTCGGATGCGCGGAGCGCAAATCATATGATTCAGATCTGAACTTCGAGAGCGCGCAGCGCAAATCATATGATTCAGATCTGAACTTCGGGAGCGCGCAGCGCAAATCATTTGTTTCAGATCTGAACTTCGGAGCGCGGAGCGCAAATCATATGATTCAGATCTGAACTTCGAGAGCGCGCAGCGCAAATCATTTGTTTCAGATCTGAACTTCGGGAGCGCGGAGCGCAAATCATATGATTCAGATCTGAACTTCGGGAGCGCGCAGCGCAAATCATGTGATTCAGATCTGAACTTCGGGAGCGCGGAGCGCAAATCATATGATTCAGATCTGAACTTCGGGAGCGCGCAGCGCAAATCATTTGATTCAGATCTGAACTTCGGGAGCGCGCAGCGCAAATCATGTGATTCAGATCTGAACTTCGGGAGCGCGCAGCGCAAATCATTTGATTCAGATCTGAACTTCGGGAGCGCGCAGCGCAAATCATATGATTCAGGTCTGAACTTCGGGAGCGCGGAGCGCAAATCAATTTTATTTAATAATACAATTTATAATAATTTAATAATAATAATTTTTTTTTTAAATATATTTGTATTATTTTTATATTTTATTATTTTTAATAATTTTGTCTGCATTTGACAGTTTTTTTTAAATACATATGTATTTAATAATTATATAATATTGAAATATTTGTTCTGTTTTTGACAAATTAGATTCGTTTAAAAATATTATTTAGATTATTTTAATATTTATTCTGTATAATGATCAAGCTGATTTTCTAAATATTGTTTTAAGAATAGCTATTTTAACATTTGTTCTGTGTTTAACAATAAAGTATATTTAAAATACATATATATTATTTTAATAATATAAATATTTGAGAAAATGTTCTGCATTTTTAAAATGTTTCTTTGAAACTAAATGTTAATTTGACAATAATTGAAATAGTTTTTCTGTATTTTACAGTTGATACATTTTTTTTAAATACATTTTTATTTTCATAATAATTAAAATATTTGTTCTGTTCGACAATAAGGTTGATTTTATTTTGTTCGGGAACTTCGGGAGCGCGGATCGCAAATCATTTTTGTGTGTGTGGTTCAGGGAGGGCGCCGCCACTGCTGGTATGTGCTTGAGGAGAAAAGAAAAGCTAAGGAAGAAGTTCATGTGAAAAGCATATTTAATAATCGAGTAGGAAAATATCGAGAATCTATAGATTTAAACAGACGGTGCTAAAAGACCAGAGACCGAAGAGACCGGATTTGGGGTGGCAATTCCAGGGAAAGAAGTAGAAATTAGTAAAAGATCATCTAATAAATTAGGGGTATATACAGTAGAGTTGTATTACAGTTTTAATTGCATTGCAATGGGTGGAAAAGGTGCTCTGATACTTTATCAGTCTTGGCAAGTTTAAGGTCATTCCATTCAAAAGCTCGGCAAGATATCTTGTATGAAGTGCTTCAGTTAAACACAAGATTAAGTCATTATGGGATGTCAGGTGAAATGTATGTGGGTCCCCGCACATGTTGGGATTACAGGTAATGAGATGGCGGATAGGCTGGCTAAAAGCGCGCTAACCAAAGATAATGTAGAAGTGCAGGTTAATGTAAGTAAAGCAGAGGTTAAATGCATAATTTGGGAGAAAATCAATAAAAGGTGGCAAGAGAGGTGGGAAAGAGAGGAGAAAGGAAGGCACTTATACCAAATCCAGAGAAATGTTAAAAGAGGATAGGGTGGGAAGGGGGAATAGGAGAGAAGAGGCTGTGCTGACGAGGTTAAGGTTGGAATAAAACACTAAAGATGATAGAGAAGCACCAGACAGGATTGTGTGAGGGATGTCGGGAAGAGGAGTCAGTGGAGCACATCATTATGACTTGTAAGAGATATGAAACACAGAGGCAGGTAATGAAGAATACGCTGAGGGAGATTGGGGTGCAGGAGATCACATTAAAAGGGTTATTAAGCACAGTAAATAGGATACAGAGTAGAATATGATGTCTTTTTTAAGGGAGGCGGGAGTTTTCAACAGGACTTAAGGGAGAATTAAAGTTTGTTATGTGTGTGTGTGTGTGTGTGTGTGTGTGTGTGTGTGTGTGTGTGTGTGTGTGTGTGGTTATTTGAGGGGATTAAGTGAGTCTTAAGTAAGTGAAGGAAAAGGAATAGAAAAATCCACAAAAATCTGATCCACACTTCGGAGCAGAGGGGGGCGGTAATTTACCAAAAAGCTGGATGCCAACCGCCGTAAAACTGGAAAGAAGAAGAAGAAGAAGAAGAAGCTCCCTAAATTAGCGCCCCTACCTGCAACAGGAGATGATACAGAAACTTTCACCTAAATGCATTGTGGGTTTGTTTGCTATATGCTTGCTATATTAGCATTTTAAACTGTCCCGGCTATTCGACTTGGTTTATACAAGCGTAACGTTACTCGTACAAAGTTCTAGGACTTTTACTCTTGCTGTCATTGCCTCAACTCTCGTGCAGATTGTGCCCATTATAAGTAGTCTGAGTGTTTAAATCATAAAGTTTATATTAAGTCCATTCGATTCTTTATTAACCTTTACAAATTGGTGCCATCTCTTCCCATTGCAACATGATATCAGTCCACACACCTCACATTCTGCCTTTCTGTCCATGTTGATTTGTATTGAACACGTCTGTCTAAGAAACAAGAGTCTGGAAATGCTAGTTTAACTTGTCATGTGACAAATCAGATCTTCAGTTACTTTGGCCAAATCAGATCACTTAAAGATGTTCACGCCAAGAACAATAACTATAATGAGAACTACTGTATTTTGGCATCCACACCAACAAATGATAAAGTTCAATGTATTATTATACACGCTGCAGTTAAGTTGTTGTCTGCCACACGTCTGCTCAAGCTCTTTGAAGTCAGGTGGATCCTGATTGGCTGGTTTTATTGTTATTTAGCTGGAAAGTTTATTCCAATTATATTGATCATCTGTCTTTTTAGATGTTAAAAGCATTACGAGCTGGCGTATCTTTATCCGGAAGTTCTAAAAAGCGCTCCGTGCATATGGTCAATTCTCTTTGAAATTGCTTTGAAGATACTTTTCAGAATTGTATTTATAGAACACGAGCTTCCTGTGAGCGAGAAACTCAATCTTCCACCAGAGAACTCAGAGACTCAAATATCAATTCAAAACAGTCATATGTGTCTCATTTAGATTGAAGTCAAAGTGTGTATGTTTCTGTACACACACTGAAATTAAGATTAGAAGAGACAAAGAGTTTACAGCTGTGTGAGTTAAAGAGAGAGCTAATGTGTGTTTTCTCTCAACTGTATCTCAGTTGTTTCTCTGAAGAGGTTGACTGATCTCAGACTGAACTATCACAATCAACCCCAAATCCAGCACAGAGGGGTTCAGTGTGTGTGTGCGTGTGTGTGTGTGTGTGTGTGCGTGTGTGTGTGTGTGTGTGCGTGTGTGTGTGTGTGTGTGTGCGTGTGTGTGTGTGTGTGTGCGTGTGCGTGCGTGTGTGTGTGTGTGCGTGCGTGTGCGTGTGTGTGTGTGTGTGTGTGTGTGCGTGCGTGTGTGTGTGTGTGTGTCAGAGATGTAATAGAAGGACAGAGTGCCAGCCGACCAGTAGACGGAGTTTCACATTTTTGCCTGGGGGGGCACCTACCATTAGACCATGATCTCTGATTTTTATTTTTATTTTTTTTACATGAATTACAAATAATTAAGCCTTAACATACTCATTAAAATACGATAATGCAAATAAAATGAGACAATGTGAAAATATTTTTGTATTCATAGATCTGACTAAATCGATTGGCTCTGATCTGGGGGCAGTGCCCCCGGCCCCAAACTATGCTCCTACTCTGTTAGAGCATTTTAAACTATAACAATCTGCTCTCACTGTTGTGTTTGATAATGAATCTGTTCAGTACACAGTACAGACATCAGGATATTTAGTTGTGTCCAAACCAACAGTAACCGGTTCTTTTCATCTTGATTCTTTTATCTGCCATTGATATAAAAATATGACCACTGTTCCATTTAACCTCCCAGTAACAGCGTCCAGTCAGACTCTCTCCACACAGAACCTGAAGACACTCATCAAATCTCTCTGGATGATCGGGATACGTCTGCTTCTCTCCCACATATGTCACCTTTCTGATCCTCTCAGACAGAGACAGATGAGGGTTTTTTTTTTTGAGAAAGTAAAAATGCAGTTTCCTGTAAGGGGTAGTTTTAGGGCAATATCACATACAGTTTGTACAGTAAAAAAACATTACAGCTATGGGATGTGGCCATTTTTCACAAATATGTATGTGTGTGTAACAATCAGATACTAAAATAAATGCTGTGCTTTTAATCCATGAAAATGCTTAATATCACATTCAAGCCTTTGACCTTTTACAATATTTTATTTGCCAGTGATTTAATTTTCTATGATAACGTTTTTTAATGTTTATTTCTGAAGTAACTTTATGTTAAAAACTATGAGGATTTGAAAAAAATCTCATCCAGATTAGAAATTCTAATTTAGAATGTTGAGCAACAAGTTCTCAACTATGATGTCACAAAGGTTCTTAAATTCACATCAGCACTGGCTCTCCACAGAGTTCACTAAACATCAGATTACTTCAGTCAGAGTTTCATCAGTCTGAGCTGTGATTTTGAGCACGAGGACATGGAGCACAAAATAAGTGACACAGCTTTTAACGTGTTTGATGAAGTTCGCTTACAGGGCGAACACACGACGTCATCATCAAGGTTCAGGACACACATTTTAAAGTGCACAAGATCATCCTTTGTGGCTGCAGCCCTTATTTTAGGTGAGGACAGACACTTTCACAGTTTTTTATATATGAGTATAATTTTCAAAAAAGTGTTTCATCTTTAAATTTGCTCCACAGGACGCTTTTCTCCACCCAATGGACCAACACGGAGGAACAATCCTACGATATTCCAGGAATGTCTTCAGACACCATGTCTCTTATCATTCAATACGCATACGCAAGAGCAGTCCTCATTACTGAAGAGAATGTGCCGGAGCTCTTAGCAGCTGCTGATCAGTTTTTAATCTCAGATCTATTAGATGCCTGCTGCCAGTTCCTGGAGGCAAACTTATGTCCAGAGAACTGCATTGGCTCCTGCATGTTAACAGAGTGTTTCTCCTCCTGCTCAGTGCTCCATCATCAAGCAAGGCTTTACGTCCTGCATCACTTTGAGGAGGTGCTGCATGTATCTGAGGAGTTCCTGGAACTCTCCCTGGGACATCTAGAGGAGATGATTGCTCAGGATGAGCTGAACGTCAAACAGGAGGAGATGGTTTTTGAGGCCATCGTTCGCTGGATTGGTCACGCACCTGAAAACAGGAGAAAACACATTGCTGTGCTTCTTTCAAAGGCAAGACAGAGATGAAAAAATCATCATGTTAATCATAGTTATCTCTTCCTCCACCATTTTTCTTTTTGCCAATCGAATAATAATAAACTTTATAATAATAATTTACATATCAAATACAGTATAACATGTGGCTGAGATGTACAACAAATTGGAAAAGAAAAAAATTGTATGAAATCATCATTAAAACTAGACCTTGTGCATTATGCTTTACTGTTTTTTAAACCAAGGCCCCAAAACCAAAGCATATTTTATGTTTAATGCATATAATTTTTTCCTCCAATAATTAGACTGAGATTATAAAGGCCACATTTGGTTTTAACTCTTCGTTCACTTTGCTCCAGGTTCGAATGGGGTTGATGTCACCAGACTACTTCATGACTGACGTCAGAAACCATGCATTGGTGTTGGAGAACGCAGCATGTTCGGACATAGTCATCAATGCAATGAAGGTCATTTTTGACCTCCACATGGAAGAACCCGCCAGCTCAGAGCTCGTGAATCAACTGACACGCCCACGTTTGCCCTATGAGATCCTATTGGCCATCGGAGGGTGGAGCATAAACAATCCCACCAATGAGATCGAGGCATATGATGCAAGGGCAGACTGTTGGGTCAACGTGACTCAAGAGGATGAGCTTCCCAGAGCCTATCATGGCTCAGTGGTCCTGGATGGGTACGTCTACTGCCTGGGCGGCTTTGACAGCGAGAATTATTTCAGCAGCGTGAGGAAATTCAGTCCCATCACTCAAACTTGGCAAGAGGTGAGCGTTGTTTCTCACCCGAGTATCAGTTAGTTTGATTTTACTATTGACAATTATTGTGACTATGGATGGTGTATGTGTTTGGGATAAGTGCTGTTATACTTGGGCGGTGTTAAGTCGCCTACCTAAACATAATTTCTGGGCATTATGGGTACATTTGAAGTTGTTTAGGTTATAGTAGCACACTAGGATTTGAAGAACAGCCATGAATGTGATGGTATCATGGTATCAGATGGTTATGCTATAGTACATTTTGATACACTTGTCACTTGCTTAACATATTTATATGGTATTCAATTGGTAATGTAAGGGACTTTAAGGATGTGTGACAAACTATGGTAATACATGGTACATTTTCAACAACAACAACAACAAAATCTTGGTATATTATCACAATATAATGTCCAAAACAGTTCAAACAACTTTTGTAACTTAATTTGGTTTATTTCAGCTAGTTGCCAAGGCATGATTTATCATTTTAATTTACTTAATGTACTAAAAAACATAACTAATACAAAATAATGAAATAAAAATGATTTAAAACTGTGCACAAAAGGACAAAAACACAACAAAATTATACTAAAACTACAAATTGAAAATGAAAATGGAACATCAAAACATTTTAATCATTGATAATAATAATAATAATTCTTAAAAACTGTAATAGTGTATTAATACTAAAATAACTGATTTGGAGTAAAGACATGGCTTTCTAAATAACATTATGAAAACATGAGCTGCGTTTCAAAATACTAGACAGTATTGCTCAATAATGCTGTTTATATAGGCAACATCCATTGTTTTGATCACAGTCGCAGGTGTGCAGGACAAATAACCAGTCAAATCATTTGTGGATAACAGGTGGCTCCCATGTATGAACGGCGATGTTATGTTAGCGTTGCTGTGCTGGACGGTCTCATTTATGCCATTGGAGGTTTTAGTGGATACGGACGGCTGAAAACAGTAGAGCGCTACGATACAAACACCAACCAGTGGACATTGATGGCACCCATGAATGAACGGAGGAGTGATGCAAGCGCCACCTCACTGCAGGGCAAGGTAAGCACATGTACTCATGACTCCACGCTCTACTCTGAGAATAAGTATTGTAGAAAACGGTATTTGTGTGTGTTTGTCAGGTTTATATCTGTGGTGGTTTTACTGGGACAGAGTGTCTCTTCTCAGCTGAGAGCTTTAACCCTGAAATGAACCAGTGGACTCTCATCGCTCCCATGAGAAGCCGCCGCAGTGGTGTTGGTGTGATCACTTATGGGAATCTGGTTTATGCAGTGAGTACCTCTTATTTTTGGATCAATGGATATACTATTATACATTTTTTCAATTTGTTTTCAAAAATATATATTTTTTTTCATATTTTGTTTTCATTAAAATTTGTATTAACTCCTTTGTCATTTTTGTAATTTTTATTTTTAAATGTGTCTGCAAAGTTTATTATATATATTAAGTTTTAGTTTATTTAGTTACTTTAGTACTTAAATGACATGTAATTGTTTCCTTGGCAGTTAGCTGAAATAAAAGTTTATGTTTTATTTAATGTGTATTTTGTTTGAAGTATTGTTTTTTTATAATAACCCTGGCGAGTATTATAAACACGTGCAGAAATTAACATTCAGTTAATGTTTAATCTATTTCAAGGAATGTTTTATTTATGGTTTTAGTTTTGGTTTTAATTGAATTAAGTTTTGTTTTGCTAGTTTATAATAATTATACACACATAAAAACATGGTGTTCGGAGGTGGCAACTGTTTTTAATTTAGTTATAATAACATCGAAGTATTATACACCTGTACAGAACTATGAAAATACAAAATATGGTGTTTAAATGTCTCACAATATCGACTTTTCAAACACGCATACTCAAAAATGTATGCATGTGTGCGAAGCATTTTATATTAACAGATAAATGCACATTTATATTTCAAGGTTGGTGGTTTTGATGGTGCCACTCGTTTGAGAAGTGCCGAGGCATACAACCCTCTTAATGACGCCTGGCATGATGTACGCTCTATGATAAACCCACGCAGCAACTTCGGCATCGAGGTGAGACAAAGACATCTAATGGGAATTCTGTTTTTGAAGCTTCTCATTGGTTCATGCTGTCCATGATACATATAGTTATTTAATTGGCTAAACTGCAGGTGGTGGACGATCAGCTGCTTGTTGTCGGGGGGTTTAATGGTGTCGGCACCTGTCGGGATGTAGAGAGTTACGACCGCATGACGAATGAATGGTAACATTCACAAACACTGCAGCTCACTGATTATATCACACTACTTGATATTGTGCCTACAAGCTAATAATGACCTAATTGCCTCAAAAAAAAAAAAAAACAGCAACAAGATTGTCTTTTTTCAAAAGGTTGCATTTATTAAACGAGGTTTAATTGTTATTGAATGCCCATTTTCCCTTCATAATGGGATGTATTTCTGAGAAAAATGGTGTGTTAAATCAGAAAAATGGACAGAAGTTGATTGTATCTGTGTAGAATTGATTAGCTCTTGATAAGTGTCTTCATGCAACTTTATCCACCTTTTTCCGTAAAGGGATGAAGTCTGCAGCATGAGTATTTCCCGCAGCGCTGTGAGCTGCTGTGTGATATCCGGGTTACCTGATGTCACTCAGTACGTGGTGGATCGAGACTCTTTAGAGACATCAGAAGACGAGTCTGACGGCGACTGATCGACCTCCAGTGGATATCTGACAACGAAACGTCCTGAAGAAACATCACAGCAGAAGTGACATGCAATATGATATGAGTAAATGCAGTTTAAAAAACTAAACGTGTTGGACTGTGCACTTTAAACTTTTGGAATTATTTCTTCATTGGAACAGATTTGGAGAAATGTAGCATTTCATCACTTGCTCACCAATGGATGCTCTGCAGTGAATGGGTGCCGTCAGAAAGAGAGTCCAAACAGCTGATAAAAACATCACAATAATCCACACCACTCCAGTACATCAGTTAACATCTTGTGTGTTTGTAAGAAATAAATCCATCAATAGGGATTCTGGCCTAAATGCTGATTTTATAATCCACAATAGCCCTTCCTCTGACGGCACCCATTCACTGCAGAGCATCCATTGATGAGCAAGGGATGAACGCTACATTTCATTGTTTCAATGAAGAGACAAACTCATCCACATCTCGGATGGCCTGAAGGTGAGTGGTGAGTGGTGAGTTCATCATTTTTATTTATTTTATTTATTTTTTACAACCAGAGATGCTGTGGTTTAGTGGTTAAAGATCAGAGTTGATTTAAGGGAGATTAAAAAAAATAGGTTGCAAGAAGTGAAAGAACAAAAATGCTACAAGTCTTGTTTACTAAGTAAACGGTTCATAAAATAAAAACAAGTTTATTTTATAGGATTGTAAGTTGAGTGACTAGTTTTATTTGTAACTTATTTTAAGCATATCTGAATTCTACGACAGCCTGTTTCCACCACAGAATAAATACATCACTTTTTTTATCTCTGACTTTTTTTTGAGAGATATGAACTTGTAATTACAAGAAAGATATCAGAATTGTGGAATAAAACATTTCAATGTTTAGTTGATTTATTTTGATTCATCCTATGTTTATAAACCATGGGATTCGTTTCATAGCTTCTGGTCATTTCTCGTTGAATCCGGCAGTATTTTCTGTTTCTGTGTCGTGGACTGAATATGTTATTAGGTGGAAAATATGTGCTGACATTAAAGTGGGTTCTGACGGTTTTCTTGCACATTATTTTGTCTAAATATATTTTGCAGCTTCATTCTTGATTTCTGATAATGTCTTAAAAAGGGCTCATTTCGTTTAGTGATCTATAAAATACTGCAGAAATAGTAATGAATGACATTTCTCCACTCTTCACTACAATATAGATTTACTTTACCCACTTACACTTGTCAGAGAAAATAACATTATTTTACTTTGCTGTTTTATCTGATATAAGTCCAGAGTTTCATACAAAATATGACACTGATACCAGAAACCTCAGACATGGTGTGGGTGATCATTTATTCATTTTTCTTTGAATAATTAGGTAAAACATTTAATAAAATCAATATCAATAAGACTTGCCATCTATCATACATTATTGATTCCCTGTCAGTCATACAACATACTAGATGGTTTAATATATAAGATTCAATTAACATAGTTTAATTACTGACACAAAGTGTAAAGCTCTTTATTCTCCACTAAAGTATTGACAACAGTGCAAAGAACTTCAAAAAACAAGTATAAAGCACTTGAACTAAAATGATCATTCATAAGATCTGAATGCCCAAAACAATAAATGCCCCGTATCCATGTGAAACAACAACAGATTCGACATAAAATTACAAATAATACCAGAATAAATCAACAATCAAGACTTATATATACATATTCAACAACTTGATCTGCATTAGAAAATCAACGCTGTGTAATATCACACTGTGAAAAATCACTTGAGCTGAGCAAGAGACGCTATTCTACTGATTATGAAACATGTGCAACCACTAAAGCAAATACTCCGACACAACTGACACCGCCATATCCACAAAGACGACGCGAGGATGCTTTTTAAAGGCCAATGCAAAAGTGTTTTCAATCCAAACAGACTCACAAAACCCTGATATACTACAGCACATAAACACACTTTAAACATTTATCATGCATGACAATGCCAGGGACAACACTGAGGTGAACATTAGAAAGAGAAACACACACATGTACAAACAACAGTGCACGGGAAAGATTTCCTCGTGTGACGTAAAGGGATAGAGAAATGACTTTATCCATATTAATATTCTATATCCTTCTGTTTTCTCAAATGAACTTTCCAAGAAACGGCTTATATTTGAGCTAGTATCACTACAGAAATGATCAACCAGATTGTCACACACACACACGGTAAGAAATTAAACCAGATATGATGCCACGGTATTTTTCTGGGACACATCACTTGAGGTCGCCGCTGTCACCCTGGATGGTCTTCTTGATACGCAGCAGCATGGTGGTCTGCCATTGGTCGAGACGGGAGATCGAATCAAACTCCTTCACCTGGAGATTTACAGAATATGTGAGATGCGTTTGATTTCTTTTCTACACATTTGTATCGTGATTTTGTGACAAACGTTCCAGAGTTATTAGCTCAAATTAAACCCTAAAAAAATACATTTTGTCACTTAATACAAATAAACAATTGAAATTAAACTATTTTTATTTTTTCAGCTAATTTGAATTTAGTTCAACCTGTACAGAAAAATAAATAAAATGAATAAAAAACTAAATACATTTAAAAACGGAAACTACTAAAAAATGACACAAACACAAACAAAATGATAAAAACTTAAAACATTACAATAAGAGAAAATATAAACATTTATTCAAATGATTTATAAAAACTATTTTTGAAAAGCCACTTTCTGTATGGATCTTCATATTATGCAAAACAAACTCATTAGTAAACACAACAGCAAAAATGTAAAAGGTAAGACACAAATATCATTATCACCTAAAATGCATTAAAGACATTTTTGTAATTGGACTTTTGATTGAGAACCTGAGATATAATATGTGACAACTAGCCCCGGTCTCCTTTTACAGCATGCCATCCAAAGCACTGTTCATTTGAAACGTAATAAACTTACGGCTTCAGTGAACGCCTCGCTGTTCTGCTCCTCGTGAGCCTCCAATAGTTTCTGTACGGAAAAGCAGAACTATCAATGCAAATGCTGCAAAATATGACAACCGCATTACTGCACACAGTATGTACTGCTCAATTTAGCATGCATACTAACTCACAGTCTTATACTGCTTATATTTACTATTGCTAATCAAATTAAACAAATGCACTTACTTTCAACAGCTTGCATTCTCTTGAGTCAGAGAATGCTGGAAACATCCCTTCATACTTTTCAATGGCAAGCTGAAAGAAAACAGACAGATCTTTCACATCAGATGAGCTGTTATATGTCAGGAGAAACTACTGTCTGAGAGATTACAATGGACTTGGTCACTGAAAATATTAGTGCATTACAGCCACTAGACAAGACACACTGCAATATCAACCGGTTCTATACACTCAGTGCTCATTTAGGGATTGTTACTATAGTGGCCTAACGGTTTACTACAAGTTACGCAGTTAAAACGACTGACCTTTGCGTTTAATTCATCCACTATGAAGTGGCAGAGAGCTGCTTTCCAGAAGTACTCTTTAGCGTTGTATTTCAGCAGAGGGTTGTCCATCGTGCTGGCTGCAACCTGAATGTGAAGAGACCTTTAACTTTCATTCCCTCTGTGTTCATTTACAGAGAGGAGACGATGTGGTTAGATGTGCTTTTGGTTGATAAGCCGCTGGTCTGCAGACATGTGACTTCTCGTTCTCTCGCTCATTTCCCTCACATTGTGCCAAAGCTGAATGAACTCAATAACACATGCAGCCCCTAATCTATGGCGTAAACTCTAACATACATTAATAAACGTAATACATTTAATAGGAATGTACAAATTTTTGTGACAGTAAAAAATTATATAAAAAATATTTGGAAACTATTTTGTTTCTGTTTTCTGCATTTTTGTTCCTACTAACTATAGTATTGTACTGTTAGATGTATTATTTATTAATTTAATAAAACATTTATTTTACAGGGTCATTATAGTAACACAGTTTTTAACATTTGAAGAGGATCAAAACGTTTCATTAAAGTTGTCCTAAACCAAACTTTTTTGATCCACTTCAAAAGTTGAATATGTAAAATATAGTATTCATATATAAAATAACTGTTTTGAAGTTTATCAAAAATCTAATGAAAACAAACACATTGACATGATTAATGAAGAATATAGTGATATGTCAAAAATAACACTGTTTAATATACTCATTATGAATTCATGTACATGTTTAATCTAAATAAATGAGTAATAATTAAAGAAGTGTTGAGCGTGTCTCACTAACCTGCTCAAAGATCTCCACGGCTTTGGGATACAGCTCGAGCTGAGCGCTGTACGAGCCCACCTTCAGCAGACACTTATTAGCAGAGCTTAACGAGAACACATAGAGCAATACAAATGAGCATCTACAACCCACAATGAAAGGAAACGGAAGATCATTATCAATATTGAATGACATACAAACCTGTTTGACTCTTCCCCTTTGTAATAGTCGGCGGCCTGCTCGTAATGGGCGATGGCCTAAAACAACATCACAGCACAGTTACACTGACATCCAATGGCACTTTTGGAAAATGACACCATCCAATGGATGTTTAAAGACAAACGGCACCTTTTCAATATCCACTAGCTCGGATTCATAGATCTCTGCAATAGTCATGTGATGCTTTGCAGCGATCGTGAACCTTCCCTGTCAGTCACACACACAAATGACAGATTGCACGTTATGTTATATTTACAGATTTGGTAAACAGGCACATTCAGGTTAACAAAGCATACTGCATAATATGCATTAATGTTATGCATCATTATGTACATTTATATATGAAAGCATAATCCTAGTCTCTTACCATGTCTGTATAAATATCGATGGCTGCGTTTAAACAGTTGATCGCCTCTGTGTGATTCAGAAGGAAACCAAACATCAGCAGTGAGTCAAACGTGATGCTTTCACTACAGCTCATCAGGAGTGCTCTTTACCATAACCTCAATCAATCAGTTATTAAACTTTCTCCAATGCTGGTGTCAATGTACAACAGATCTGTGTTTTACTGAAGTCAGTGTTATTCTAGTATCATCATGATCATTTATGTATGCAACAACTGAGAGACTGAGGAGGAGCTTCTTCCCTCGGGCCATCAGGCTCCTTAACACAAACCCAGTTTCATAAACACTTACAAGACTCATTATTTACTGTAAAACATTCATATTCTCATCATCCGTATTGCTGCTACATGTATATACCCGGTACAACCCGTTTGCACATCCCTGTTCATATTACTATTTATTAAGTCCCAGTATACTGTTTTGCACATCTTATTTGTTTTGCACTTTTTATTTGTTTTGCACTTTTTATTTGTTTTGCACATCTTATTTGTTTTGCACATCCCTGTTCATATTACTATTTATTAAGTCCCAGTATACTGTGTTGCACATCTTATTTGTTTTGCACTTTTTATTTGTTTTGCACTTTTTATTTGTTTTGCACATCTTATTTGTTTTGCACATCCCTGTTCATATTACTATTTATTAAGTCCCAGTATACTGTGTTGCACATCTTATTTGTTTTGCACATCTTATTTGTTTTGCACTTTTTATTTGTTTTGCACATCTTATTTGTTTTGCACATCTTATTTGTTTTGCACATCTTATTTGTTTTGCACATCTTATTTGTTTTGCACATCTTATTTGTTTTGCACTTTTTATTTGTTTTGCACATCTTATTTGTTTTGCACTTTTTATTTGTTTTGCACATCTTATTTGTTTTGCACATCTTATTTGTTTTGCACATCTTATTTGTTTTGCACATCTTATTTGTTTTGCACTTTTTATTCTATTGCACATTTTGCTCTTTATTTCTCAGTTTTTTTTTTTACCTATATTTATATATATGCTCTTGTGTTGTTACTTTTACTTATTTATTTATTTTTGCACTGTCCACTGAGCGGACCTGACTTGATTTACATTTCACTTCTGATTATACCCTGTATAATTTAGTATGTGACGAATAAACAAACCTTGAACCTTGAATGCTCATATTATCACAAACATATATTCTATGAACATCTTTTCTTTTTACTTTTAGTTAGAATTGAATCATTTTGTTATGTCAGTCATGTATATTTCAGTCATTTTATTACAAAACAAATAACTTCAAATCTCATCTAAATCTATTCTATATAGTATTTATTCATTTGTATTTCAGTTAGATATTTTAGTACTTCAACACTGTAAAAATGACTTTTCAAAGCTGCAAATAAAGCTGATTATTGGAGAAAACGTTACATAAAATATGTTTTCAGTTGTTCTGCTTTTTGTTTAAAATGCTTCGTGTTTTCTTTTCTGTTTTGTAATTGTTTGTGAAATTTACCAGCAAAAAAAGATGCCTCTGTAAGTTTTGTATTGCATTTAACGTTTACTTTATTTCAAGGAAGAAATTTTTTATTTTTGTAATTTTATAGTTTTAGTTGTATAATAACCCTGATTATAAGACGGAAATTGATCATGTTGTTATAGCTTTTTTTACAGTGATTAAAGAAGTCTCTCACCTTGAGGATCTGCCTTCTTATAAGCATTCCCAGCATCTACGAAGCTGGTGGCCGAGTCCAGTTTGTTCTGCATCTGCATGTGAAGTCTGGCAGCTTGGCAGAAAGCACTGCCTGCAGCTACAGCAACACAACACATCCGTCTTTAGATCAATGACAGTAATGACACAATAGACTAAATACAAATCAAAGCACAATGATGACACTAAACGTGTAACGCTGTTATAGATCACAGTTAGAGCACAATGACACAGTGTTCCTGTGGCTCAGTGGTAGAGCATTGCGTTAGAAGTGCAAAGGTTGTGGGTTCGATTCCCAGTGAACACATACTGACAAAAAATGTATAGCCTGAATTCAAAGTCGCTTTGGATAAAAGCGTCGGATAAATGTAAATGATGGCCAGTGACACTTTAATCATTCAAATGATGCCTTTAATTGAATGTATTATAACAGTCCAACCGCATAACTAAGTATTCTAGCATTTTATAAACATGAATTGCTTTATGCATACCACTCCAGTTTTTGGCCATCTTGAACATGTTGGCAGCTCTGGCATACATTTCACATGCATCCTCCACCTTATGATTTCCCCTGTGAAAACATCAACGTTTCTGATTTCATGATAAATGCAATTTCAAAATCAATAGTGTGCAATAATAAGCCCCTGTGCATTAAATACAGAGCAGTAATGATAAATGCAATTTCAAAATCAATATTGTGCAATAATAAGCTCCTGTGCATTAAATACAGAGCAGTAATGATAAATGCAATTTCAAAATCAATATTGTGCAATAATAAGCTCCTGTGCATTAAATACAGAGCAGTAATGATAAATGCAATTTCAAAATCAATATTGTGCAATAATAAGCCCCTGTGCATTAAATACAGAGCAGTAATGATAAATGCAATTTCAAAATCAATATTGTGCAATAATAAGCCCCTGTGCATTAAATACAGAGCAGTAATGATAAATGCAATTTCAAAATCAATATTGTGCAATAATAAGCCCCTGTGCATTAAATACAGAGCAGTTACTACATTGCATTGCGCATGTCGCATCAGGACATATTTGACATTGGAGATACTGAGAAACGCACGGATGGAATCGGGCTCTATACTCGTTTTAATACGTTGTATGGTAAAGAATAGACAAGTAATATCATGTTTACACGATATAGACATATGCTATTTGAAAAGACTACAGGACATTGGATGTCTTTGAATGTCAGATCGTGACCAGCATCACTGCTGTCTCACCCGAACATCCCTCCGAGGAATGAACCCGATGATTTGACTTTTTTATCCGCCTCTGCCATCAGCTGCATGGCCTCCTTCTCTTTCCCGGAATTATCCATGACTGAGAGTGAGATGTTCACGCAGAGCTGGACTGGATCTGTGTAGGCCCGGGGTTTGTTGATATAAGTGCTGCTTTAATGCAGAATCATGAAGGATGCTCGCCTCTTCCTCGTCCTCTTCCTCCTCCTCCTCCTCCTCCCGCTGCTGTCGGGTGATGCTGATGATGAAACTCAAAGACGAAGCCACGCCCTCTTATTATCATACACGCAGCAAGAAATCATAACTGTAAAAAACAAACACGGAAATATTTAAATTACGAAAATGTATATCGGCTACAAATGTAAAATTATACATTAATATAATATTTAAATCATATAATGTATAATTAACAAATGGGAAAAAGTAGTATGAAAAAAATAAAAAATGGGTAAAACACGTATACATACATTTGGAAAGCTATTTATTATAATAACATGAATTTTTACAAATTAAATGACATTTAAATGTAGCTTAGTAAAGTAAGCTAAGCAAACAAACAAATAATAGTAATCTTTACTCGATGCATTCGGCTCTGCGCATGTACGGAAGTGGCGTCATGTTAGCGCCAAACTTGAAGCCTCGCAGACGTCACTGACTGAGGAAGTAAACAAACCGTGGCTGTAGTAAGTACTTTTGACAGTAATATCTGTTCAAATATCTTTATTAATTAAAATATGTTTCAGTTTCTCTCAGTTTATGTTGTTTTTTTCGTGTTAATTCTTATGACGTTAATTCGAGCCGTTGTAAAGTAAGAAACAGCAGGTAAATAAATAGTCCAGACAGAGATAACGTTATTCTGTATCTGCTTCATTAATTTGGCTAATTCTTGCACAGATTCCACTGATATAGCTTTATTTTAGTCTCTTAATTGTTAGATTAGAATATTACCTGGATCCAGTTGCATAAACATAGCCCTATGTAAGACTTGAAGAACTAGTGACGATCAGCTAGCAGTTATTAAAGTGATAATCAGTCCTGCTTTTATGATTCAAATTAGACCAATTTACCTTTTTCTAACTGGTTTTGAAAAGTTATGACAAGTCTTAAAGAAAACAAATAAGATGACTCATTTTGTAAGACTAGTGTAAGTAGTTAATGTAAACTGATAAGAGAGTGTCTGTAAAGAAACAGGGTCTGTATTGATATCGTTGATATTGATCTCAATCAGGATGATCGTGTTGCTGTGCCACATTGATAACTATGTGATTTTGCTTTCAGACTTCAGAGGGTGAAGGATGAGCAGTCAGGGTTCGACCCGAGGGTCATGGAGGGGTGGAAACAACTCAGCTGGAGGAAGAGGAGGAGGAGGAGGAGGAGGGTGGAGAGGAGGAGGAGGAGGAGGATGGAATAATGGTCAGTACAGAGGATGGAGAGGCCGTCAATGGAGCGGAGGAGGAGGAAGAGGAGGAGGAGGGTGGAGAGGAGGAGGAGGGTGGAGAGGAGGAGGAGGAGGAGGAGGAAGAGGAGGAGAAAGAGGAGGAGGAGGAGCAGGAGCAGGAGGAGGAGGGAACTATTCCACCAACAATACACAACATGGTAACTGTCTTGTCAGTTAGGTAATAGCTTGTTTATAGGCAAAATAATAATAATAATAATCTATTTTGTTTTAGCAGATGTATTTATCCAAAGCTACTAAGCAATTATTAACAGAGCCAACAATATTCATATTACACAATGCCAGGTTTTCTAGGAAACAAATGAAATACTGTATAAGTAAATCTATAAATAATTTTGTATTTAAGAAATGATAATCTATTACTGGTTTTTGTTTGTTACACTGACATTTTTCCACCAGGGTTTCTGTGAGTCTTAAAAAAGACAAATTTTGCACTCTATTATGCTCTTTTAGAAAGCCTTGATTTTGTTTTGGGAGTGTACTGAAACATGCTCTCATGCTTGTTGGTTTGAAAATCGCATTATTTTTGACATGATTTACATTATTACAGTACCTGTCTCCCCAGCCTGACACAAAGACCCGATTAGTTCCGGGTTTGATGAAGACCCGCCTTCAGATAAACGAAATGTGTTGTGATTGGTTAGCTGTCCCAACAACAGCTTACAAATAACTGCATTGACTATGTATAGATTAGTGTAACAGTAATATGTATTATGTTTATTGTTCTTTAATTCTGACATTATAACATGAATTGCAGTGAAACTGTTCTACAGTTGAATTTATTTATACCATAGTCCCACAGACTTACACTATTTGTGGCCTCATATATGCAAATTAATTATCTGCCAGCCGCTGTTGGAGCGGGAGAGAGCGAGGTTTCCATGGTAACACTGTACACAAAGCAGAGCTCCGCTCACAAATACTGCTTATTATATGCAAGATGAAATGAAAATAACATCCAACATTGTGGACAAAGACAGTCGGTTTCCATCAGAAATACAGTGATATAAAAACACCCGCACCGGGTTTGTTCTCCTCATCAGCCAGCCAATCGAATTTCAGTAGGCGGGATTTAACATTTGTGATGTCACAATTAATACAGGAAAACAACTTTGTAGTCCAAACGAGCCGTTCGTTGTAGTTCTTGAAAAGGGATTTTTTTTAATCTAAATATCTCCTTTTGGAGTGGACTTTGAGATTTGTAACTTTGTAGATGTTTTTATGCCCAAACATACACGCTGACTAAAACTCAAAAAGTGAAAAAGCATAATAGGACCCCTTTAAGGCATTAAATCAGGGTTAAATTAAAAAAGACATGGAATTAAATGTTGCATGCTTTGCAAAAAATAAAATCTTCTTTAGGATTTATGTTTTTTAATTCAAATATCTAAACAATATCAAATCTATTTCTTAAATTTACTTTACTTTGTCTTAAATGCACCTTCATAAAACCTGCAGAAACCCTGTACCACTTGATAAACCATTGTTTGATTATTTGTCGATTATTTATGTTTTATATGTTTTTGTTGAACAGGATTTACTCCACAAGTTAGTCAAGCACGAGTTAGTCAAGCAACCCTTGACATCATGTGTCCATACAAAGGATGGCGACTCTATTTTTCTGAAGGTTTGATATTTTCACTTTTCCTAATATGTTTAAACATTTGTTACTGACCTGTCAAATACATGTCTTAAAATATTCTTGAGATTTCTGTGTTCGTTTTCCAGGATTTGTCGAAAGTTCACCATATGTTGAGAAGATTAAAGTGTTTGAGCAGTACTTCACATCGCAGATTGATCTTTATGATAAGGTATCAGAATTCATAGCATGGTTTTTCCCTAATTCCCTCATTTTAATTCTTCATTTAATAGTTTTTTTTCACCTCTCAGGATGAGATTGAAAGGAAAGGCAGCATTTTGGTGGACTACAAAGACCTTGTGTCTAACAAGCTGGTTTCACACACTGTACCTGATCTTGCCAAAGATCTTAAAGAGATGCCTGAGAAGATACTGGACTGCTTGGGTGTCGCAATTCATCAGGTGGGGTTTGTGTTATGCATTTAACAAATGTAAACGTATTGTTAAGTGCAATGATAAAGGGTTTTCAGTAGAATTGGTCATGAACTAAGTGAAGTGAGTGTGTCTACGAGGGGTTTCTCTGAGGACACCTCCAGAATGGAGATTCTTTACTTCACAGTGTGTTTGTCACTGACTGCTTTTAGTCTGTCAGAATCTCTAAATATCAAGCTTTTCTCCACAGGTGCTGACTGTGGATCTGGAGAGACATGCAGCAGAACTGCAGGGACAGGAAGAGCTTCCTGCTGGCCTACGACCCATAATCAACATCCCTCATATCAGCGCCAGGTGAGACGCTTTACTTGACTATATGAACGTCAAGTCTAATTTATTTATATACGCTTTTCACAATACACATAGTTTCACGATGTTCATATTTATATTATATAATTATTAATATTCACATGCATGCTTTAAAGTTACATTTAGCAGATTAGATGGCTGATAATATTGTTTACATTCTGCAAAAATCAAGTAGTTGAGATTTTCTGTATAGCCCTACGTCAATAAACGTTATGCATGCGGATAAAGTTGGACATACTTATGTATTCAACTTTTTATAAAGAGTTGGGTGATTTAATATAGTTACATTTTGCAAAAATCAACTCTGAAAAAGTGTTCATGTAGTCTTTTGTTTATTTCTCTCTTAGGGTTTATAACTACGAGCCACTGACTCCTTTGAAGAGTCTGAGGGCGAATTTATACGGCAAGTTTGTTGTGATCAGAGGCACCGTGGTGAGAGTGAGTAACATTAAACCGCTCTGCAGTAAGCTGGCGTTCGTCTGTAACAGCTGCGGAGACACTCAGAGCGTCTCACTGCCTGATGGGAAATACACCATACCCACTAAGGTACAGAACGCTTCAGACAAGCGTTACTTGTGTATCAAGTTCAAGTTCAAGTTGAGCTTTATTGTCATTCCGCTACATGTGTGGACATACAGTGGGATGAGATGTAGAGGTCTGCTACCGACCCGAACCCGCGGGTCCCGAAATACTTTCGGGTTTCGGGTTGGGTTTCGGGTTAATGTTTAATGGATAGCTTCGGGCTCGGGTCGGGTTCGGGTTTGTAGCTAAACCAAAACTATATGCAGAGGCTTCGCTGCTTTCATAGGCGCACGCACACACACTGCACACAGATATCAGAGATCGCGCACAAACAGCACGGAAACTTTTATTAGTAAAATAGCTTCGACAGGCTACTGACTCGCAAGTCACAACATTATAGTTATCTGCAATGAGGCGCTGTTTTTGAAGTAACTAAGCCTCATTGCTTGTAGAGAGAGACGCGCAGATGCAGGTTCACATGCACAACATTTATCTCTCTCTCTCTCTCTCTCTCTCTCTCTCTCTCTCTCTCTCTCTCTCTCTCTCTCTCTCTCGCTAATTAAAATAAATGATTAATTCATTCAAATAAATACAATCTTATTTAAGATCTTATGTCTGATTTAAAGTAGACAGAATGCTAACGAGCCTTAACTGACAAAAATGACCATAATTTGCACGGTGGAAGAATTATCATCTTGTCCATACAAAATTCATAAACTCGGCAGAATGTATGCGCTCACGGATGTTCACAAACTGTCATAACTGGTAAATGTTTGTGAAATGGCAGAACTTGATTAATCTGTTTCTTTGCATGCAATCGTGAAATGCAGCCTTTTTCCTTTTTTTTAGTTGGCTATTCGTTGGGGGATTTCGGGTGGTTCGGGGCTCTAAATTATAAACCTATACACAACTAACCTACTGTCAGCTTTGACTATGCATATGCTATATATAAAAGTGGTTACCTATACATAAACTAAAAAAATTAAAATGTATGTATTTACTAAATAATGTTAGTCAAGTTGTGTGCAGTTTCAGCCATATATATTAATGCAGTGGAATAAAAACTCATTTCACTAGGTCTACAGAGCAAATTACATATAGAACAAATGATAATCAGTAAACAATGCACAGAAAATTAGATGTATTGCGAATAGTAAGCAGTAACCGTAACAAAGGTTTGCTGTATTAAGTGATGTTTTTTCCCTCTCAGTGTTTACAGACTGAATGTCGTGGTCGGTCGTTCACTCCAAACAGAAGTTCACCTTTAACACTCACTGTTGACTGGCAGACAATAAAGTATGTTAATATATAATTGCATGATCTGTACAGAACACATTTCTTGTTCCTTATTTATACAGTTGTTTTTTAGCTTTCAGTGTAAATGCTTGTAGAATATTTTCATCGTCAAATATGTTCATCTATCTTTTCTTAAGCATTTATTTATTTAATTCATTTATATTATTCTGGTGAGTGTTTGCCATTGTTGATTTAGTATTATTTATATAATACTATTATATTATGTATTCATATTTTGGATTAGTTCTTATTAATATTTGTAATGTTTTTGACATTATTATTTTGTAATATTTCTATATAGAAATAAATATGATTTATTTTAAGTTATTGTAGTCATTTAATTTCAGTTAGTTGCAAATGGAACATTTCTACTTTTCATTTAAGTTTTTGTTTAATTTCTTATATAATAGTAACGTTTAATTTGAGCTTTATTTCTATTTTTATTGATTCTTTTTTTAAAGAATAAGAATGTGAACAATAACAACCCTGGTGTGAGATGTTTTAGAGAACACCATGATCCCATCATCGGTTTCTTGTGCTGTGCTCTTCTTCACAGGGTCCAGGAGATGATGTCAGGTGACCAGCGTGAGTCCGGTCGAATCCCGCGCACCATTGAATGTGAGCTCGCTCAGGACCTCGTGGACAGCTGTGTGCCTGGAGACATGGTCACCATCACAGGGGTCATTAAAGTGTCCAATGAAGAGGGTACGAGACATCGTCCACACTGTCTTTAGAGAGCTGGTAGATTCTGATAAAGTGCTTTTTTTATTAACTCAATCTGATTCATTTAGCTTCTCGGTAACGAGGACTTAACAGAAACAATCATATTACAGTCCGGCAAAGTTCTGCTAGTGCTATTTTTGCATCTGTGACCTCAATGAGCTGTACAAACAGGACAGCCTCGGGCGGGCTTCTGTCTGATTCAGTTTTTACAAGATGGTCACATTCACTGTGCAGAGAGGATCTTTATACCTCTCACATAATAGAATTATTTAGATTGAAATTAACATACTATATCCATTTATTTATTTATTGGAGTGCCTATTTACACTTAATGCAAATATCCTGCCATAGTGCAAATAGCATATAACTACTTTTACCCTTTACTTCAGCTATTTACACTTAGTGTACTATCTTTGATTAGAGAATGTCTAATATTATTTTGTCCAATAGTTGAAGATGAACGGACTGCTTCTTAGACTATTATTGTGTTCAGGATCAACAGATTAAAACCTTATTGTATTCAAGACTGCTCTTTCCTGTTTCTGATATTTGATTCATTCTTTCTTCAGGAAACGGCAGAAACAAGAAGGACAAGTGTATGTTCCTCTTGTACATCCAGGCGAATTCTGTCAGCAACTCGAAGGGTCAGAAAAGCAAAGCGGCGGCTGATTCTGAGGGCCCGGGCCCTTCAGTGGAGTTCTCCATCAAAGATCTCTACGCCATCCAAGAGATTCAAGCACAAGAGGACTTATTCAAACTCATAGTGAAGTGAGTAACATCTAGTGAACACAAAGCCAGTCGTGATATGTTACAATGGAAGAAGCTAATTTGACTTTCGTTTAATTGCAGCTCTCTTTGTCCTGCCATTTATGGCCATTTGGTAAGTGTCCAAATATTGTGTTCTTATGTAACTTGATTGTGTTTTTTTTCCAAGAGTTGTTTTTGAAGCTTAGATTTAGTAAATGAAATAATAAACAAACAAAATATGCCTCCTTTAATTTGTCCGTGATATCTCTGGGTGATTTCTTAGCTTGTCAAAGCAGGACTGGCTCTGGCTCTGTTCGGTGGCTGTCAAAAGTATGTTGATGATAAAAATCATATCCCAATAAGAGGAGACCCACATATTCTGATCGTTGGAGACCCTGGACTTGGTAAAAGTCAGATGTTACAGGTACATGATCTCATGAGTCCCTCTAATGCATGTAGCACCCAGTCAGATTTATTTTAATTTGATTAAAATGCCATATGTGTGCTGTTATTGTGTGTCCAGGCCGTGTGTAACGTGGCTCCAAGGGGTGTATATGTGTGTGGAAACACGACCACCACCTCAGGATTGACTGTATCTCTGTCCCGGGACAGCGGATCGGGAGATTACGCTCTTGAGGCTGGAGCACTGGTGCTGGGAGATCAAGGTATTAACCTACAACACCGACATCTAAATCAATTCAGGATACAAACATGGAAGGCCGATTCTTGGGAGAGTGATGTTTAATATTCAATATTTTCACCAGGTATCTGTTGTATTGATGAGTTTGATAAGATGGGCAGCCAGCATCAGGCTCTTCTGGAGGCCATGGAGCAGCAGAGCATCAGTTTGGCTAAAGCTGGGATTGTCTGCACACTTCCTGCTCGAACCTCCATCATCGCAGCGGCCAATCCGGTCGGAGGGCATTACAATAAAGCCAAGACTGTCTCTGAGAACCTGAAGTGAGCGTGTGCCTGAGATACTACTAAAGACCTTGATTATACAGTGGATTAAAGATACAGCAATAAGCAACAAATACAGTTGTAAAGTCCGTAACAGACCAATAAGCCTGATATGGTAATGTTATAATAATCAACACTTCTTCTGCCAAGTAACATAAGTCTAATAATTGATGTGTATTTTGTCTGTTTTACAACATGGAACATCAGATTGATGAACAAGACACTACAGGCAACACTATTATTAAGTGTGTTGTCTGTGTCCCTCTAGAATGGGAAGTGCGCTGCTGTCCAGGTTCGATCTGGTCTTCATCTTGTTGGACACCCCTAACGAGGACCACGACCACCTGCTGTCCGAACACGTGATGGCCATGCGTGCAGGAAAGAACGGTGCGGTCAGCAGTGCTGCGGTCACACGCTACAGCACACAGGAGTCCAGCATCTCCATTCTGGAGGTGTCCTCAGAGAAACCCCTCGCAGACACACTCAAAGTAATGCCACTTCACTTAGTTCATGACCAATTCTACTGAAAACCCTTTATCATTGCACTTAACAATACGTTTACATTTGTTAAAGTTAGTTATCATTAACAAGCAATGAAAAATTAGTCTTTAAGCGTAACGTTAATTTCAGTGTTCACTAAATACAATCAAAATTTGTATCTTTTAATATTAGTTAATGGCCTGAACTAACGAGGAAAAACAGTTTTAAAGCATTTGTTTATATCAAGTAACGTTAATTTCTACATTTACTAAATGCATTATTAAAATCAAAAGTTGCATATTTTTATTAACTAACAATTTTGTAACATCTTTTAATAATAAAATGAACTATTAGGGTATTTTCAATGATCACTTTTACTATTGCTCATACATTCTTGAATGTGTAATAACTAATCTGTTCAGCATCATTTTAGTTTAATTCATTTTATTTAGTTTATCAATTCATAAAATCATGGTAACACTTTACTATTAAATCATTTCTTTTAAAATGAGTTAGCTACTTTATTAATGAACAATACTTTGATAGCATTTACTAATTTTATTAGTGATATTTTTTTAAATCAAAAGTTTTGTCAACATTAGTGAATGTACTATAAATTAACATAAACAATGAATAATTAAATTCTCAATTCTCATTGTAAGGTCATGTTAGATCATGTACAACTAAGAAATGTAATGTATTGTTACCTAGGGATTGAAGGACTCCTGATTTTTTTAAAATTCGACTTTTATTTTGATGAAAGTCGAGTCGGCGACTAGTCACTGATGACGTCATTAATGAACAAATAAGCCTGAACCTGGAGCTGTGAAAACACCTTGTGCACAGCTATGGCAGATGACACATCGCTGAATGCATGCATTAGTGAGAGGATTTGTGGGATTTAGTTATTAAGAAATATATGCTAGAACTTCTCAGTTTCTAAGCTATTTTATTGAGAAATCACAGAACAGTGTTGACAATACATTTCCGCGCTGAATGATTCTGTACGTTGGCCACTTCCTTCTTCCCTGAGTCTTGAACTTTGTTATACATATATACATCATCCTTAAATCAACCATTTTGGTTCGTGACCCGGGGTCTGAAAACCCTTTGTTTAAACTAGTATCTCTATTACTGTTGCACCTGTTTGACTGTACAACATCTACTGCTCTATTAAACATCATGTGTTAATTATTGACAATTAATGCTGTGTAATATTTTATTAACGCATCTACTACTGCTTGTTCATACTGTACAGTAAATTACAGCTGTGCTAATGTGGATTTCTCTGTTTTGGTCTGTAGGTGGTTCCTGGAGAGGTGTTTGACCCCATCCCTCACCAGCTCCTGCGGAAGTACTTGGGTTACGCCCGGCACTACGTTCACCCCTCTCTCTCTGCAGAGGCTGCGCAGGTGCTGCAGGACTTCTATCTGGAGCTGCGCAAACAGAACCAGACGGCCGACAGCACACCCATCACCACCCGCCAGCTGGAGTCCCTCATCCGACTCACAGAGGTGGAAAATACAGACAACGTTAATACATTTAAAATGTACTTTATGTATATGATGCACAGCTGAATTTTCAGCATCATTCCTCCAGTCTTCAGAGTCACATGATCTTCAGAATCATTCTAATATGCTGATTTGCTGCTCAAGAAACATTTCTGATTATTGCCAATGTTGAAAATGTTTATATAATTGTGGAAACCATGAATTCAAATAGAAAACAGTGATTTAAAATTGTAACAGTATTTCACAATATTACTGTTTTTAGAGACATTTTTAAAAACACACAAAAAAAAGATCTTAATTCCAAACTGTGTTAATATATTTTTGGTTGATTTTCTATAGACGTGCACTAAAGGTCTGATAAATAACATCTTGATTTCATGGGGTCTAAATAATCAATTTAGATTCTCTGATTGATGATCATTTTTTTCTCTCTTTCTCGGCAGGCCAGAGCTCGTGTTGAGCTCAGAGAAAAAGCTACACAAAGTGATGCGGAGGATGTAGTGGATATCATGAAACACAGGTGACACACAAACACTGCACTTTATATAGTTATGGGTCTAAATAAATCTGCATTATTAAGTAACAATCATAACACCCCGTGAAAGTCTGCATGAAAAAAAATTCTATATAGAATTGAATGGAAAAAATACAAATGTTTGCATGATAGTGACTGTGTCTTCATTGACGTCTCTGTGTTTTATCTACCTGTATATCCTCAATTTAAAAATAAAATGACTATGGCAGTCTCAGATGATATTTCCTCAATAGTTTAATTGATAAAAATGGTAAAGTGTTCGTGTTCTTCCACGTTCAGCTTGGCCGACACTTACTCTGATGAGTTTGGCCGTCTGGATTTTGACCGCTCTCAGCTGGGCTCTGGGATGAGTAACCGCTCCAAAGTCAAGAGATTTGTCACAGCGTTAAACAGACTCGCAGAACGCACAAACAAACGCATGTTTGAGTTCCAGGAGCTACGACAGCTCGCCAAAGACCTGCAAATACAGGTGAACATCATCTACATTACAGAGACTCTGTCAGATGATGCATTCAGTGTTTGAATGCTCTTTCCACGTCTGTTTTCTCAGGTCGTGGACTTTGAGGGCTTCATCGGTGCACTCAATGAGCAGGGCTATCTTCTGAAGAAAGGGCACAGGACATATCAGCTTCAAACCATATGAATCCGCCAACTCTTATGATGTTTACACTCTTGTGTCATACTGTTGTGTTTGTTTTTTAATGCAACAGATATTATATTTATAACATACAGTGTGGTGTATGTTTACACAAATGCTTCAGTATTTTCATGTTAATAATACAAATAATAATCTTTACATTGTTTCATGTACATAAATAGACTCATAATTGTTTGAAATAGTATTTTTGAACATTAAATGAACATTAAAACAATGTTTAAGTAGTGTAGTATTGTATGATACTCTCCTGTGTTCAATGCTGAACGTTTAAATCTGTTTATACTATTATCTATAATAATACAATACACTATTACAGTAAAATAACCGCATAAAACCTACACACGTGCAGCTGATACATTTCATTACAATAGATTTAATGTAAAAGAACATTACAATGCATATCAATGCTGTATTTTTTTTAAAGTAGCAAAAAGTCATCTAAATAATTTTTTTAAATCAATCAAAATTATATTAACAATTTTATTTAACTGTTTGAAGGATATCCTATGTTAATTACTATTAACTATTATGACATTTTATATTGCATTTATTAGCTAATAAATGATATATGATTCTAATGGTTTAATTATATTTATTAGCAGACAAACTGAATTGCAGTTTTGTGAATATAAAAGATAATGCTACAGTTTACAATGCTAGAGATGTTTTACTACAGTAAGCAGCCTCAAAATATATTATATCACTTAATATGTCGCATTTTATAGACCGCGTTCAATTAATTTCATATCTCATATTAGAGCGCGTTCCCTTTAATTCCCCGCCCCCTTTGGACAACTGTCGCAAACATCCAGATCGGAACACGGCAGGACAGAAACATGTGGATCGACAGATATGAATGTCTCAAATACAAAGTATTATGAACGAGTTAATCGGGGAAACATGCTGCTGGGTGCTCGGTTAGACAGTTCTGGGATATCTTTCATCTAGTGTCGCGGAGATAACGCCGCTGACATGTTTTTGGCGGCTTGTAGGAAGAGCTGGTTGAGCTGTGCTAAAGGACACACACACAGACTGACAGTCAGCACTGCTGCCACCTGCCACTACGACAAAACATCTGCAAACTTACCGCTGAAAAGCACTACATCCCAGCTCCAATGTCTCCAGAGTCAGAGACTGACGAGCAGGTGCTGGAGCTCCTCTCTGAGCTGTAGACCAGAGCTGGACCTGCAGAGACCAGACCCTCTCTTCTCTGTTGTATGTCTATCTAAACAGCACCGCAGGCCTCCGAGCAGTGCTTTCGGTCTGTACGGTACTAATGGCTTTTGTACCGAAGCGTCGAAGAAGCCCGTTTTAGAAGAGACCTCTTCTGAGAAGGACTCGAGGGGAAAGACTGAAGATCAAGCTGCAGAGAATGAGGGACATTTCCAGTTTAAAGAGCTGGTGAGTGAACCAGGTTTATTATTTAAACACATGTTTGACCTGGTCTAAGTCAATTACAGCAGGGGTTCTCCAACTCAGGGACCCACAAGGTCAGAGAAGACCAGTGCCAAAATAGACTCATTTACATTCAAATAAATAATACTAATATTGAAATGAATGAAATGCATAAATATTTAACAGTAATATAATATTTCAATATAATGCAAACAAAAAAATTGATTACTTATAACAGTATAGTAAAAACAACTTTAATCCAACTTGCAAGGCAAATATAAATATTTTAAATGGGTTTACTATAGTATACCAATTTAAATCAGTCAATTTTAGTTACTTTTTGTCTTGATTTTCAACACATTTTGAATCACATAAATGTATTTTTGCCAAGTATTTTAATTGTAAAATTTGCAACCTTTACTGCAAAAACGAATTTTCTTACTTTTTTTGTAAGAAATAGTGTATTTTATACAAAGTATATATATTTTTCTCACCTTGCTCACCATGTTTTTAAGGATAAACCTGCTTAATTTTGATGTATTTTTTATCAAATAAGATCTTGTGTGTTATGTCATTGTGCATTTTTCACTGCAAACATGCAGACTTTAAGAACAAATTATTTGGCAACAATAATTTGTACAGTTAGAAAAACACATTTTCTTGATTTTTTTTTTTTGTTGAAAAGGAACATGATTTTTTTTCACTTTGTGGTTGTCAAATACTAGCGGATCATGTTCATAGTGTAAGACTGGTGCCAATGTGTCTGTGCCAATGTGTCTGGGCCCCCCCTCTAGAGGACAAAAGGCCCCCCTGAGAATCCACAAAAGCTGTCTCTTGCATATGTCATCCAGGACGCAGCACACTGGGGGAATCCACAAAGCTGTCTCTTGCATATGTAACAGTAACATCCAGGGTGCAGCACACTGGGGATCCACACCCTGTACTGACGGTCCCATCATTTCCCCTCCCTCACCACTGAGAATTCACTGAAAAATCCATGCAATGTAATATGTACAAATAAGTAACCATACATGTTTGATATCTTTTGAAATGTCTCAGTGCGCCTGGTAAAATGGTCTCATCATCCCAATCATAATGAAAAGCTAAAAGAAGTTCTAAAATCTGAGAAGAATAGTGTACAGCAGGGGGACGTGCCTTCCCCCTGATTTCCTACTCAAAACACCTCCTGTATGTAAATAAGTAATCCTGGCCACAGGATCTCCAGAAGCCTTTGGTGGCCAATTCTAAAGACTTATTATAATGACAAGATACCACCTGGGTACCCACCTGGGTGGGTCTATTGAATTCTGGGTATATAAGGAAAAGGGACACAAACATCTGGGAGTCAGTAAACTGATTGCCCGCACATGTCACTTGTGTGTAGTTTTCATTGCCAGGTAGTAATTTCTACAAGTTCTTCAATTCCTGAATTATTGTTATGTTATGGTTAACCGTTGATTCTATTCTTGTAACATTGGAGCTTTGAATTATTGTTTTGATTACCTGGTCAATAAATTGTAACGTTTGATTCTATTCTAAATGCCTCTGAAGATTGCTTTCTCTCTACTAGATTAGTGGATTCGTATATTTCCATAGCCTCGTCAGTTTTAGCGACGGCTAATATCCGGCATCTTTTAAGTGTGCTTGGGTGTAGGGACGGGTTAATTCCGTTCAATGACGGTGAACGCCGTCTGATCAGATTGAATTCGGCGTCCACACCTCTGACTTTGATTTAATGTTACTTTAAACAAAGATTTGGCCAATCCAAAGCTATTACAGTGTAGTATATTGATCTGCTAACATATCTGATAGTGGCCAAAACCCTTTACTGAAGTAAACGATTGAGTTCGAGTTCTGAGGGTGCCCCATGAGGGTTATTCGATGTCTCTGATTGTGTGTACGTGTGAATTCGGCAAATCTCAGATACGTAACCATAATTTACCTCTGACTGATGACCGCCTGACGAGATTGTGTCCGTGAGATCTGTGGAAAACAGAACCTCTGAGCGATATAGCTTCCCTATGTCTGGACGGGTAAAGTATTGAAAAAGAGCTGATAAGAATAATCAATCATTCGTTCTTGTTTTAATGATGCACAGACATCATTAAAACCCTTTTCATTTTATGGAGTCAGATGAAATAACGAGATAAAATATATAAGAAGAAGTGTTCCATTTTAATGTTCTTGTTGTGTCGTGAAAAGGAAAGATCGTAACACGCAAAGCCCTTCACCCGCGAACGACTGCCGTCATTGGATCGTTCCAGCCGGGTCCTTTCTTCAGTGGTGACCCGGCGTGATCTCGTAAAGACGAGAACGCGATTCGCAGAGACGTGCGTCATTCCAGCCGCGACATTCAACTTGAACTCTCCTTGGGCGTGAGGTTTGATATCCTTCTCATCAATATCCAGCTGCTGTGGTAAGCATATTCTTTGTTGCCTTTAAAAGTTGAGGAAATGTTGTTTACACCATATAGACACATTTTGTAGAACGGTCGGTATACCCATTTTGAAACCGAACCGAAAAACCCGGTGGTATTAAGAATTAGACGAGAAACAACATGTCTTTTCAGGAAAAACCACAGCAGAGGAGCAGGAGATAGGAGATAATGGAAGTTTTAGGAATACAATTACAAAAAATCCTTGTTCGAAAGTGAAGGATTCAATTTGAAGTGGAACAACAATCGAAATAAACCTGGTATTGTATTCAGACGAAAATTGACTCAATCGACAAAAACCGCTGAACAAAATCAAACGATATCAAAGAAAGCAGTTAAAAATCGATTAAGAAAGTGAAAATGCGATGAGCATACGAACAGGGGAACAGCGAAGAAATGGCTACAAAAATTGATCAAGTTCAAGGGTTGAAATTACATATAGTAATTACATATCTTTAAGATTGTTGCGACAAACAGGTTTTCCAGTTGCGTTAAACACTGGATGAAACCGGGTTATTAGAAGATAATGCGTTAGCGTAGTTAACAAGCAGCACTGGATGAAAGCGAGCTCGTGAGGCATGTTTATTTGATGTGAATCTGTGCGCTCTGATATAAGTGTTTTACAAAGCACCTGAAATGTTATTGCTGTGTTATGGTATTTATCCATGTTATTTCTCTTCTGTTCTGTTCAGGTAACGCTCAGTAAATTCTTCAACCCGTGTTACACCACGGCCCGGCTCAAACCAACACTCATCAGCAAGGTGCACCGTTCAGTCTTTTTAGCAAATCATCAATATTTCTCTCTTCATTCAAATCTTCTTTAATTGTATATATTTGTCACTATATTATTAAAATATAAATCTATTTTTTTCCATATGTAGTTTTATTTTTTCCCAATTTTCAGTTTTTATCCATTTAAGTTTTTTCAGTATTTTCTTTTTTTCATTTTGACATTTTAAATAAATATAAGTAATTAAAAGTATATCTAATCAATTAACACTTAATACTTTAAAACTGTTATTTTAACTCATAAATAATAGTTTATTTAAAATGCTACAATACATCTTAATAGGACCCTATTATTGTCAAATGTGTAATACATTATTAGTTTTATTAATTTTATTCTGTTTTGATTTTAATATTTAATACACATTATCAAAAATGTTGGTAATTAAATGAAGGCAAAACATTTTAAGAATTAAATTATTCTGTCAATGTAATCAAATAAATTAAATGTAAAATTTTATTTTAATTAATTTCGGTGATATTCCTTAAAAAAACTATTTTAATTTGTATTATTATTACTTTAAGAAACTTTATACTGTACAATAGTAATACATTTTTGTCATCATGAAAATGATTAGGCCCTGAAATATTAAATTGTAAAAGTTTTAGTGATGTTTCGGTTTGTATTTATCACAGATATCAGATTTGAATGACTCTGAACTAGGAATGCTTTCGTATAGAGATGTTACCAATGCATGATGGCAGATTATTTGTATTTTATGTCCCGTGATAACCATTGTGATGGCTGGTATTATAAATCTATATGGTCTAGTGTTTGTAAAATGGACTGTTGAAATAGGACACCCATGTGTGTGTTTCAGATCAACACGGCGGTGCAGTTGTTTCTGGTGGCGGCGTCTCTGGCTGCGCCTGTGTTTCACTACACTGACAGTGTTTTACTGCAGTCACTGTGGTGAGGTTTCACTGCTGCAGGCACAATCACATCCATCATGTGTCACTGACTCATATTCTAAGGCAGCGGTTCTCAATTCCAGTCCTCGCGCCCCCCCGCTCTGCATATTTCGTATGTTACTCTTATCGCTTCAGATGTTTGTTCTATTCGAACGTAAGTGCCCTGCGAAGTGGACATCACAGGATATTCCTCCATGATTCCAGTTGAACGTATATATTCCATTCAAAGTGCACTGAAGTGTGCAAGGCGTGAATTAAAATTGTATATATTTACAGAGGTATATGGAGCAATGGTGCGTGGCTGTGTAGAGCAATGGACGTGTAGGGAGCAATGGACCCTGTAGGGAGCAATGGACACTGTGAGGGAGCAATGGACACTGTGTGGGGAGCAATGGACACTGTGTAGGGAGCAATGAGTGTAGGAGCAATGGACCCTGTAGGAGCAATGGACCCTGTGTAGGGGAGCAATGGACCCTGTGTAGGGAGCAATGGACCCTGTGTAGGAGCAATGGACCACTGTGTAGAGAGCAATGGACACTGTGTGAAGGGAGCAATGGACACTGTGTAGGGAGCAATGGACACTGTGTAGGAGCAATGGACACTGACACTGTGTGAGGAGCAATGTGTAGGGGAGCAATGGACCCTGTGTAGGGAGCAATGGACCCTGTGTAGGGAGCAATGGACCCTGTGTAGGGAGCAATGGACACTGTGTGGGGAGCAATGGACCCTGTGTGGGGAGCAATGGACCCTGTGTGGGGGAGCAATCCCTGTGTGGGAGCAATGGACACTGTGTGGGGAGCAATGGACACTGTTAGGAGCAATGGACACTGTGTAGGGAGCAATGGACACTGTGTAGGGAGCAATGGACCCTGTGTAGGGGAGCAATGGACCCTGTGTAGGAGCAATGGACCCTGTGTAGGGAGCAATGGACACTGTGTAGGGAGCAATGGACACTGTGTAGGAGCATGTCAATCGGAACACAGTTCATGCACGGAGCGCACTTCTAACAAGCTGATTATCTGAATCAGGTGTGTTAACAAAGAGACATGCAAAATATGCAGAGCGGGGGGGCGCAAGGACTGGAATTGAGAACCTCTGGTCTAATGATTGAATCCAGTTCAATGAACGTGTGTTGTGTTTGTTTGCAGGTACATTACCGCACTGACGACCGCAGCATCCGGTTACAGCTACTATCATTACGGTAAAAAGACCGTTGAGGTGATGAACAACACTAAGTAGTTGTCCATTCATCTGAGATTGAGCTTTGACCAAGACGTTTGGATAATCAGGATGGAAATTAATGCCACATCTTACTTTTGTAATGAAGACACTTTAGTCTGTAAAAAGGCACACATAATTTTTTGATTACAATATTAAATTCACAGGTTTTTTGTTTTTGATCAGTATATGGTTTTAAATCACTTTTAATGAACAAATGAATAAAAATAGACATCAAAAAACACATTTGTGCGTATGTGATGTTTAAAAACTTGTTTCAGTCAGTGCAATAGATTGTCATTTCTTAACAATTCATTCAACACGTTTGCAGCGTGTAACTTTGTTTCTTTTGAGGAGACTATAAAAGTCTAAACAATGATTAGGTGATGTATTTATATGAATGTTAGCTAAGATTAAATTCCAAATTGAATAAGACTTTGAATTGCAAAGCAAAAAACTGAAGTAACAAAGATAAATAGAAAATGAATCTGCTTTTCTATTGAAGTAGTAGATTTAGACTGACCTTAAAACTATAAATAAGATGAGTATTTAAGTAATCATTAAATATTTAAATGCAATTTGTAACTATATTAAACTTCTACTTTTCTCACTAACAAATACTTTTTGATGCACTACTGTTATTTTCCTTTTTATTTAATTCATGTTTGGTTTGAACATTTACAATACTTTTTTTTTCTTAATTAGTTTTTAAAGAAATCATATATGATAAAAAAATCATGCAAATCTGCATTAATTCCATTGTGTTCCATCTCTGTTTAACTGATGTCCTGACAATGTTAATGATTTATCTGTAAGGAATAATTGACGGGTGTTGAATTATTAGAAACATAATGCACTGCATCGTGGCCGTTAACACCTCGGGTGTGCATTATCTTTCTAATAATTCAACGGTCTGGAGTCAATTATTCCGCTTATACTTCGGTTGCCACACCTCAACACATCGGTCAGATGATATATTTCAAGGCATTCGTCCGGTTTTTGTACTTAAATCGCTATAGTGAGTAGGATTATTTCTTCCGCATCTCATCCATCGCCTCTGTTGCTGATTCCAAAACGTCCTTTTAAACCGTAACGGAGGCTTGAGCCGTTGATAGACAAATGCAGCTGATAACTAAGTTATGAGAGAGAGATTGAGCATGCCTGAGTTAGCCTAACGTCACCTCTCTGAGTCTGTCTCATCAGTGTTCGGCTTCCCTACTTTTTAAGTTCATTTTCCTCACGAACAGTGTCGTTGTTACCTTGCTTCGCTTGTGAGAAATGTCATGTACTTTTAAGTTGCTTAAACAAAGTCGTCAGAGCAGCGATAACAACAGTAGCGCGTATGTTTTCATGTGTTTAAACTGTGTCTGTGAGGGAGAGAGAGAGCGGGAGAAATAGAGTATGTGCTTTACGTACACAATAAAACGTCATTTTGTGGCAAAACATGGAAATGATCTGTCGTTTTTATCCCATTGCTTACTATATTTCTGTATTTGGCCAGTGTCTTGTTGGTTTTGGTTATTTTTCTATAAATAGACCTTTGAAATAACTGAAATCATTTGGCGAAGTGATACGGAACTGTAAAGCGGTCGAGAGCTGCCTGGAACTACGTTCGCCGTGTGTTTACCTGAAAATAACTGCACACCTCAGAACATTCGTCAGCCAATCAGATTCAAGCATTCAACGGCCCCGTAGTATAAGTAGTTTTTAATGAATATTTGAACATTTGTGTATTTTTTATATTTACAATATAGAATTTAAAAAATATATATTTTAAAATAGCATTTTAAATGAATATTTTGAGTTAGTTTATAATATATTTGTCATTTTAATACAAAAAGAAATTGTATGTATGAATGTATATATTTCAAAGAGAATCACCTGCCAATTATGCAGGTCAAGTTTTAAGAATGTCTGTTAGAACTATTAGCCTACTTAGGTGAAACATTTCAGTTAAATATCTAAACTCTTATTTAGAGAGCATTTCCATTAATTGCCTCAGTAGAAAGGTCTTCTCACATGCAGCTGCATATGAAGAGGTAAGTTCCTCCACTCCTCCTGAGCTTTCCTATGGGTTGAAGAACGCTGGATTGGGGATGGAGATTAAGCGGGTGAGATGTGGGTTCTCCTCTGGTGTTTTCTTACACTGTTTATACAGACAGAAGCTCAGTGTTGCCACAGTCACCATCAGGACTCCGCACAGCGCTACGAGACTGTATAAATACACCTCTGTGTTCAAACCCATCCAGACTGACATGCATTTAGGGCCGGATGATCCTGCACCATTCATGGCCTGAACGCAGATGTGATAAATGTGATCAGCTGTCAGATCTGATATGAACACCTGACGGACCGCAGAGCTGATGCTCAGGTTCTTCTGCGCTAAACCTTCATGTCTGACAACTAACAAGTACTCCAGTACCGGGGAGTAAGGCACACACCACTTAACTAGCACTACGCTGTGAGTGACCGCCGTGACCGAGAGCGAGGTCGGTCTGTCCGGAGGCTGGGAGTCTGAGGTCACCCCAGGACAGATGCAGGTCGGGTCGGGTCTGTTAAAGCAGGTGTCTTGGAGGTCAACGCAGGGGTCAAAGGCACAGTTTGTAGATTCGCCTGCATTCCACCCATCTTCCTGATGTTTAAGCACCCTTTTACCCATCATGGGACTCTGTCTTGGTGTTTTGGACGTAAACTTCATATCTTCAGGTGAATTTGGAGATTGATGTACTGTAGGAGTGATTGGTGCTGGTTTTGATTCCAGATTTGTTGGCGTTAAAACTGTTGTGGTTAAGATTGTAGCCAGGACTGACTCTGTAACTACACTGGATGGCATTGGGATGGTGGCGTTTATCATACTGGAGTTTAAGATGTCATCTGTATCTGTAAACACAAATTATTTGTTCTTAATGCTTTACATTTTTTTCATTTAAGCAAAACAAAATACTAATGGATTGAATTGTTGTGCGCATGCTAGTAATGACATAACCTGATATTATATTTACTGTAGGTACAATATAATACACTGATCAAAAATTAAAAAACACTTTGAAAACACATCAGATTTCAATATAGAAAATATCATGCTGGATATCTATACTGATATGGACTGGGTAATGTGTTAGGAATAAAGGATGCCACATCGTTTGATGGAAATAAATTATCAACGGGAAAAACATGCAGCAGGGTAGTCAGATACCTAATGGCAGTCAGGGTGTCATTGTCTAGCCTGTAGAGGTCTGTGCGTCCCTCCATGGACATGCCTCCCCAGACCATCACTGACCCACCACCAAACCGGTCATGCTGAACGATGTTCCAGGCAGCATAACGTTCTCCACAGCTTCTCCAGACCCTTTCACATCTGTCACATGTGCTCAGGGTGAACCTGCTCTCTTCTGTGAAAAGCACAGGGCGCCAGTGGCAGACCTGCCAATTCTGTTGTTCAATGGCAAATGCCAATCGAGCTCCACGGAGCCGGGCAGTGAGCACAGGGCCAACTAGAGGACGTTGGGCCCTCAGGCCACCCTCATGAAGTCTGTTTCTGATTGTTTGGTCAGAGAAATTCACACCAGTGGCTTGCTGGAGGTCATTTTGTAAGGCTCTGGCAGGGCTCATCCTGTTCCTCCTTGCACACAAAGGAGCAGACACCGGTCCTGCTGAAGGGTTAAGGACTTTCTACAGCCCTGTCCAGCTCTCCTAGAGTAACTGCCTGTGTCCTGGAATCTCCTCCATGTTCTGGAGTCTGTGCTGGGAGACACAGCAAACCTTCTGGTAATGGCATGTATTGATGTGCCATCCTGGAGGAGTTGGACGGCCTGTGCGACCTCTGCAGGGTCCAGGTATCGCCTCATGCTACCAGAAGTGACACTGACACTAGCCAAACGCAAAACTAGTGAAAAACAGTCAGGAAAGATGAGTAGGGAAAAAAATGTCGGGGGCTCCACCTGTAAAAAGATTCCTGTTTTGGAGTTCGTCTCATTAACCAAGTTTTCATCCCGTTTTTGTGCTGTTTTGTTATCGACAAAATGAATGTGTGGAAAAAAACTTTGCGATATTTGCTGTCTCCATCCAACTGGTGTTTTACCGATGAGGTGGTGTGTGTGATGACGTCATCCAATGTATTGGTATCACCAATGACTTGTACATATGAGATACAGTCATTTCATACACTTCAAAACTGTTGCAACAGAGATGGAATTTTTTTTTTAAGTACATGAATTTCTTTGTTGCCACAGTTTGGAAGTACCTTTTTCTCTTTTAAAGAAGGGGTGCCAGTACTTTTGCCTATATAATTAATGTACAAGTCATTGGTGTTTGGTGATGAGTTTTTGTCTCATTTAAAGTCACACCAGAGGTGTTCAGCTGGGATTAGACCAGTCAAGTTCTTCCACACTGACTGAATCATCATTTCTCTTTGATTCTTGTCTTATACACAGAGACACTGTCATGTTAGAATAGAAAAGGCTCCTGTCCAAATTAGAGGCACACAATTCCCTAGAATATCATTAAATGCTTAAACATTCAGATTTGTACACATTGAAATGACTAAAGTAGTCAAACCTTTCATTAGAAGGGGGTGACCCAATACTTTTGGCAATATAGTGTGTGTGTATATATATATATATATATATATATATATACACACACACACACATACATATAAAAACAATGCATTTTCATACAGCATGTAGGGTCCGGGTTGTCTCCGATGGGAAGACACAGTGGTGGTGTTGCATTCGTGTTGATGACAACGCTGCTGGAGTTTAATGCTGGAGGATCCTGTGCTCTCACACACACAGCAGTCCAGAAAAACATCACAACGCTGTGTGACGTCACGTGCATGATCTGTTGACCACGATCAGGTTATTTCACATGTACACATTTTCATCAGTAACAGCACTAAAGTTTTTTAAGAAATAATGTTTTTTTTTCTCCAACTGTTTTCATCCACAGGATATAGAGGTGCCACCAACATTGTCTTTGAAAGATGACTCACATGTGAAATTCAAGGTCAGTGAATCAGACAAAAATGACTCATGATTTCAAGCTGAAAGCCACTGTGCTGTTTACTGTGTTTCTCATCATGCTTTTGGGATAATGCATACCACGGTTATTATAATTACCTAAAACTAAAAAAAAAAATATTATATATATGTGTGTGTGTTTATATATATATATATATATATAAGTGTGTATATATATAATAAATACATAAACTGTTGTATACTGTATTTAATGCATTTTTGAGCATTAAATCTAAACATAGGTGGCATCATTTCAATGCTTTTTAATAAACCAAGCAACTTTCTGCAAGTTAATACATTTAAAAGTGTTCTGTTTTCGCGATTCAGAGGTTAGTTACACTTGCATTCAGTAAAAACCTACCGTTTTCTTTGTGATTTCTATTCTCAGCATCATAAATATTCTTTAAAAACAGACGCATAATAGAGTGACTGTCCACCATCCACTTCAGTTCAGACACATACTCGTCATTGCTTATATTCATATATTGCACATTATAGTCATTACATATTCATTATATAGCTCATATGAACACAGTAAAGTCCATCTACTCACACAAATCTTCATCTGTCTCAGTGGAGAATTTCAGCCTCAGATTCAGGATTTTATAACGCATAAAGCATCAGAAACAGCCGTGTTTAAGTGTGAGCTTCTCAGGAGGAGTTGAGGAATGCAGAGATCGAGTGGGAGGATGTTAACCAGTAGAATGCGTTAACCTAATATCTGACGAGGTTTCACACGTTTGACCAGATGATAGTTTCCCTCTGTCTCATGTCTGTTCATTCTGCTCAACAACTGCATTTCTGTTAAATGTCAGACGAGCTGTAAAAGATTACTGATTAAAATACTTGATTGAAGGTGTCATCGGGAAATTAAAATTGAGCTGTTTAGTGTGCGTGTGTGTGTCTGAGTCTGAGTCTGTGTGTGTGTGTGTGTCTGTGTGTCTGTGTCTGTGAGTGTGTGTGTGTGTGTGTGTGTGTGTGTGTGTGCGTGCGTGCGTGTGTGTGTGTGTGTCTGTATCTGTGTGAGTGTGTGTCTGTGTGTCTGTGTGTGTGTGAGTGAGTGAGTGTCCGTGTGTGTGTGTGTGAGTGAGTGAGTGAGTGTCCGTCTGAGTGTGTGTGTGTGTGTGTGAGTGAGTGTCCGTCTGAGTGTGTGTGTGTGTGTGTGTGTGTGAGTGAGTGAGTGTCCGTCTGAGTGTGTGTGTCTGTGTGTGTGTGTGTGTGAGGGAGGGAGGAGTGAGTGTCCGTCTGAGTGTGTGTGTGTGTGTGTGAGTGAGTGAGTGTCCGTCTGAGTGTGTGTGTGTGTGTGTGTGAGTGAGTGAGTGTCCGTCTGAGTGTGTGTGTGTGTGTGTGAGTGAGTGAGTGAGTGAGTGTCCGTCTGAGTGTGTGTGTCTGTGTGTGTGTGTGTGAGGGAGGGAGTGAGTGAGTGTCCGTCTGAGTGTGTGTGTGTGTGAGTGAGTGAGTGTCCGTCTGAGTGTGTGAGTGAGTGAGTGAGTGTCCGTGTGTGTCTGAGTCTGAGGTGTGTGTGTGTGTGTGTGTGCGTGCGCGTCCGTGCGTGCGTGTGTGTGGGAGTGAGGGAGTGACCCTGCACCATGCTCACCCCGCACACACATCTTTCCTCCTGCATTTTTCACTGACAGTCTCCCTGATAACTCTTGACTGATGAGTGCTGTGATGACAGGACTCTCTTTCCCACTGTGGGGGATTTTTACATCAAGTGTTTTTGGGGAAATTGTCATTGTATAAATAGAATGCAAAGAGTGAAAGTGTGCAGCTGTCATCTTAAGGAGCTGTTTCTACCCGATTTGACCCTTAAAATGACCTTTTGGTGTATGTTTATGTAGTAATATTAAATCTTTATCAGTTTTGAGATGTTACCACATGAAGCAAAGTTTTACATCACCGGATGAAACCGAGTAGTATGATAGAACGAGTTGCATTAAAGTTTTGACCTTAATTTTCCTCTTGATTGTGTAAAAATTACAATTCAAAATAATATTATAATATCAGGGTATCTTCATATCCTCAGTATACAAATACTTAAAAAATACAGATTTATAATAGTAGTAGTTGTAGTGTTTATTTCTAGTTTGTTTTTCTTAGACATTTCAGATTAATTCACATTCACTTGCATTAAAATAATGCCGATGTAGTTATAATGAGATTATGTTTGCATATCGATGCTGTATATTACAGAGCTTAATGAGTAATACATGCATACAGTAGCCCAAAACATATTTGTTCATGTATAGTTCATGCAGAATTTGTATGTAATAATATTAAAATGCATCATTTGTATAGTGCATCATTTCTAATGTAATAACATTTGAAATATATAATATAATATTAAATTCAATATATAATTATTATATTGTTTTACTTCCTTATCACTGAACATAATTCTTCACAATTAAAGCTGTCAATTAATAATTATTAAATTAATTACATTATTTAAATAAAAGGTTTGTCTAATTTAGGAGTCCACCGTTTGAATCTTTGATTTCAATAAACTCAGCAGCTGTTTATTATATGACTTTCATTTGATAATGCAGTAATGTCAGTTGGAGGTCAGTTTATGGTCAGTGTTTGTGTTCTTTGCTCAACAGAGGGCAGCATCGCTTCATTTCAGCAGACCTTCTCTTCATTTAACTCACTGTGTACACGCAGTGCATGTGTATTTCAGCCCATATTCAAAGTGCATTCAATACAACTGTGCTTTTGTAAATGCAGAATCTACTGCATTTGTTTATGTCATACTGATTTATAGGTTTTGTTATGTTAATCCATAACACTGATAGCATCTAATTATTTCAGCTGCATTCTTTGTTTAAATGTCACATCTATAGTGCATTATTAGCTAACTCAATTAGTGGTTATAATATTCCTACAATATTCTGAATGTGTCATATGTGGTATAAAGGAGATCCGTTTTAATTTGTGGTTTGACAGTAAACAATAACTGTAGTGTTTTGGCGGTAGCTATGGTGAATATGGTTATTTTTTGCACAGTGCTGCTCACTCATTGGACCTGCATAATCATAACCACATCCACAAACATCTGCATGCCCACTCACACGCTTACCAGCAGAAACGCTCACCTCGTGACCTGAGCCAGAGTTCACGCTCAAGACCTTCGACTCTCCAGCCTCAGCTGGAACCATTCAGAGTAATATTAGTCCGTTAAATACTGCTTGTTATGAACTGGAGCTGAAGATGTTCCAATGTGAAAAAAGCATTTCTGCAATTAATGACTTAAATTTGGGTCTTTTCTCCAAATAAAGTTATTGTATGACTCAGAAGACTTAGAATATAATGCACAACGATGTTTTTTGTCATTTTAGGAGCTCAGCAACATTAGTCATTAGTTGTGACTGTTCGTTTTTGTTGTATGGAGATTGGAGAGTATGAGCAGTATTGAAAATGAGCAGTAATCCAAAGATGAAAGACATCAGAGATTTGAAACTATATTAGGTGAGAGATTCCCTACATATTGGTTATTTATTATTTGTTTATTAAGTTATACATATTATTGGTTATTTCTTTCTTTCTTACATTACTGCTCAAAAGTTTTTTTTTAATAAATGAATAATTTTATTCAGCAAGGATGCATTAAATTGTTCAAAAGTGACAGTAAAAACATTTATTATGATGTTATAAGATTTATATTTCAAATAATTGCTGTTCTTTTGAACTTTCAATTCATTAATTAATCCAGAAAATAAAACTATATCACAGTTTCCACCGAAATATGAAGCAGCACAACTATTTTTTACATTGATAATAATATCAACATTAATGTTTTTGAAAAAAGTATCTTCAGACTGCATTTATTTAATCAAAAATACAGTAAAACAAAATATTGTGAAACATGATTACAATTTAAAATAGCTGTTTTCTATTTGAATTCATGGTTTCCATGAAAATATGAAGCAACATAATAGAATGATTTCTGAAGGATCATGTGACACTGGAGTAATGATGCTGAAAATACAGCTTTGATCACAGAAATAAATTACATTTTATTACTTTTTTAATACAAATTGTTTTATACATTTTTATTTCAGTTTGAACTATTTTAGTATGTCAAGTTAAAAATGAGAAATGCTGTCTTGACAAAAACTTTTTTTATTATAATACATGTTAAAATATCATAATATATTGTTTTTATATTTTATATTATTTCTAGTAGTATTTTTAATCAAGTATAATCATTTTCAATCAATATGTTTCAAATAAGGCAATATAGGTTTATACACACACACACACACATAAAATAATTATAATAATATGAATAATTCCTTACAATTATAAAGCACTTTTCTGGGCATTCAAACATATATACACAGATACATACAGTACACACATAAATGTGTATATATCTATGTGTATAGAATATATATACAATTTATGTAACAAATAGTTTTTAGAAAGTATCATAAAACATGCTTTCTGAAGATATTGTTTTAATCTGTTTTTATGTCCCTTGAAACTCTGAGGATTCATAACTTGAAAAGTTATCAACCACTATCTTAAAAATGATAAATAGTTTCTCATCTGAAAGTTTGCATTAATCACTGCAGAATAAAATTGTGTGTTTGATGCCTTTAAACATGCAGTCGCTTATTGTTGTCAAGATTTCTCTGAACACTTCAGATCTTTCTCTGACAGTTAAGTGTGGCCATAAAGTTGCCAAAACACTGAGTTGGAGGTCTTTAAATACAGAGCAGATGCAGTAATTATGGTATAAGTAGGGAGCGTCTCACAGTAGCAAACCCCACAACACAGCTGAGACATCAAACACCACCGCTGTGAATCGATCTTCCACTGTCAGCTCAAATGAAAGAGAAATGCTGCTGCTGATAGACTGATCACTCATGCGTTTCAGTCTGATGTTCTTAATGCATGTTAGCAGTTTATTATAGAGAGAGTCCCCCAGATCCTGCTGGATGAGCTGCGATCAAAGCTGCTGGAGCATGTCAATAAACGAGTGTACCTAATGAAGTGGCCAGTGAGTGTATATTACACATTCACCTGTAATTTAACATCAAATATTGATATCATGTTGCTATTGCCAGATTGTACCTAATTATCAGTCACTACAGACAGACAGTCACTACAATGGACTTCAAATATATATTTATAAATACATAATTTAAATATATTTCTACCAGGATTTATGAAAATGTTTTGTGCTGTATGGATTTAGTTGATCTATTTATAGAACACTAATGTTTAATCATATTGCTATTGCCATAATTCACCTCTAATTATTCATCTACAATCTAATCAAGCAAAACATTCTCTCTTAAATGTGAGAAAATAGTGATAATATATTAATTAACTCATGTTTAATAAAGGACAAGTGTGATATTGTTTTCAGAACTGCAATTATAACATTGACCAATGGTGTGAGTTTGGAGGCGGGACTAATGGAACCTGTTTGGAAACAGTCATTATGTTTGCAGTTCTGTTTGTTGAACACGATATCAGTGCTAAACTGTGTGTGTTCAGGAATAAATTGTCTTTATAAATGGCTTGGGCAATAAATTGTCATCTAGATCCAGCAAAAAATAAATACAAAATCGCAATCCACAAAAATTAGCTGAGCATCACAACCGAAGGCATCTGTTTCCAATATGTAGCGCGGCGGAAGGGTGGGTGCTTCATTTAGTGGCAAAAAACTCCAGCCTACTTTATCTTTAAATAGCCTGCGGCTTTGGGCTGGACGGATGTGTGGCTTATTGTTGTATCCCAGATTCCATGAATCTAGACTACAGCTTCTGTCCTTTGAAGACAACAAGTGTACAATTAGAAGGGAATGTATGCAATGCTCTTCTGCAGTCCCTGCGAGCTGCGCCGGACCCAGACGCAGCAGATACTGTCCACCGAACACCATGTCTGACTCATTAACCTCCTGCTCTTTCAAAGCCTTTGAAACGGATGATAATGATCATTTACTGCAGAAAGAACCAGGACTTTTGCTGCAAGTGTCGGCGCTTCTGAGCGCTGCGGTTTATCAGGAAAGGGGAAGTGCTGGAGCTTTTGATGATGAGACATGATGAAAATATTCATAATGATAAAACCAAATCCAATACAAGTTAAGATTTGTTGAAATAACATACTGTGTGCGAATACATGAACTGTTTTATATTCTTACTGCAGTATTTTTATTTCATATATTGTAAATAAATAACTATACGTGCAAAAAATTCAGAGAAAAATCATTTAGTGGCAAAATGATTACAATGGACTTTATATAATGTAATTTAAATATATTGATGCCTGCATGTTCACCTGTATTTTAACATAATATATAAATAACATGTGTTTTGTTCTGTATGGTTTTAGTTAAAAGTTCATTGAACATTGATATTTAAAATATACAAAAAAATGCACCATTTTTTTTTTATATATATATATTCAATACAAAATCTAAATAAAATTAAATAATATTATATTTCACCTGTATTTGAACTAAAAATATATTTATTTATTGATTGATTGGTTGATTTGATGCTGTTTGGGTTTAATTTAACTATTTATTGAGCACTGATTTTAAATCGTATTTCTATTGCTATGTTTTAAAGGAGTCATATGATGCTTCTTTAAAGATCATTATTTTGTGTATTTGGTGTAACAGAATGTGTTGACATGCTTTAATGTTCAACAGACACATTATTTTTCAAATACTGTATATTATTGTAGGTCCTCTAAGCCCCGCCTCTCTCAAATGCGTAGTTTTCTACAAAGCCCCTCCTTCCGACAACGCAGTCTGCTCTGATTGGCCAACATTAAGATGATTTCTCGGGCTGTACACACCGCTGTGATGTGTCTCTCTCTCTCTCTCTCTCTCTCTCTCGCTATCTGTCTCAAGTTGTCTCTCACTGAGCAAAAAATCCTTGCCAAAACACTGTCTATCTCTGGTCTCTAAATACAGAGCCTTGATGCAGTAATCTGTGGTATCTGTGCTCGCGCCTCTGAGTCTCTCTCTCTGTGTGTGTCGATCTCTGGAAAAGAATGTGTGTGTGTGTGTGTGTGATCTCAGATTCAACGGATATTCTTAATGCATGATATTATCAGATGGATGGATATTATACATGGATGCCTAATGTCATGGATCATCATGTGTGTGTGTGTGTGTGTGTGTGTGTGTGCTATATATACCTATGTAATCTCTATCAAAATAATGTATGTGTGTTATGTGTTAATCTCTCATGTCTGTGTGTGTGTGTGCTATGGTCTCGCAGAATCACAATACTTCTAACATATGCTCATATGTTTAATTCTACAGATAACAGGATTATCTCTTGGATGTGCAGGAAATAGTGATATTTCGCATATTTGGATAAGTGTCATCCCTTATCACATTAAAATGTGTAGTAACTCTGGATCGCCAAATGGTCATTGCCTCTCGGATCTTTTGTGGCTCGCTACTCTCTGTGTCTCAGGAATATGCTCTTTATATTCTGTATAAATCTCTCCTCTCTCGCTCTCTTCCTCCACAATGTCTTCTCCTCTCTCGCTCTCGCTCTATGTCTCTCTCGCTCTCTCTCGCTCTCCCGCTCTCTCTCTTTCTCTCTCTCTCGCTCTCGCTCTCTCATTTTGACTCAATATGTGGTTGTTTAGTTTAACCAAACAACATTTTTGGTTACTGAAATCACGCCTTCTTTCTTTACGTGAACATTTGGGCTGCATTATGCAGATATTTCCCCATCGTGACGTAGACATGTGGGGGCGTGTTTAAACGAGCCGTTTTAGGGGGGCGTGGTCAAGTCTTAACTTTGATAAAGAATATCTCTTTGGTTTTGAGACTTTAGTCTTTGCAACTTCATGGATCTGATCTCTGCACAATCAGCTTGTAACACTCCAAAGAGAAAGAAGAACTTGAAATCACATCATATGACCCCTTTAAGACAAAAAAAAGCAACAAAACAAAAAACTAACCACTATTAGCTTTAAATTTATATTTTTAATTTAAATAATAAAATATAATTAAATATGTTACCTGTATTTTAACATAAAAAGTATATATTTTGTGCTGTATGGGTTTAGTTGAACTATTTATTGAACATTTATCTTTAATCATATTGCCTCGTTTCACCTCCAATCACATTCTAATGCAAAACAACATTATCAAAACAAACAATTAAAATATAATTTAAACATATTTTCTGGATGTGTATTTTTTTACCTGTATTTTCACCTGTAATTTAACAACAAAACATGTCAAAAATATATTTTGTGCTGTATGGGGTCTATATCTGTTGCTCTATTGAACATATATTAATTATAATTTATTGCACACATAAATTAGACTGTTTTTTTATTTTTAGATACTGTATGCAGTTTATCAAGTTAAAATCTCTCTCTCTCTCTATATATATATATATATTTATTTTTTGGTTTTAGTTAAAGATTTACACACATTTGAGTTCCCTTCATATACTATTATTTAAATTGTATTAATATTTAGAATGTTATTATTTTATGTTCAGCAGACATCAGAGACAGTTTTTTTGTTTGTTGTTTTTATTACTTTTTAAAAATGGTTTTACAATTCAATATGCAGGTAAGTAGGACTATATAATTATTAATTATTTATTTTTATTTTGTTTTAGTTATTTTACTTAAGCTAAACAAAAATTAGAAATTTTATTTTTTATTGTATTTTAGTCCAAATGTATGTTATATCAAGTAACGAAAATGTGTTTGTGTGTGCGTGTGTGTGTGCGTGTGTTTGTGCGTGCGTGTGTGTGTGTGTGTGTGTGTGTGTGGTTTTTTAAATGGCTTTTAGCTTTAGTTTATGTTTTAGTTAACTGTAATAACCCTGAGACCCACATTAAAGGACCCGAGCCACATCTAGAGACCAGAAGATCACAGAGATGCGAGGTAAATAACCATGTAGCATACTACAGACAGTATACTAGCTTTTACCCTAATTTGAATTGCTTACAGCTAATAACCCAGATTTAAAAGCTGAAACTGTCATAGCAGAAAAGCTAAACTCCTCGTGGAAAACTATAACTAGAAGTTGCACAGAAATCCACAAAATTCCACTGGTCAGGCCGAGCTCAAGCCACAGAGATCAACGTCACACACATTGTGCCGTCTGTGCCAGCGTGCTGAAATAAACTCCTCCATCCCTAACCCACAATACTAACAGCAGAAAGATCTCCATCGAGTATGTGTAGGGAATAATGCAGCTGCCGCAGCAGAGAACGACTTACTGTACAGTAGCTCTGCATGATGCTAAAGGCACAAACAACAAAGGTTAACAAAGAAAACAGAAAACATGTGGCAATCTCTTTATTTTATTTATAAAAACATGATTTTAAATAAGTATGTACTCAGAATATGGTTTGCTACATTAAAGGATCAATTCTGCTCACTGTTGGTCTTATATGTGAGGGGTTGTTTTCCACATGTACAGCTGTCTTTATATTTACTTGATTTTTAATATTTTTCTTTCCCTCTTATACATTTTTTTTGGAAATCAGTTGGTAAAGCATAGTGCTCGCAACAGCAAGGTCATGGGTTTGATTCCTAGGGAACAAAAACTGGTACGTCATATGTCACATTGTATAAAAGGATAAATTATGTGTGTCTATGAATATTCAATAAAATATTGATGGACATAAATAGTGGACATAATATAAAATAAGATTATTTATGAATTAATTAATTATTCACTTATTTTTGGAGATTATTATTTATTTTAGGTTTACATTTTTTAACTGATAAAATGTTGATGGTTCAAATTCAAATTCCGAAAACTTATATAAGCCTAAAAGACCAGGCTTATATACAACAAATTATGATTATGATGAACATGACTTTATGTTTTCATTCATGCATTTGGCAGACAAAGGGTCTTGCATTGCATTGAGGGTGTCATTTTATCAGCTTGTGCATTTCAAACCCATTACCTCGCCGCTGTTTAATGAAGCTACACATTTGGCATGTGTTGCAATTATTTGAGTAAAAAAATAATAATAATCATTTGGAAAGTTTATGAGAATTTTTTGGGAATCAAACCCATAACCATGGCATTGTTTGAGCTACATGAAGGTGTTTTATACTAAATCAGTTGTTCCCAGTTTTGCATGAAAGATCAGGTTATGATAAAGATTTAACATTTGCATGCATGCATTTGACAGATGCTTTTATCCAAAGTGAATTGCATTGCATTGCATTGAAGTGTGCATTTTACTAGTTCATGCGTTCATGGGAATCAAACTCATGACCTTGCCAGTGTTTGATAAAGCTACAGACTGGGCATGTGTTGCAATTAATTGAGTGCATGTAGAATAATAATAATTTGAAGAGTTTATGAGAATTTGCAGGGAATCAAACCGTGCCATTGTTTGAGCTGAAGGAAATATGTTTCAGCAAAATCAGTTGGTCCCAGTTTTGCATTAAACAACAAGTTATGATAAAGATATTATATTTGCATATATGCATTTGAAGTGACTTGCATTGCATTGAAGGTGTTCATTTTATCAGCTAATGTGTGTCCTGGGAATCGAACCCATGGCCTTGCCGCTGTTTGATAAAGGTACACATTTGGCTCATGTTGCATTTATTTGAGTTAATACAGATTAATACTCATTTGGATAATTTTGATCATTTCCTGGGAATTAAACCCATCTTAGCATTGTTTGAGCTACAGAAAGGTTTGTTTCATCAGAATCATTTGTTGAAATTATTCACTTAATTTCCACTCGACCAGCAGTTATGACAGAATTACCACATACTGTAAGTACTAAAGATGTGTAGATCAACAGTGTTGTCTTTACCTTACCTTAACTTTGCACCTTTTATTTCTAACAATAAGATGTTTGTCTTTCGGTTTAAGGACAAAGACAGCGTTCAGCATATCATGACATATGTTCAGCAGGTCTTTGTGAGGTTTCAGGCCTCCGGTGACAGATTGAGAGGAAGATGAAGGGGAAGGGTTTTGTCAAAACGTATGATTTATGGCTGCTCAAACAGCCGGAGGAAAAGCAGATGACGTTCAGCAGGCCTCTCGTAGATAACGTGATAACTGTTGCTTTTCAACAGTTCCTTTTAATCACTGCATTATTGATAAATGTAGTGTAAATACTGTCAGACTAGCTTTTAGCACAACAAACATAGTTTATGGCCTTTAAGGCATACACCGTTTGAGACTCGAGATGGTTTGAGATGATAAACAGAACTATATCTTTGTCGCTTTAGTGTATTTGGTTGAATCAATGTAAGCTGAGGCCTTTGAGCAAAAGATGCTCTGCAGTGAATGGGTGCCGTCAGAATGAGAGTCCAAACAGCTGATAAAAACATCACAATAATCCACACCACTCCAGTCCATCAGTTAATATCTTGAGAAGACAAAATATGTGTGTTATTAAGAAACAAATCCATCAAGAAGTTTTTAACCTCGAACCGTAGCTTTCTGCCAAAATATGAGTCCATAATCCATAATAGTGCTTCCTCCAGTGAAAAAGTCCATCTATTATTGTCTCTCACATCAAACCCCAGCCACATATTTGTTTCGAGCTGTTCTGGCTTGTAAACGGTGCTTGATCTGTGCAGATTTCTCTCTCGATTCACACCAGAACACTTTTTCACTAAATGTTGTAAGTGTTATTTTGTCTTATGGACTTATGGCCAGAAGCTACGGGTTTAAGTTATAAATATCTTAATGATACATTTTTTTCAGGTTTTCTCTTCTCAAGACTATAACTGATGGACTGGAGTGGTGTGGATTATTGTGATGTTTTTATCAGCTGTTTGGACTCTCATTCCGACGGCACCCATTCACTGCAGAGCATCCATAGCTGAGTAAGTGTGATGCTACATTTCTCCAGATCTGATGAAGAAACAAACTCATCTACATCTTGGATGGCCTGAAAGTAAATTTTCAGCAAATCTACTTTTTTGGGTGAGCTATTTCTTTAAAATTGCATTGTATGTGATTTAAGAAAAATATGAAATATTTGTCAACATTTTCAAATGAATTACCATCCTAATTTACAGTGAAAAGAATATTATTAAAAGTCCCATTACATATGATTTTATTTTATATAAATGGTTTTGTTACTTATTTTTGTTATCAGTAATGTACATTTGTGTTTTGTTTTGTGATATATTTTAAGTTAATTCATTCATATTCGTAGCTTTGTTTTATGTGTGCTTTGTTGTGTATAAGTTCCAAGTACCAATATGCCTTCCATAACACCTGAACCAACCATATTATCAAGATCTGGCAACCACAGCTGCTGTTTGTCCATACATGTAACAGTTTATGTTTTAAAGTGAGTCCCAAACATTTATTGATTGCAAAACACATGGGTAGAATGTATTTATTTTCATCCTAATGATTGTTTCACTGGAAACGCCGTGCTTACAGATCATAATGTGTTCAGAAATCAAATCTCTCAGGAACTAATCAGTAAGTCGACCTCTTTGCTTCTCAAGATAATTGCAACACATGCCAAATGTGTAGCTTCATCACATCAAAACACTGGGAATGATTAGGAATGATTCTGGGTCTTTCCAGCAACCGCTCATTGCCGTCTTCCACCGGTCAGCTAAACGCTACATCATGGTCTGTGTAACTGATGTGTTTATCTGTGATAAAGGTTGTTATCTTCTTCATCCACCTCACAGATGACCCAGCGAGGGGCCAGACACGAGATGATTGTTTGTGGCATTGATGTAACGTCTAGAAGAGCTTCAGTCTGTAATTATGTGCACACTAATATCTCAGGGTATGTTCAGAATGCTATGCTAACTACTGTTTTTGCAAGTAAGTAATCCAATAATCATATTTTGTGTAAAATTGTGGCAATATATTAAGTCATAAGTCAGGAAAGATATTAAAATAGTGATATATTTCTAGTTTATTCATCATACTGACCATGGAAGGGAGAAAAAAATGCGTATTGGCAAAATAGTGAATGTAGTATGCACTTTTTGCTATTTATTCTTATTTTATTGGTCAAAAATAACTTTTACATACTACTGGTTCAAAAGTGCAAAGTAATACAATAATTAGATCATATGACAACCATGGAACATGCTACATTTTGTAAGTTTTATCTTTGCATATTGTGTATTGTTCATCAAATGATTTTTAGAAAATAGCAGGCAGGATACATTATTACTTTTAAACATAACCAATATCAAGTCAACAATAGTATGCAGTAAACCTGTAGTTAATTCATAACATCAATTATTAAAATTGTTCTAAGTATGAACTCCGAGCCACATTTTTGAAGACTAATTTGAAATCCTTGTGTATTACAAGATATGACATTTATGTATATATATTTGATGATATTTATACTATCATAGTTTTATGGAAAATGATGAACAATATTACATGTTTAGATTATGAAAGTGAATCACCCCACTGAGGACTGAGTATGTTCAGGTATGATCAGTTTCAAGATGCCTGATTGTTGAGAGACCACCCCACTAATGTGATTTTGCACCCCCACTGATGTGATTTTGAGACCACCCCCACTGAATGTGATTTTTCACCCCCCACTGAATGTGATTTTCACCCCCACTGAATGTGGTGACCACCCCACTGAATGTGATTTTGAGACCACCCCACTGAATGGTTTTGAGACCACCCCACTGAATGTGATTTTGAGACCACCCCACTGAATGGGGTTTTGAGACCACCCCACTGAATGTGATTATGAGACCACCCCACTGAATGGGGTTTTGAGACCACCCCACTGAATGTGATTTTGAGACCACCCCACTGAATGTGGTTTTGAGACCACCCCACTGAATGTGATTTGAGACCACCCCACTGAATGTGATTGAGACCACACCCCCACTGAATGTGATTTTGAGACCACAATCACACTGAATGTGATTTTGAGACCACCCCCACTGAATGTGATTTTGAGACCACCCCCACTGAATGTGATTTTGAGATCACCCCCACTGAATGTGATTTTGAGACCACCCCCCACTGAATGTGATTTTGAGGGACCACCACTGAATGTGATTTAGAGACCACCCCCACTGAATGTGATTTTGAGACCACCCCCCACTGAATGTGATTTTGAGGGACCCATAGCAAAATCAGTGCAAAGGGCTCAGAATTCCTCGCGTCAGCACTGAGAGCAATCACAGTTTCAGGCCCATCAGTTTATCACCTTGTGTTTACCCCAGACTCCTCTTTCCTTACTGTGACCCGATTGAAGAGTGTTTCTGCTCATGGAGCTGGAAGGTTCTCAATCGGGTCCTCACAAACAATCACTCTTCTCCAGGCCATAGATGACGCCTGCGATGTCCGATGTCAGGCCTGTATTTGCCAGACCAGAATCATTTTCCAAGATCATTAGCTAATGAAATCCATTATGATGTGGATGAGAACCTGTGGCCAAATCCTCAAGACAGGGCTGATACAAACATAGAAGAGCAGTGAGGACTTTTCTTAATTAAAGTTGTTTTATCCTGTTGTGAGTATATTATTTAATCAATCATTTTTAAATGTTTAATGATTCCAGTGTCTGTACTTTTCTCTCTAGTTTATTACAATAATGCATGAATGAGTAGAACATAATGAAAGCTGTATCATGTGTTTTGAACAACTATATTTAATGATTGTACTAACAGCTAAACAGTGACACTATGGGTGGGTGATCTAAAGTAATGTTCCTATGATATTTCATAATAAAGTAGTATTTTGAATCAATGCTTCTGCAAATGCAAGGCGTCTTTAAAGATATAAACACAATATGCAAAGTTTTGAACATTGGACAGCCTGTGTTACAAATAATGACTGTTTTGAGTTTTGAAAAATGACTTGAAGATTCTGTTATTAGTGCAAAAATGATTGTAAAAAACAGATATTATGGGATATAACTCATTCTTGACCTCTAGGGAGAGGTGGGTGACAGTTATAATTTGAAGGGGAAGGTAAACAGTGAAAGACGAGCTTTTTGTGGCTTAATTCTGTCAAATTCCCCATTACACAGAATATATCTTCATATCAAGTGAAATGTGAGCTTTGAAAAACATCATGACGGTTTTCAGCTTACATCACTCAGAGGAATAATGGAGCACAGCTTGTGTGTGTGTGTGTGTGTGTGTGTGTGTGTGTGTGTGTGTGTCTCTCTCTCTGTGTGTGTGTGTGTGTGTCTCTCTGTGTGTGTCTCTCTCTCTCTCTCTCTCTCTCTCTCTCTCTCTCTCTCTGTGTGTGTGTGTGTGTGTGTGTCTCTCTCTCTCTCTCTCTGTGTGTCTGTCTCTCTCTCTCTCTGTGTGTCTCTCTCTCTCTCTGTGTGTGTGTGTGTGTGTGTGTCTCTGTGTGTGTGTGTGTGTGTGTGTGTCTCTGTGTGTGTGTGTGTGTGTGTGTGTGTGTGTGTGTGTGTGTGTGTGTGTGTGTGTGTCTCTCTCTCTCTCTCTCTCTCTGTGTGTGTGTGTGTGTGTGTGTGTGTGTGTGTGTGTGTGTGTCTCTCTCTCTGTGTGTGTGTGTGTGTGTGTGTGTGTCTCTCTGTGTGTGTGTGTGTGTGTCTGTCTCTGTGTGTGTGTGTGTGTGTGTGTGTGTGTGTGTGTGTGTGTGTGTGTGTGTGTGTGTGTGTGTGTCTCTCTCTCTCTGTGTGTGTGTGTGTGTGTGTGTGTGTGTGTGTGTCTGTGTGTGTGTGTCTCTCTCTCTGTGTGTCTGTGTGTGTGTGTGTGTGTGTGTGTGTGTGTCTCTGTGTGTGTGTGTGTGTGTGTGTGTGTGTGTGTCTCTGTGTGTGTGTGTGTGTGTGTGTGTGTGTGTGTGTGTGTGTGTGTGTGTGTGTGTGTGTGTGTGTGTGTGTGTGTGTGTGTCTGTGTGTGTGTGTGTGTGTGTGTGTGTGTGTGTCTCTGTGTGTGTGTGTGTGTGTGTGTGTGTGTGTGTGTGTGTGTGTCTCTCTCTGTGTGTGTGTGTGTGTGTGTGTGTGTGTGTGTGTGTGTCTCTCTCTCTGTGTGTGTGTGTGTGTGTGTGTGTGTCTCTCTCTCTCGTGTGTGTGTGTGTGTGTGTGTGTGTGTGTGTGTGTGTGTGTGTGTGTGTGTGTGTGTGTGTGTGTGTGTGTGTGTGTGTGTGAAACTGAAGATCAGGAGGGAAACCTCAGAGCACTACGTGTGTTTGTGATGAATGGCGGGGTGAACACAATGTCATGTTATTCAAACGGCTGTATTCATATCCTGACTAGACCACACAGAATATTGTGTTTCCAGTGACAATGCTCGCGCTGTAACCTCACGCCGCTCTAGTAACTGTTTCTCCAGTATTAGCATTTTGCATGTCATGTATTTAGCAGCATAAATGTGTTTTTAACAATCGCAGCTGTTTTGTCTTTTGTTTGTAGATTTTGAGATCAGGTGTGCAAAAGTTTTCCAAAAGGCAAACAGCAACTCTATTATTATTATTATTATTTTATAAATATTGAATATATTTAATTTAATTGATATATTTTAGTATACATATTTATATAAAAATGTACTGTAAGCTTACAAAACATATATATATATATACTGTACATACAATTTAATTTAGTTTATTTTAAATATGGTTTCTTTATTATTATTATTATGATAATCATCATCTTTTTTTATTTTATTTATTATAATGTTTAATATATTTCAGATAATTTATGTATTAAATATTATTTTTTATTCATTAGTAGTTGTATTTATTATAATTAGTATTAGTCTTTATAACAGTATATAAACTATTTAATGGGTTAAATAATTGATATTGTAATTTCACACGCATTTCTTTTTTCTAGTTGACTTTTATTTGATTCTATTTTTGTAAATACATGTAGTTTATGTATTGGTGTTGTATTTATCTCTTGATTTATGTGGATACTGTGGTTCTCCAGGGTCTGTTCACAGCTTCTTCTGTCCGATGGAATGCCGGCCCAGAGTTCAGCCAGGAACCTGTTATCAGTACCGGCCTGATGCATCAATCCACTGTGTCCCGTCAGAGTCGTAACTTGACTGAAGGAATGTGTCTGATGAAGAACATGGGCATCCCAGGAAGGATTCGGCACCGACCGACAGAGACAGTGCTGCTGTCCGATCAGTGAGACGATGATCATAAATCCAGCATCACAGAACCCAAAGCATTCAGAGGTTCATCACAGTAGAACAACTGGTCTGTTTAATCTGACATGGAAAAGACAGATCTCTTTAATATTATCTCTAGTATTGTGCTCAGAATTGATGCGGTCTACAATCAAAAGCAGAGATCTCTATAAAAACACACTTTCTTCACATCAAATTCCTCCAAGATCAAATGATCTGAGCTGCTTCACATTCGTTTCACAGCTCTATAAAACACATTCATTTTACAGCTCCATACTCGGACTGTACGACAACTTTTGATTCAGTTATGTCCTTTTCTGGGTTGGGATTTTAGGAGTTGACTATTAAATTCAACTTAGAATTACTAAATTTAACTCATTAATGAGTAACTATTAATGTTTAAAAAGTTACATCTATATGTTTAGTCTCTTTCTTTCTCTTCTGTATATTTTCTTTATATGTTCATATGAATACGTATTTGTATTTGTTCTGCTATTAAGACATTTTTTTTTATTTTTAAATTTGTTTACATTATCACATGAAAGTACCACAGTATTTTGTTACTCCAAGGTACTACCATGTTTCTTCATGGTACACCCCCAAAAAACATGGTAAACACAGGTATTTTTGTAAGTTCTTTTCCATTTGTTGAAAGTTGTAAATGAAAGATTATAGGACTCAGTTTTGACAAGAAAATACTATTTCAGATTTTCTCATTCAAAATTTCACATTTAATGCTACTTGCCATTTTTTTTTATAATTGTTTGTGAAATTGACTAGAAATGTCTAAAGTGAAATTGATTTCTACACAACATTTTTCAGTGTATTTTTTATTTTATTGTTGGTTTGTATCAGAATAACAATGTAACCATGTTTAAATGTCAAATACAACACAATATGATCCCCTTAAAAATACCTCCACCATAAGTTTTGGAGCTTATTTGTGCTTTATCTTTGTTTTTGAATTAAAAATATAAAATAAAATAATTCATTAATAATAAAACAAATGTATGGCACAATGTAGCCCTGTGTGACTATATCAGTCTGGTCCCCTATAAAGATCAAAGGCCCATTATCATTCATTAGCATATCAATGATTTGTCTCCACCAATCCCCTCACAGCTGTCCATCCTCACTCGTCTGGCTGATCATCTGAAGCTGATCAGCGGCTGTTTAAAAGGCTCTGTCTGTGCCGTGAGCTTTGTTTGACTCTGCTGCTCACATTAAAGATGCCCTGTGTGATTCTCAATCTCTTGTTTTTAATGATAAGTCTGTCTTCTCTTACTTTTATAGACACAGACAATGTTAAGATTCAAGAAAAGCTGTTTTTAAGTTCGATGGGTCTCTCGAGTCGCCCGAAGCCATCACACAAGGCTCCAGTGCCGTCTCTGCTGTGGAGAATGTTTGAGAAGAGCAGCAAAGCGACCTCGAGGTCTGACACCGAGCCATGTGTGGTGTCCGAGTATGGAGTCCGGGGGAATATTGTGAGGTTCATCCAGGATCAAGGTGAGGCCTTGAGTTTAGATCAGTCATAGTATGCAGGATTATTATATCCTCTTCAGAGTTTTATAGGAAACTTTTGGAAATATAATTTTTGTGATACAATTTTGGTAATGCCATTTGTATCTTAAATTTATTTTTCAAATCAGTGTTTCAAAAACCTGTTTTCTTTTGAATAATTGTAATTCTATCCATGCTTGTATTTTGTAAAACCCCTAACAAACAAAAGCCAGTTCCTTTGACATCATCCGAGGAAGTGACATCATTATTGTTGGTTAGACAACTGAACTGCATAAATAACCAGTATTGGCAGTGTCTTTTTTCATTAAATCAAGTTATAAAAATACTTTTGGCTTTTACACTTTATTGAAATAACTCTGTAAAGACAGACAAAAATATCATTTTGCTATTCATAATGTGTTTTAAACTAGTAGGAAGAAAACATGCAAAAATCACATTTAGGTGTTTATTTGATTGAACTTTATCTATATGCATCTGTAGATTTCAATTACAATACATATTTTAAAGGCTGTTTTCTTTGAGTTTCTCCACTTCAGCAGAACTTGGACACAATGTAGTTTTATTTCTAGCCGTAAGGTTTTCATAAGAGGCGTTTGCTCATATTTTATTAACCTGATTTTATTACACGATCTGTATGCATTTGTAGATTTGAATTAAATGCTTATCTTTAAATGCAATTTTCTTAAAATGAGTTTTCTCTACTTTTGCAACACTTGTACATGCCATAATTTATTTTTATTTCTATCTCTATTCTGAAGGTTTTTATGGAAGGGTTTGTTCGTATCAGTTGATTTTTATACAACAATTAATCCTGAAAAATGTTTAATCTCATATCAGAAATATTTTCTGATTTATGCAGTAATAAGAGAAATAAGAAATCCTCTGTAAAAACCTTTAAATATATCAGCAAAATGTATCCAATAATAAACACCTGTTCTGGAATTTTATGCAAATTAGTGCACGTTTAATTAGATAGATGCCTCACTGGCATATTTAAACCATTTCAGAGGCCTTAACATGTTTGAAAGTCTCACTGTAATCAATCAACCGGGAAAGTATGATAATATCTATGAACTCTACCCTGCTCACCCGTACTGGCTTGGTTTAAATTATAACTTTTTTAATGTTAGAGTTCAAAATGTTCTGCAGAACCGGAATAACCCACTTGCACCATAACACGACGCTTGTTTTCCCCAAACAGGTAGTCTGATCTCTGCTCCGGCCGTCCACTGCTTTAATTGTGTGAGAAAGCATCTGTTTTTCAACATGTCGGTGCTGGAGGATGTTGAGCAACTCTCCTTTGCGCAGCTGGAAATGAAGTTCAAACAGGATCTGGCTCACGTGGGACTGCATGTTTTCAGCCTGGACCTGTACAGGGTTTTGAGGACCACGCTGAAGGGAGTGACTCACGAGTCCAGCCGTAAATTACTCCTGTCTCAGTCGCTTGTGCCTGGTGTGCACGCTTCTGTGCAAGTCAATCTGACCGAGCTGGCCGAATCCTGGAGAAAACCAGGTAAGAACTACGGGATGCAAGTTGAGTTGCAGCTCAATCAGTTGAGAAACGTGCTTCAGGAGCATGCACATGTGAACACCCCTCATTCGGCTGTGCAGATTGCTCAAATGCCAGAGTTGTTCACGTCTCTGGTGGTGGTGTCGTTGAATCCACTCCAATGCAGGTCCAGGAGAAAGCGAAGCCCTGCGTATTACTTCCCTTTGACGCCCAGTAACGTGTGCAAACCCAGAAGGCTTTACATTCAATTCAAAGACGTGGGTTGGCAGGACTGGATCATTGCACCTCAGGGGTATTTGGCCAATTACTGCCACGGAGAGTGTCCTTTCCCTCTGAGTGAAAGTTTGAACGGCACCAACCACGCCATCCTGCAGACGCTGGTCCATTCGTTTGACCCTACAGGGACTCCTCAGCCCGGCTGCGTTCCGATCAAACTGGCCCCCGTCTCCATGCTCTATTACGACAATAACGATAATGTGATTCTGAGACATTATGAAGACATGGTGGTGGATGAGTGTGGATGCAGATGAACTTTTTAAATGCAGAAGTCCATATCTTTCTCAAACATATTAAAATGGTGCGTTATACTTCAATGATCATGTGGTTCTTGGACATTGAGGACATGGTGGGAAAATGTGAATGCCCAAGTCATGTAATTTGTTAAATGATCTTTCTATAATAAACAGATTTGTGCTTTTCTCTAACATGGTTTCAATGGTTTTTAATTAGTGCTGTCAAATGATTAATCTCACCCAAAATAAGTTTGTTTATATAGTGTATATAAATACAAACATGCATGAATATTTAAGAGAAAATGTTACGTTTATATTAAATGTTTTCAAAATATGTCTTTATATATTCACAGTACAAACATTATATAAACCAACTGTTATTTGGGATGCGATTAATCGCTTGACCGCAGTATTTTAGACCGGTTAATGTTTTAATGATATATTGGACCTGGGTTAGAAACAGTTTGCAGTACTTTATGCAACCTAAGGACAAATGAAATTGCTAGTCTTGAATTAGAGCAGTTTGGTGACTTTATGTTGGCCCTCCAAACTAAAGTGTCTTTTATATTGGTGAGGGAACCCAAAACTGCGAGAAAAAACTGTAGCTGAGATTTAAGTAGATAAAAAAAAAAAAAGTTTAAAAGTAATAAAAACAGATCTAATGTTGAAATATTTTACACTTTTATTATGAAAGCGATATTTTATATTAAACTTTATATATTTTATCTGAAATTACAATAGTCAACATGTTGACTGCTGTATGGCGCTATGCATGTGTAGTTATGTTTTGGCCTATATGATTTATTTGAAGAACAAGTTTACACTTGTACATTTGATGATTTCTATTTTTGCGTTTTTATATTTGTCCCGTCCTGGAAACTCTTGAATATTTTCCTTTGTGACATTGCCCCATTTTATGTTTTATATGTATTTTATAGACTTTAAGGTTTGTCTTCACCTAAATTAACTTTTACCCCCACCCTACGAAATATTGGCGGGAGCAAAAAGTGTGACAACTAGCCCCGGTCTCCTGCTTCACATTAACTGTTGTTACCACGAGTTGGCGCACTGGCTCTGGATATGAGCGCTAGGTAGTGAGCGTCCTTTTCTCATTTAAACTTAACATTTGGGATCTAAATATGTTCTTACTGATAGAATAATGATTCAATTCCTGAATAAATGTATTGACCAAGTATGGTTTATTACATTTAATAAAGCAATCGTATATTGCAGTAACTTCCCATATTTTTAAACTGTTAATTAGATGAACTCTGAACTCCCCAAAGGCGCGTTTGTCCACACAAACCCCTTCACGTCCAGAGCTGATGAATTATGTCATGACATCAGAGAGTAAAACATAAAGACACACGAAGAGAGAGAGAGAGCGAGAGAGAGAGAGTTAGAGACGCTGTTGCACACTTGCGCACTGCGCGTAAAGGACACACACGTACCCAAACCCTCGCCGCGACTTGTTTCGCTCCTAGCAAAGGATTAAACTTGTGTTGTGTCAATGAAGGGGACTTGTATACGCGTACTTCCCTCCGTTTCAACACCTACGGCTTGTCTTTGTACAGCGGGGACGGTAGAATTTGAGTAAGGAGAGGTAAGATGGAGCTGAGTGAAACGGGGAATTATAAAAGAGGAGCAGATTTATGCGAAGACCCCATCAGTCTGCGTTGATCATCTCGTGTGCCATGTACAGAAGATCGACTGCGCTTTGGAGTTCAAACTGGACTTTATCTGGAGCACTTGTACACCTACGAGGAAGATCGTGAATGCACTCGATTTAGTCTCTTTACTTGCGTTTAAGGTCGAGTGTCCGCGCGTTTTTCTGTTTGGTAGTACGACTTTCACGCTTTGTGTTATTTTAAGAGCGCAAATCTACTATAATGACAGGCTTTGGCTCGTGGAGCTTCTCCTATCCAGATGGATCTAGCGCAGGTCTGCGTTCCTCAGTAAAGCGGCTCTTAAGGTGGCTTTGATGCACGAAGGATCCTCCAAACTCTCACAATGGCTCGATCAAACACGGATTATGGTCACATCTCCTGGCCTGAGCCCATCTGATCTCGTTCGTCACTGATCTGTCAGGTTTAGCGCGATCATGGTCTCCTCCGGCGGCGCTCTGATGGTCCTGATGGTCACTCAGGTGTTTTTGGAGGCTCCAGTGGACTCGTTCCCCAGATCGGCCGGTCCTCTCTGTCTCAGGACGTCCTACACGCGTTTGAACTTCGACTTCTGAGCATGTTTGGACTCAAACACAGACCGAGTCCCAGCAGGTCTGCGGTGGTTCCGCAATACATGATGGACTTGTACTCGATGCACTCGGTGAACGCGGAGCAGAACAACAGCAACAGACCCAAGAGCTCCTTAGGGAAAGGCTCGGAAAGATCCGCCAGCCGCGCGAATACGATCAGGAGCTTCCACCATGATGGTAAGCAAGTGTTTACTTGACGAATTCTCGCTCTCCACCTTCTCTGAATTCCTGCTTTCCTTTCTTATCTGCTGTCTCCTGCGTGCCTGACAGGAGCTGAGATTATCTACAGACTGTTCGACGAGGAAGTGGCAGTTTATTTACACTAAGTCTGATGTTCAGAGCTCATTTTCTGTAGTATGTAGTCCCAAAAGTTATGTATATATGCAAGTGTGTGTGTGTGTGTGTGTGTGTGTGTGTGTGTGTGTGTGTGTATATTTAGTTCGCTACAGGTGCATTTTATTTGTAGTTTTAGTTTTTATTTGTCTCTCTCTCTCTCTCTCTCATCTCACTACCTACTGTAGGCATTCGTACCTGAGTAAATACAATATAATATTTTTTAATTAATTATTACTTTTAATGTTTAAGTTTTTTGTTTTAGTATCACCTCTACTAATACTGTTAAGAGCTTTTCATGCAAGATATATTTTTAATGTTTCCATTGTTGAGTTGTAAGTAAAAAAACAAATAGGTACATGATAAATGGATGCAGGGAACTAGATATGCCCTTTGTGTTAGTTTACTGCCTCTTAAGTAATCATGTTGTGTTAACCGTGATAAGTTATCACTTTCAAGCGTTTTAAACCAGTGTGTCCAGTAAGAGGTCAGTAAAAGTCACATCCTGTCAATGAGTGTAAACAAGAAGTTTGACAGAGTACAAGGAACTGGCATTGATTCAAACAGCCAAAGCTTCCCATAAACGTTACGATTGGTTTTCTTCCAGAATCCACGGAGGACCTGTCCAGTTCGAGCGGAAAGACGACTCAGCGTTTCCTCTTCAACCTGACCTCCATCCCGGGCGAGGAGTTGGTGACGTCAGCGGAGCTGCGGATTTTCCGAGAGCAGGTCGTGAGCAACTGCAGCGAGGGATTTCACCGTATTAACATTCACGAGATCTTTAAACCGACCGGTTCCTTTCAAGAACCCATCACGAGACTCCTGGACACCAGGCTGGTTCAGCACAGCTTGAGCAAGTGGGAGAGTTTCGACGTGAGCCCCGCCGTCACGAGGTGGACCGCGGATGGCCATCTCAACCAAGGCTTCGTGGTGGAAATAGTTCACCCAGACCGTGCAGAACAGGACTCCAAAAGACATGTCCGCATCAGCAGGTCCCTGCATGACAGAGAGGACACGTGGCCCCAAATGAGGCCGCTGTTGGTGACCTACAGCCACGACGGGAAGGGAAACGTGCTGCACTCTCGTGAGAAGAGGCAAGTGCGGACAAACAAACAGCGGAAGAAGCAAAAAGCCAACTGCAGGAGACATTCCCTGTATGTGGACTTCAGCGACGTGGGGTGGAACGACTGGATAGTCGCCCCGCCGGGCTACCATGCCTTTTACTGCCAGGGCGAGTGTCCGTTTCCACTGGCGGAGCACCTGAACTCCACCAACCACGCTATTGTACAGACACTGGTGAACTCGGTGAACAGCAACATTCCCCGGGCCTGCTGCGTTCCCACGGACCTGAGCCCGGTCTCGCTGCTCTATCTGGACGAATACGAGCGGGTGATCTTAAAAAACTACCAGGACATGGTCGTGGAGGGCTGCGGATGCCGCTGACGCCCGGACGCCTACAGACACTTTATTTATCCCAATACTAAACTTTATTTATAATAAAGTAAAACACATATTTTGGAGAAGTATATAAAGATATATTTATGTTCACTATTGGGAAAATAAATATTTTAATCAGTTAAATGATCTTTTTCTGATGTACGTTTCGATCCGCTTCAAAGTATGCGTATTTTGTATTTATTTCTACAGCAATCATTCTTATTGAATATTTGGTGTAATAGGTGACACTTTACAATACCATTAGATAACATTAGTTAATGCATTAACAAACAATGCAAAGCAATACATTCGTGCACCGTTTTATTTTATTAATACATGTTGAAACTTACAAATTTTGATCAATCAAAAGTTTTTTATTGTTAATTCATGTTAACCAATGTTCACAAATGGAATCTTATTGTAAAGCATTGGCATATTTTTTATGCATAATCAAAGAAGAAAATCGCTTCTTCATGCAAAAAAGTTGCAATGCAAAATGCAACAGCTACTTACCTTTGGTGGAAATGCATTTAAATCAGTAATGCATTTAAATGCATTAAAATATATCGCAAAGCACTTACCATTGGAAATGCATTGGCCAAATCTGACCGAATGCAGAGCTGGGGTTTGCGGTGTAGACGGAGCCAGTGTTTTAGAGATGCGGCAGTAAATGTGAATGCACTTATTTCAAACCAATGTGACAGGTAGTTGACACTGAATGCTCAGGAAATTAGCCGGTGTGAGTTTAGCCACAGAGTATGAGCTCTTGAAATCAACCTATTGCCTGGAGACAATGTCTATTGTGTTTCTTCACACGGGTCCTCATGCATTGGTTGCGTAAAGGTGGCTTCCTCCAGCTTTATATTGAAGCCTCGCTAATTAAGAGCCATTCACTACATGGTGCTCTAAAGTCAAGAGCTAGGATGTGTTTAATTAGAGGGACCTTGTTTAAAACGTGAGGATTGCCATGTCATTAAGTTCCTCAAAATAAAGAGTACAGAATGTAAAATGTATACGCTGACAGAAACAAGCATGCATTTTTAGCTTAAAAAGTCAAATGTCTTTGAAAAAAAAACAGAATATGATGCATGCTTTAATTTGTCTCTGCATCTGAAGGTTATAGCCAAAATCAATGCATTTCGGAAAATGTGACTAGATATGACTCTAGCCTTATCTAGATTTTTATATGCAATTTTAAAATTGAAGGATATTCAGAGTAAGTGCCCTTTAGCAACGTCTACTTATCCCGTGTGAATCATTCTCCACTTTGACCCTTGAAAATATAGTCTGTGAAGAAACAGAGCTTTTATTGGGTTGTCTTGAGGTTAAACATACGTCAAAGGAATCACAACTTGACTTTCTTATGGATCATAAAGCAAGACTGTGGGATGTACTGCTTTCCTCTCGCAGGCAGGTTTCTCTGAAATGTAACGTGTTACGCACCGCTGGTAAAAATGCCTTGATGTCGAACTATTTGAAAATGGACAGTTTGAGTTCATTAAGGGGTCGGTAACAGTATGGTGCTGGGCTATGGGGCATATGGACGCTTCAAATGAACATGTATGGTTTACAGATGTTGGGAAGACACACGCCCGACCTATCAAGATGGTTACTGAGAGCAATATGAGTATGTAGCGCTTCAGCTGCACAGATAAAACAATGGAAACGTGCCCGCGGAGGGTTCGATTCTCATGACAATGTGCAGATATTATCATGCCCTGGGTTCCTCGGCATTCCTGAGATAAGGTGGCCAACTCGATCGTCTTTATGATTCATAATTCGTGTCGAGATTGCTTTAATGACTGAGATAAGAGCACAGAATGGAGTGAATCGTCATCTGTGATGGCAGGAATGATAATCACCTGGTTCACATGTGATTCAGAGTCAAGTGCATGGAGAAATATTGTGTGCCATGCCGCATTTTCACTTAGATCTGATGGAAAATGATAATGGCTTATAAAGAAGCTTACGTAAAAGATAATTACTTCTGGCTAATAATCATATCTGGCTTTCAAAACAAGTTCTTACTGCTTGACATTGATACTTTGGTAACACTTTGTTACCAAAACTGTTTTATAAAAGTGTATTTTAATGCAATGTCTGAATAATTGTAACCACAGTTATAATGCTCATTTATTTATTGTTACACCTTCAGAAAGTATAATGCATTAAAAACACATGGCCGATTTCATATGTAACAAGGACATTTTTCAAATATTATAATGCATTGTAGCTTTGGTTAGAATTATTTATGAAAATGTGTAATGCATTATACATAGAGGCCTTAAGTAAAGAATGACTTCTGGCTTCAGTAACACTTTACTTGAAGATTTTATATATAAAGCATTATAAAAGCATTTTGAATGCATTAATTGTGCATTGCAATGCACATTATGATCTTGTAAATAATTGTAACCACAGTTGTAATACATAAAAATACTTAAACACTGCCACAGCTCTAGAAAGTATAATGCAGCAAAACAAGCATTTCCAATGTAGTAAGGAATATGCACATATTACAATGCATTTCACTTTGGTTACAGTTATTTATGAAATGCATGATATACTGAATATAATGCATTATGCATATCAAATTTCTACCATTTATTTAATCTGCATGTATTTAGCAAATTATATAATGCAGTGGTTCTCAACAGGTTAATTATGTTTTAAAAATATTTAGATGGTTTCATGCTTTCAGCAGTCGATAATTAATCTCATTGCAAACGCATTGTGTTTAGAAGAAACCATATTTATGCTAATATATACTGTCACTTGGATTACGTTTCAGTTGATGTGGTTTTATCCCTGTTTTTTGAGGACGAAGGCATGTTGCACAACCTGCCCGTGTTGCACCTGTCTAATTTGAATAATAGTGATCGGTGAATTTGTGCTGAAATACTGTTTGAAAGGACACACGACCTTTGAGATGAACACATAAAGATATGGAAAGTGTTTCAAAGCTGATAAGCCTGTTTATTATGCCAGCTACTCTATGCACGTTGAGAACCACTGATGCAATATGAAATTCAGCATGCATCGTGTCACGTGACCCACGGCTGCACATGTGCACATGCGACCGGCTTGGCTGGAACACCAGCAGGCCTTGATTTCAGGCGAGTTTGATGAAGGGAATTTGTCCTGAAGCCTTTCATTTAGCTCATAACCGTGAACCAGGAACTCATCTGGACTGCATTTGCACCGTAGGGGCCTGACCACAGCGCAAGGAAATCATAGACCCAGAATTGCAGTGCTGCAGAGGCAGTGGCCAATTGCTGGTATTTTTATTTACTTCAGGAGGCAACGCGTTAATTTATATGCGTGCAAACATTAAACTTTGAATAGTCCTCGCAAAGCCAGCACCAGAAAATCGGTTCATGCCTGTGAGGGTATTAGACTCTTGCTAGTTTAATTGTTTGTTTTCATTGCCCAAGTGTATAAACTTTGCATGAGCCAGCGAGTGTGGAAACTCCTCTCTCATGATGCATTACGGCACGCTCGCACTGCGCCGCTCAAACATAATGCGCAGCTGTGGAGATATTCCGTCATTTTCTAAGTCTTGTCTTGCAATGCCATCATTTCTGGACATGCAGACTACAGAATGATTCTGTCTGTACTGTATATTTACACAATAGCAGGCCATATGACTTCATAAGGAGGGTGTACTGCAGCCATGGCCGCAGAATAAACGTAGTTTGACCAGAAAGTGAGAGCACTGTCATTGTTATACTCGTAGTCTTAAACTAGTAGAACAGCATTTGAATAGACGCTTCTGCGCTCTATATGTGTGATGGGGGAGGTTTGTGCTGGTTTCTTTCTTGTGGTCTTGGGATGGAACAATAAAGGATTAGTTTACCCAGAAATCTTTACTCACCCTCATGCCGTTCCAAACCTGCGTGAAACAGAAGAAATTTGGAAGGAAATGTTCAAAAAGCACCATTTCAACTTTAGTGTTTTATGAACACTGTTGCTTGTGATGTTCCTCATTTGTAAGTAGCTTTGGATAAAAGTATCTGCTTATGAATAAATGCAAATATGATGCTTCGAGTGAGAAGCAGACCCAAATTTAACCCTTGTTCTGTGCTGTGAAAAAATGACCAACCTTTCAAAATGTCTTGTAAACCTCTGTTTATGCTATATTATCACCGAATCTTGGATTTAATCTTTCTGTCAACTTTTCTTTCATATAGCACAGTGTTTAGTACTTACTCATTTTTTTGCCTGCCTCCTTGATCTGATTTTTAAAGCATTATTTGTGGATCATTTCGTCAATATTCACTTAAAAACGGTGGTGCATTAAGTTCAGATCATTGAGGCCTATGTTTAACCAGTTCCAAGCAGAAAAAACTGTGCTAATCGAAAAAACAAGTTGATAAAAAGATTGAATCCAATATTATATAGCATAACGAGACATTTGGGGAAAAATACTCCCAAAATGTTTTTTTCTTTTTAAGTTGTTATACCTTGTGTAAGCAAAGTCAGTAAGTTTTAGTCCAATGTGACAACTATAACTAGCATTTATGGGAAAAATAAATTCCTCTCCAACACAAGCGTTTATATAGCTCTTTGTGCAATATAGTGTTTCAAAGCAGCTTTACAGTGACTCGATGCAAACAGAATTCACTCTGAAAAGAAGGGTTGACAACATGAGGGTTAGGTTGTTTTTAGCTGGAAATCTTCCCTTCCACGACAGCTCTCGAATCTCATTGGTGCATGACACCAAACGGCATTGGCTTTCGTACATCTCTTAACCAAACATGCATTGATTGCATGCATGCACAAATAAGATATGAGAGGAATCGTGAAGTTTCAAATGAGCTTTTTGTGAAAATGTTGTTTTTTGTGTTGCACTGGAGTAAAAGGTAATGTGGGTTTGGAATGATGTGAAAGTGAGTAAATATCGACTGAATTTGTATGTGTCCTTAAAGAAACCCACACATTGATTTAGCAGTTATTGACTGCATGTGGCTTGTATTGATTGAGTGTGAACTGACGTTCTTGGCCCTTGTGACTTGTAGGAAGCGTGTTTACAATCCAGCGGTCACAGTAAAGCCGTGGGTTTGTTCAGCATCGTCTCCAGGTGCAGAGGGATTGCTCAGGTAATTACAGAGGAAATTCCCTAACCACAGTGACACAGCCGGGTGATGAGCTCTTACTGTGTCATTTGACTATTCTTACGCATAAATCCTCAAATATCACCCTGTGCATGAGTCAAAAATGCCTGTTTACTCACTGAACACACCCTTCAGCTGAAGTTACTCAAAGTAACTTCTCTTTGATGTGCCATGATCTCGTGTCTGTGTACAGAGTGTGCTTCCAAACATCTGCATCGCTGCTTTCTGTGTGCAACAGGATCTCGTTTGAGATCTTCTGTGAACTCGGAGACAAAATGCTGATATTTAGAATTTTTCTAAATTAATCATTTCAAATAACTGCCCTTTTAAATAATGTAAATCATTTCAAATATATTTTTGTATTTTTGTAAAAAACGTTCAGACGGTCAATGTCACAAATGTATTTGTTTTATTTATTTAATGAATCACTTAAATGCTAACTTTTTAGGTTTTAATTCAGTTTTAAATTCCAGATTTCAGAAGTAAAAATTCATTTATTTTGCATTTTTTATATTAATCATAATAAATAATGACCCTTTTAAATAGTTAAACTAATTCAAAATACAGTTTTGCATTTTATTTCCAAATGTAATATATATTCTCAACAAAAACTTGTGAAAAAAGTTCATATGGTCAATGGCACAAATTTATTAATTGTATTACTGACTTAGAAATGTTAAATATTTAATACCATTTTATGCCATAACATTTATTTTTTATTAGAATTATTTTATCAAAATAAAAAAATCCAGGTTTTATTTAAAATTTTGAATTCCATATTTCAGAAGTGAAAACCAGATGTTTTTAATTTTTCTAGAATAATCATTTGAAATTATTATCCTGTTAAAATATGTTTTTTTGTTATAAATTGCACTGTCACCAAAAACATTTGAGTGAAAAAATGAATTGAGGGTCAGTATCACAAATGTATTCACTGTGTTAGTGACCTAGAAATCTTAAATATGTGTTATTCACTTTATACTATAATATTTATTTTATTAAAATGTCATCGTGTTCCTGTGGCTCAGCGGTTAGAGCATTGCGTTAGCAGCGCAAAAGGTCGTGGGTTCAATTCCCAGGGAACACATACTGATAAAACATGTATAGTCTGAATGTACTGTAAGTCACTTTGGATAAAAGCGTCTGATAAATGTAATGTCAAAATTTCCAGCTTTTCATTTGATTTAACACTTAAAAAAAAAAAATCTAAATTATTAATTTGAAATAATTATTCTATTCAATTATATAAAGAATTAAACATATTTTTTTATATTTATTTCTTTCTTTATTTTTTTTATAATTATCACCAAAAGTGACTTAGACATCTTTATTTCAGATTTCTTTCTATTTTTAATTCTGATCAAAATGGCAAAACCTCCAAGTTTTAATTCCATGTTTTCACTGTGCCCTCACACTTTTAATCAAAATCTGTTGCATACATCATAAAATGAACAGTTTAATTTTCCTTTCAAAATATGTGCAGTATTATTATGCTAAAAGCATGATTGCAACCTGCCAAGTGAAGTTTAGCTCCTTCAAATACAGTCATTCAGTGCAGATGTGCTGTAGCAGTGATAACAGTGCACGACAGAGTACGTGATTCATGGGTCAGATTTCACGTGAAGACATCTGTGACGTGTCAGAGAGCGTCACCGGCGCATACTTGAAGCCTGCAATGCCTCGTGTGCTCCGACAAGTGCTTCTCTCGTGAAGCTGTCACATTCCCTTTCCAACATAAACATCTGATGTCACGGAGCAACCATGGGAACGTAAGCATATTATACGCCCAGGCTTTTTTGTCACTGTCAAATTCTGGACACGCTCACTCTGTGAAACTCACACAGAAAGCATAACGGTATTGAGTTGAAACCTCACTTTTTAAAAGGCCGTCACTTGCCAAGGCCCCAAAGACCCTTCCAGAAGCATTGGCCTCCCGATCGGCTAGCAACAGGAACCCTTCACCATAACAAACACACCCAGGTTCCCTCCAGCTCTGACAGTCAGCTGCCGGTGCTGTAGATTCTGCAGACCTGTAATTTCATGTCTCCCTGGAGATTTATTTTGTGTAAATACATGCTTTACTTCCACTGGGTCTCACCAGCAGATGGCAACCATTAGTCCATCTGACTTTAAACAAAACACAGGCCGATATAAATACTTCTGTGCCGACCACTTCGACCACGGGTCTTCAAACCGGAGTCGTGTTCAATACGAGCTCTTAGGTTTTCTTGAGTCATGCTCTCCTGCATTTTGCACATGCCAAACTTTTCCAGAATGCATGCAGGCAGCACCAGTCATTTCTTCAGCCCGTGCCTTCAAATTATAAGATTTAAGGTCAGCGTGACCCAAAAATTGGCTTTATTTGCATGCACGGACCTGCAGATGATTCACAAGTTATTCCAAAAAAAAAACTGATTGTGAAATTTCATCAGCTTGCTCTATGACTTTGGTTTTGAGCTGACGTCAGCCCTCTTAGTTTTCAGCCCTCCAATCAATCCTCACCGGATAAAATCAAACCCCGCCTCGTGTTTTTTCTCATTTCTCTCGCAAATATGTCAAATGGGCTGTGACTTGTGTTGACTTTGGCTGATTTGGAAATCGTATCAATGCACTTTTTCTCACTGAGAGGCTGAAAAGTGCAGTCTGAGTTGTGTGTTTTCAGTTTTTGACACGCAAATCTTAGTTATAGATGCTGGCGATGGGTCACGAAATATCCTTGCATTTAAATGCATGCATGAGGAATGTTTACCATAAATGCGCTGTTATGTCATCAGGAAATATTGCACGATGATGTTTTAATGACATCAACTTGAAAATATTGACCGCTGCATAACCTGCAGTCTGATTTCACCTTAAATGATTAGTATCAGGGCTTATTGAAGTGCTATCAAAAGCAGCCCTGGCTGTGACTAACATCTAATTATCTCCTCCGCTCGTCCAGGTATAAAGCCTTTCACGGCCCTCCCCTGTCGTCCAGCCCATTAAAACAGGGCCTGGTTTCAAAGGGCTTTAATATTAGCCAGAGTTGGCGGAGATGTCAGTCTCTCGGCTGTGGGTTTTGCATTAGTGTCAAGCTCCCAGCTGGAGTTGCCCCTGGGAAGAATGCAAGTATCTTACACCCTGTCTTTGTGCCTCATTACGGCACGTCCAGAGGCAGCTGGGAGGGGCGGGATCGGTTTCCCTGGGTGGTGGTGGTGGTGGTGGTGGTGCAGATTTCCCAAAAGTCTTCCTATTCTACAAGTGATATGAGTGTTAAAAGACAAATAAGTGCTGTTATTTGTACAAGGAATAACTATTTAGTCTCTATGTCATTAATCAATGTGGATTGGTGCTTTTGATTGGGTGGTTCTGCACACTCACTCACGTTCTCTTATAACCTCCTCAAGATGAGTCTGTGGATGTATGCCTGTCTATTAATGGAGCATTGAATTGAATTGAATTCAAGTGACGTGTGGCCAAGTATGGTGACCCATACTCAGAATTTGTGCTCTTCTTTTAACCCATCCAAGTGCACACACACAGTAGTGAATACACACACCCGGAGCAGTTGGGGGTTTGGTGCCTTGATCAAGGGTCTCACCTCAGTCGTGGTATCGAAGGTGGAGAAAATGCCCGTTATTCACTCCCTCCACCAACAATTCCTGCCGGACCCGAGATTCGAACCCACAACTTCAGGTCACAAGTCCAACGCTCTATCCATTAGGCCACAACACGAGGCTATACACTTTTTATTAGTATTTTTGTCTTGTTTTACAGCACAAATATCTAAACAACAACAACAACAAAAGTCTTGTTTTCTGAAAAAATGATCAAAATGAATAATGGGTCAGAAAAATAACTTGCTTTTCTTTTGAATTAAGTTTATTTTTTGACCCCCACTGGCAGATTTTACACTTAAACTCACTGAATGTCGAGATTTTTCTGAAAACTAGACTTCATATCTTACGTTTTTTCACTTGTATCTAGATTTAAGAATGTTTAGATATTTACTGAAAAACAAGACAAAAGAAAATACAAGAAAATCAATTAATATACAGACAATAATTTTTTTTTTGCAATGTGTGTTTGCTAGATGATTATATTTGTTCGTTCTTTGTGGCTGGGAAAAGAGTATAGTAAGAAATTGCTGGCATTTGTTTGATTTTTGTTTCATTTGGTCGATGTACAATGCCTGCACGCCATTGGTCAAACTATTTATTTTCAAGTCATGACCTAAAACAATAGGAAAAACAAAGCCCTGTTAAACTAAAAGAAACAATTTGATTAAGCTCAAAACAAAGAAACAGTTCATATGACTTTTTTTGTGAACTCGAAAAAATAAGTTCTAAATACTCATAAAAGGTCATTAGTTTGAATTATTTTGTTTCATTTAAGTGTGCCCTACTCAAACCAATGAATTATTTTAGTGCAGTCGCTGATCGGGTCTGATTTTTTTGCCACGAGTCACTTTTCTCACGCCATGTAAAATGTAAACACATCAGACATTTTTTGTTGAAAACATCCTAAATATCTTAGTAGAAGTTCAAGTCGACATTTATTTCAGATTCCAACCGTATTCACAAATAATTGGATTTGTCCTGACAGTGTGAATGCAACTGAAATGTAATAACCTGAAATAGTTTGAAGCGTTTGGGTTCGCGCGCACACATACGGGTGATCATTGCATTATTCGGCCTTGACTTTTAAAGCATCATCTAGGTGTGTAAACTCGCATGCATCCTGTGTCAGAATACGTATTATATTTCACAAGCTGTCTTACGTTACTGTTTTTTGCCCGATGTCAGGGTGTTGTCGTTTAAGCTCTGACTCAAGCTCTTCAAGAATCTATTAATCGTCATTTCCTTTCCTAAGGAAGTCGTAATAATTCTAAATGCTGTTTCTGCGACGTTTTAATGGTGCACTTGACTGAGTTATGGAGCGTCCATCTGGGCCTACTGTTTTACTAGCTCTAACTTAGCTCACTTAATTACATCTGCCCCAAGAGGCAGCGCGCAGCACAATTAGAGCGGCCTGTTAAGTATTTAGGGTTTCTTACAGTCACTACAGTATTGCATAATGGATGATAGACTTGAACGCTGAGCTTGTCCATGATACTTGTCACTTCTTAAAGTTTGATGGGGAAGGACTGGAGGAAAAACGTTGTGCCGCTCTGTGAAATGAATGATTATGCATTTAATGTGACATCGGGAACTTTGAGAGCGAGGTCTTGTAACTGCACAGTTGGACACCCTGCAGACACAGCTGGAGATCGTTGTCATATCCTCTCCATGAAATTGATTAGCTGTGTTTACAAATGTTTACCTCAAGCTTGAGCATGAACACAAGGACCGGCAGGAATTCAGAAACGGATCTTTGTGCTTGCGGCGGGCAAAAAAAAGACAGTTAATCCTGTTATTTTTAATTTGCTTTGCTTGCACGAGAATGCATCTGAAAGAGATGATATGCATGCTGCTTGCGTCGTGCGTGGTTCTGTTTTACGGTCCACTTATTTTCCTTGCTGCAAAGCAAAACAGTATTTCATCATTCTTACACAGCAACGGTAAAAGTGAACTATTGTTCTGGGGTTTTCAGAAGCGGCCTGAAAGGAGGTGAATGGTTTAGGGGTTTTAAAATAAGCAGATTTATTCAACTGAAAGGATTTCTATCACAGCTGAACAAATCCAATCAACAGGCATGAGGGTCGTTTCATTCCAGACGCTGAGAATGTCGTGCTGGATTGAGAAGTGTTTCTTTAAACACACACAATGGATTTATTCTGCTTCAAACGTCTAAACAGATTGTGCGGAGCGGCTGGTCATTAGTGTAGATCTAAATTAGCTCTACGGTCTCGGGGGAACAGAAAAGTCATTGATCTTACTAAAGGAGTGGAAGAATACGGCCTCAAGTATTTATGGACAGTTTGCCAAAATATGTATATTCTGTCATCATTTGCTCACACTCATTGAGTTACAAACCTGTTTGAGATGTTTTGAAAGTTGGACACAGTTGACTTGTATTGTACGGAAATGCATTGGATGACAATCAGGGTTATAGTTAACTAAAAACAAAGAAATCATTTAGTTACTTAAAATAAATGTTAACTGAAAAAATAATGTTAGTCTTTTTTTTAAATAAAACCAAAACTGAAATAAATAAAAAAATCATTCAAATATATATATTTATAAAAGAAATGATATAAGATACATTTTTTTAACTGAAAAAATAAAATGAATAAATAAAAAAACGATTCAAATTCAAATGTTTGTAAAAACTACAATTGTATCTCAATAAATAGCAGTGACGACAATGGTATGAATGAATAATATTTGATATTATTTTAACTTTTTGTTTGTTTTACTTTGCTGTTTGCATAATTAATTGGAGTGGCATTTAATAAACTGACAGATGTGACAGCAGTATGTTAACTGTGAATTTACTGTACACACAAAAATGCACAGTGGTGTTATTTTAGTATTTATTAAATGTACTAAAATAGTATTTATTAATATTTTAAATTAATTATTATTTTATATCTTTTGTTTTAATTTTAGTGTAAGTTCTAATCATTTTATGTGATTTTTGTCATTTGTATTATTTGTATTAATGTATATTCATATTTAGCTTTATAATAGTTTTTTGTTTGTTTCAGTAAACTTAGGAAAACTATTTAATTCAAGGGAATCTTTACAATGTAGTTATAATGGTCTTGTACTGAAGTGTATGTGTGTATTTATTTCTGATTTGAGGCATTTGTTGTTGTTCTGCGACTAAAGTCTCTCCAGATAATGCAACGTAAACAACATCTGGACGACTCATGTGACTATTGTGAATAGTGTATATATATATATATATATATATATATATATATGTTGTACTGTGATTGCTGGTTGCACAGTTAAAGGCCTGTTCCCATTGACTTTGGTCACACTGATCATTTTTTTCACTGATTTAAGTTGAAAGCTTCATTTACACCAACATTAACAAATGAAAACAATGATTAAACATCAACTACCCAGACACACATTAGCACTGCGATCAAGAGTTTTGGACAGAAATGCATAACATCTTGTTAAATGGTTGTGTGTGGTAGCCATGGCATTGCTATGATGTCTCTATAGGATATTTTGGGTGATTGCTACATGGTTTTTCAGTCAAAAGGGCCTTTGCACAGCAAAAAAAGATTTTCTTCCATGGTATTCTTGCCATATTTTCCAGTAAAGCACCTAAACAAATCTTAAAACGTCTTTAAAACCTGAACAAGAATCTGCCTTGGAGTTCTTTTGAACAGGCCTTTAAAACGATCGTTGTATTGAAGTCCACTCCCAACAGCACTTACTACTGTCACAACTACTACTAAAGATGCTAGAGATCGTGAGATACGTGTAATTGAGTCGATGGCGCTCGGTGTTTGATTCACTTTTTCCTCTGACTGCAGCCTCGTCAATTATATGGATGTGATTAACTGGAGAGAAAAACAAAGAGGGAGAAGATTATATGTCTTTACAGTCAGCGCATGACATAACCTTTTTAATTTAGAATACACCAAGGTCATAGTCGGCCTATAATAACTTGGAAGTAACCAAAGACAAACAGAAACCTTTAATCTGAGTTTCAGAAATAGGGCAGTGACTGATCAGCCGCCGTGCCGAGTGGGTGCAGCGTTTGGGTCCGTACGGTCATATGCTAAACACGCGCGGCCACATGAAAGCCCGGCTAATGTAGGCTGCTGCATCACAATAAGGGAACTGCAGCGTGCCGTGGTGAAACGCCTTTAATAAAGTCAGCGTGTGCGAGGAAGTCGAGTCTGTCGCCACATGTCCCTGCCGTACTCATGTTTGGCCTGCTGACTGGACCGTTGTTGTGCTGTAAAGCCTGAAACACCCAGCACGCTTTTAACAATCCTATAAGACCTCTGCATGTCACACTGTGTGACGGATATAATAAACTTGGCTACGACGTGTGTGTAGACTGTACGATGATGACACCATGTGACTCGTATGCTACGACGCACGTAACTATAAAAGAATAAAATGTCATCAGCATGTGCTAGGGATGGGCGATACCACTTATCACGATACGATACCGATGCCTTTAACAGAGTGTCTGTTTACACTACGTGCAAAATAGCCCGCCTCGTTGGCAGAGGTTATTTACACTAACTCCACCCACCAACATGTGATTGGGATTGTCTAAAGCCCCGTACACACCGGGACGAATTTCGCGCGCGATGACTAAACAAAGGGCGCCAATGTGAGTGTGCACACCGATGTGAAAAATGCCACGCGTAAAAGCGTCATTTTAAAAAAAACGCCTCTGGTTGTTTTTTTTGGTTTGACGCGCCGCGATAAAACTATCCGACCAATGAGATTGGTGCTTTTGCTCACGTGTCTGGAGCTGCTGAAGTTACAGTAAAACACAACTTGGGGGCGCTCAAACACAAAACAGTCTTGCCGAGCACACATACGTAATGACGAAGAAGATATACGCCAAGTAGCGTCTACACTGCCGGCGTCGGCGTCTTTCCTCATTCAACAGAACAATAATCTCTTCATCGCTGGAGCTTCTGGTGCTTGAAATGGTGTGTATGTGACAAATAATAAAGAACCTTGAACCTTGAAATATCCATGTTTTCTTTGTATGATTTTGACAAGCGCGTAAATACTTGCTCTCTTCTTCTGAGTGACAAGCGAGTGTCAGAAGCGTAAAGTTGCGCAGCGCCACCTTGTGTACCGGGGTATTTCTGTTTTACATTAAGCGCCATCTAATGTCAGGGAATGAATTTGCATGTTCACTCGGCTCATCGTCGGCGAAAATCGCTTGGGTGTGAACACAAAACGCGTTGAAAAACTCTGGCGAATAACGCGCGCCGATATTCGTGTACGGGCCTTAACACTGAAAAAAAAGCTCATTTAACATCAGCATCAATGGCGTATATGGTAAGGCACATGCTTTTTGACGCGATCGACCCGAGTTTGAACCCACCTTTGCCAAACTGTTTTTCTCCCTTTTCAAATCTCGGGTATCGAGTAGGGTTAGGGTAGATGTAGGGAGGGCTTTATTGTCCCAATAGGGTGGCATCCATTTATTAATTTGAATTAAAACTATAATTTACACTCAATACGTCATTATTGCGTACTTTTTTATAATGCACTACAATACTGAGGTACAGATAATTGCCACTATTTGCAATAAGTAGATATTTGCTATTTTAACATAGTGTAAATAGCATCCATTGCTATATTATCTATTGCTAAGAAAATATGCTGTTTGCACTTTGTGTAAATAGCCGCTGCCTACTTTTAAAGGCCAGTATCATCGATATCGATACGATATTTCTAAACTGAACTTTAAAATTATGAAATTTATGAAATTATTAAATTACTATGAGTAAATTGGGTAATAAGACTCACTTAACTTTATATTTGAAACACATTTTAACATTCAATATCTGATTACAAATGACATGACAAAATTTGTAGTTAGTAATGTAATCCATTACATCACACAATTTAGGTAATATAATCTGACTACTTTTTGATTTGTTTTGATTATTTTTGACCTAACTGGTTTATCATATTGCTTTAAATAGAATAATCGTGTACCATATTGATATAAAAATACAAAGAGAGAAAATATAGTGCATTCATTGTTATTAATAACATGACGTTTATTAAATGTTACATTATGTCAAGATTCCCCAAACTGGACTTTGTGAAGGATGTTGCTACGTGGATTCTGTTATTAAAATTATGTGGAATTATATGGAAATTATGAATAATTTATTGCTATTGTGTGAATAATATGTAATCGTGTCAATACAAATTAACTGTAGTCTGATTATGAGTATTATTAAATGTAATGTAAATGTAATATAATCTGGTTGCTAGGGAATTTATTGGGTGTTATGGTTGGTTGCTAAGGTGTTCTGAGGGGTGTATGACATGTTGCTATGTGGTTGCTAGGGAATTTCTTGGGTGTTATGGTTGGTTGCTAAGGTGTTCTGAGGGGTTTATGACATGTTGCTATGTGGTTGCTAGGGAATTTCTTGGGTGTTATGGTTGGTTGCTAAGGTGTTCTGAGGGGTTTATGACATGTTGCTATGTGGTTGCTAGGGTATTTTGGGTTGTTGTTAGGTGGTTTCAATCAAAAGAGCCTCCACACTGCAAAAAAACTAAACAATCATAATATTTTTGTCTTGTTTCCAGTACAACTTTTTTTTGCCAAATCTGCCATATTAATTTAAGAAAAATCAATATTTGCTATTCTGTTCTGTAAATAAACCATTTATAATTTTTATATTGTACAAATTATTTAATGGTTTTATGAATTATAAATATATCAGACATGATAAAATACATCAGACTTTTTTTATTTGATGTATTAATACATTAATTTAAATATAACTATGAAAAGGGTATTATTTAGTTTGACTCTTTTGCTAAATCATCACTTTTCACCCTCTTAAATTGCGTAAAAGATAAAACATGCCATTATTTTCTCTTCTTTCCTCTGTCAAGAGCTAGTTTGTTAAATTTGTTTTCTCAAACAACTTCATTTTAAGTGATTTAAGTGAGTCTTACTGTAGTTTGAAGCGTTTCCTATTTACCTTGTTTTTCCAAAAACTCAATTTTTCAGAAATAGCATCTAGCCAAAGCAGCTTTTCCCTGCTGGAGCGCTGCAGCATGAGATGCGGCACAAACACGTTCAGAACTCAAGCTGAAATAAGGCGAAACTGATAATTACAGTGATTCAGATTCAGACAGGTGAGTGTGTGTTTACTACAGTAACAGTCACTCCAGTGTTTGCTGTGAGTCACGCCGGTCAGACACATAACTCTGGGTGGATCCAAACTAATAAAGTGATTTGCTTAATGTTTTAATGCAATGGAAAATAAGGTAAACATGTTTTTAGTGACAATGCATTTCCATTCTTATTTCTCATTCTTAGTGTACTAGAATTTCTGACTTGAATCAAATCTAAAACTTTATTTTGACAGTTATACTATAAAGAATGTTTTTTTTCTTGAAGCTTTGTGCACACACACACACACACACACACACACATTGGTTTTTATGGTTAATGGGGACTCTCTATAGGCGTAATGGTTTTTATACTGTACAAACCGTATTTTCTATCGCCCTACAACAACCCTACACCTAAACTTAGCCCTCACATGAAACTTTGTGCATTTTTACTTTCTCAAAAAAACTAATTCTGTATGATTTACGAGCCTTTTGAATTATGGGGACACTGAAAATGTCCTCATGAATCACCTTCTGTAATACCTGTCATACCCATGGCATTATACAAATGTGTGTCCTCATAAACCACATAAACACACACACACACACACACACACACACATACATACATAAACACACACACACACACACATACATACATAACACACACACACACACACACACACTCTTCTCACCTAATCACACTAACAACATAAGTTGTCAAAAAGTGTGTGAACCCTGAATAAAGGTTATTTATGTATTTATCCATAATTATTCATGCAGGTTTGATACAACACAAGTAAATAATGTCAGAATTTTTCTTACTCGTAATGTCAATGTAAAATTGGCATTCACAACCTATTTTTATTCTATATTTTGTTGCAATTCTGATTAAGAAATGAATTTAGTTTGTTCAATGGGGACTTGATCGTGATCAGATGGATGAAATATTTGAAAAATAAAATAAAGCATAACCTAAAATTATTATTTAAGACTTTTTTTTGTCTTTGCACTGAATTATCATTACAACAAGACCAGGAACGTGCATTACGAAAGTAACTGAGGTCAGTTTAGATTTCACGAAGCACTTAAACGCCGGAGCTAGTGCTGAATCCGACTCTTTTCCATGAGATAAGTGAACTGTTAGTCAGCCTGTAAAACACTGACAGAAGGATTTGGCCGAACGCAGCAACAGCTTCTGTTGAGAGTCAATCCAAAAATGATTTCACAAGCATCCCGTGTCAGAGTCAAACATCTCACATGCTAAAGTCCAGCGAATTCCTCCCGAGACCTCCCGGCCAAACAGACACATCTTTGTCTGCGCTCGCTGCTTTCATAAGAGCCGTTCATTTGGTCAAAAGGCTCTCTAAAATGTTTATGTTCACACTGGGGGGTGGACACTGTGTCAGCGTGACCCGGTGACCTCGATGTCCCAACACGTCTTGTGCTGTGAGAACAACCATGTTCACCGCTCAATTAACCTCCGAGCTGGGTTGGATTTCTGCTGGCAAATGAAAGATATATAAACATCCTGTTAACAAAGCAGTTGTGCTGATAGCACAGCCTGGACAGTGAACATGCATATATCCAGCAGCTTGGTTTGTTCAAACGTCACTCCTGAGAAACGGGACGCTTGTAAAATATGATGCTCAAAGTGTTTACAAATAGAATTATGGATGTATATTTTCACCAAAAAGCGTTTTGGCTGTCCATTTGTCTGAGAAACTCAAATAAATAAATACATGTTTAAAGGTAACACAATATCAGGAACTTTTACGATTGTGTTTGACCGGCCCGGAAAACTTGTAGAAATATAATGTTATCTTAAAAAGTCATTGAAATTAATACGTTTTAGTTATGCTAATCTCTAACATATTTAATCAGCTATTTATTGCTCTTTTTAAGTGCAAAATAAAATATTAAAAAATATTGCTGTAGTGGATATAATAATAATAATTATTATTATTATTATATATCAGAATTAGATATTAGCATTAATATTCTACTAACTTAAATATAATCTCTATAAATGTACTAAAAAGAATATGCATTTTTGGATATGCTTTATTTATGTAAAAAAAAAAAACATATATATATATGCACCCATTGTATTTCCATTGATTTGTTATAGTGAATATTAGCATTAGTTATTAATATAATTTTCTTATTATTGTTATTATTATTATTAGCATTAATCTTCTTCTAACTTCAACAAAAGCTTTAAAAATACATATATACATATTTCTAGAAAGAATATGCTTATGTTTAGTTATGCTTTACTTATTCAGCTAAATATTGCACTTTTAAATTCAAAATAAAATATAAAAAATTAGTTATTATTATTATTGAATCACATATTAGCATTAGTCTTTCAACTTTAATAAAATAGTATGTAGATGCCGAGCTGGGTTGGATTTCTGCTGGCAAATGAAAGATATATAAACATCCTGTTAACAAAGCAGTTGTGCTGATAGCACAGCCTGGACAGTGAACATGCATATATCCAGCAGCTTGGTTTGTTCAAACGTCACTCCTGAGAAACGGGCGCTTGTAAAATATGATGCTCAAAGTGTTTACAAATAGAATTATGGATGTATATTTTCACCAAAAAGCGTTTTAGCTGTGCATTTGTCTGAGAAACTCTAATAAATAAATACATGTTTAAAGGTAACAAATATCAGGAACTTTTACGATTGTGTTTGACAGGCCCGGAAAACTTGTAGAAATATAATGTTATCTTAAAAAGTCATTGAAATTAATACATTTTAGTTATGCTGATCTCTAACATATTTAATCATATATATATATTGCTCTTTTTAAGTGCAAAATAAAATATTAAAAAAATATTGCTGTAATGGATATAATAATAATAATTATTATTATTATATATCAGAATTAGATATTAGCATTAATATTCTACTAACTTAAATATAATCTCTATAAATGTACTAAAAAGAATATGCATTTTTGGATATGCTTTATTTATGTAAAAAAAAAATATATATATATATATATATATGCACCCATTGTATTTCCATTGATTTGTTATAGTGAATATTAGCATTAGTTATTAATATAATTTTCTTATTATTGTTATTATTATTATTAGCATTAATCTTCTTCTAACTTCAACAAAAGCTTTAAAAATAAATATATACATATTTCTAGAAAGAATATGCTTATGTTTAGTTATGCTTTACTTATTCAGCTAAATATTGCACTTTTAAATTCAAAATAAAATATAAAAATTAGCTTGATTTTAGCATTAGTTATTATTATTATTATTGAATCACATATTAGCATTAGTCTTTCAACTTTAATAAAATAGTATGCAAAATTATATAAAGTATATGCATATATTTCCTTTTTTTATCTATAAAGAATATGCATATTTTTAGTTATGCTTTATTTAATCAGCTAGATGTCTGTGGCACGAGAGCTGAATAAAAAAATGAATCAAATAAAAACACACAGGAAAGACTATATATATAATAAGAAGTCCTGAAAGGTCAAGACACGTGGGAACCCTGAATAAAGATATCTTCCATGTTTCATAATTTGCAGCTGATTTTGGCTCAGTGGCAGGTAAGAAAAATAGCATGCAACACATGTAAAAACTTATCCTAACCGATCATAAATGCGTCATTCTAAATGAACTGGAGTTTGAACCTTTTTGATGTTTTTTCAACCTGTAACACATTTGTGATATTACTACAGAACGGACTATTTTCAGATAACTAATTGTCCGCAGGTCTGGAAACTATTTGAGCTTAATAAAGCGTGGCAGGCACCTGCATTGTGGTTTTTCTTTGCTGCTAAAACCATTGGGTGTAATCAAGGATGTGAGGTACTGTGGGCCGTCTGTGTGTTACTGCTCACCGTATGAAACGCTCTCGACTCTGACGGAGCTCACTCAGAAAATATTGAGTTTAGCATATTACTATGGGGTGTGTATAGTTAGTAACCAAGATTGTGTGTTAAAAGTTGTGTAACTATGCAGAAAAATAGCTGAACTAAACTTGTGTGGGTTGCTAGGTTAGGTGTTTATTACTATTTACTGTACTTGCATATTGCATTCATATATTGCATACATTTTTAGCTGTTTATGAGAAACTTAATTAATGTGGAAATATCAAACCTGGAAATATCAAGGTCTTCTAAAATTGCACTTGACAGGCCTGGAAAACTTGTGGAAGTTAATCTTGAAAAGGCATTGTACATTTTATTTGTTTAGTTATGCTTATCGCTAAAATGTGTAATTTGCTAAATATTGTTATTTTGAAGCGCAAAGTAAAATATGTTTGAAAATGCACATTGCAACAGAATTTAAGAAAGTTGGTATGTTGGAAAATTGCATGTGCTTTTACATTTACATTTTCATTAAAAATGCTTTACAATTTTTTGAGTACACACACACACACACACACACACACACACACACACGCAAATTGCATTGCATTTGCAGATTTAAATATTAGCAAACATATATAAAAATCTATTCTATTTATTTATTTTTGGTTATGCTTATTTCTAAAATATGTAATTGTTATTTTTAAGTGCAGAATATGTTATTTATTTAGTAAATAGCATGGCATTTCCAGAGTTGTCACAAGGGGTGCTGTAAAAGATTAGCGTTAGTCTTTTTTATGGTCAGTTTTTGAGAAAAAACTACATGTATACTGTTTACTGGCATATAGAACTTACTGCATTTATGACACTGTTCAGACAGAAATAACTTGGATTTTTTTTACATTTACATTTACATTTACATTTAGTCATTTAGCAGACGCTTTTATCCAAAGCGACTTACAATTGGGGAGTACATAAAGCGATTAATCTTGAAGAGGCAAACATACAGAGGAAGTTCCAATAACACCAAGTCTCAGGCATTGTTCAAATAAGTACAAGCTAGAGAGAAAGATAAAGAGAAAGATGAAGATTTTGAAAAAGTAAAAGTTCAAATTATTATTAATTTTTTTTATTTATTTTTTTATGTAGTCAAGTTGAGTTGAAAGAGATGAGGGGGGGGGGATCATTCCACCGGCCAGGAACGGTGAAAGAGAATGTTCTGGAGAGTGATTTTGAGCCTCTCTGTGATGGTACCATGAGGCGTCGCTCACTAGCAGATCTCAGACTTCTGGAGGGGATGTAAATTCGTAATAGTGAGTGGAAGTAGGAGGGGCTTCTGGAGGGGATGTAGATTCGTAATAGTGAGTGGAAGTAGGAGGGGCTTCTGGAGGGGATGTAGATTCGTAATAGTGAGTGGAAGTAGGCGGGGCTTCTGGAGGGGATGTAGATTCGTAATAGTGAGTGGAAGTAGGCGGGGCTTCTGGAGGGGATGTAGATTGGTAATAGTGAGTGGAAGTAGGAGGGGCTTCTGGAGGGGATGTAGATTCGTAATAGTGAGTGGAAGTAGGGGGCTTCTGGAGAGGATGTAGATCGTAATAGTGAGTGGAAGTAGGCGGGCTTCTGGAGGATGTAGATTCGTAATAGTGAGTGGAAGTAGGAGGGCTTCTGGAGGGGATGTAGATTCGTAATAGTGAGTGGAAGTAGGCGGGCTTCTGGAGGGATGTAGATTCGTAATAGTGAGTGGAAGTAGGCGGGCTTCTGGAGGGGATGTAGATTCGTAATAGTGAGTGGAAGTGGGCGGGCTTCTGGAGGGATGTAAATTCGTAATAGTGAGTGGAAGTAGGAGGGCTTCTGGAGGGATGTAGATTCGTAATAGTGAGTGGAAGTAGGCGGGCTTCTGGAGGGGATGTAGATCAGTAATAGTGAGTGGAAGTAGGAGGGGCTTCTGGAGGGATGTAAATTCGTAATAGTGAGTGGAAGTAGGAGGGGCTTCTGGAGGGATGTAGATTCGTAATAGTGAGTGGAAGTAGGCGGGCTTCTGGAGGGATGTAAATTTGTAATAGTGAGTGGAAGTAGGAGGGGCTTCTGGAGGGGATGTAGATTCGTAATAGTGAGTGGAAGTAGGAGGGGCTTCTGGAGGGATGTAGATTCGTAATAGTGAGTGGAAGTAGGAGGGGCTTCTGAGGGGATGTAGATTCGTAATAGTGAGTGGAAGTAGGCGGGCTTCTGGAGGGGATGTAGATTCGTAATAGTGAGTGGAAGTAGGAGGGGCTTCTGGAGGGATGTAGATCGTAATAGTGAGTGGAAGTAGGCGGGCTTCTGGAGGGATGTAGATTCATAATAGTGAGTGGAAGTAGGAGGCTTCTGGAGGATGTAAATTCGTAATAGTGAGTGGAAGTAGGAGGGGCTTCTGGAGGGATGTAGATTTGTAATAGTGAGGGGAAGTAGGCGGGCTTCTGGAGGGGATGTAGATTTGTAATAGTGAGTGGAAGTAGGAGGGGCTTCTGGAGGGGATGTAGATTCGTAATAGTGAGTGGAAGTAGGTGGGTGCTGAGCCTGTGGTTGTTCTATATGCAAGCATCAGTGTCTTGAACTGGATGCGAGCTGCAACTGGTAGCCAGTGCAAGGACACAAAGAGAGGTGTAACATGGGCTCGTTGAAGACCAGTCGTGCCGCTGCATTCTGAATCATTTGTAGAGGTTTGATTGTGTTTGATGGAAGTCCAGCTAGAAGAGCATTGCAGTAGTCCAGTCTAGAAATGACAAGGGCCTAGACAAGAAGTTGTGCAGCATGCTCTGTCAGAAAGGGCCTGATCTTTCTGATGTTGTGTAGTGCAAACCTGCAAGATTTTAAAGCTGTATATTTCCCTGATAAACTAAATAAAGACAAATATATTCAACAAAATATTTGAAAAAAAAATGCACATTGCAACATTTGCCACAAGGGGTGATATTTTAGCAGTATTCTTCTATGGTCATTTTTTGACAGAAAATTGCAATGTTGCTAGGAGTTTACTTAATACTTACTTGCATATAGAATGTATTGCATTTAAATGTTGAAATATCGAACTTTGAAATATCAATAACTTCTAAAATTGCACTGGACTATACAATTATATATTCTTTTTTCAAAATCACACTGCCAAAGTTGTCACAAGGGGCGCTATGTATAGTGGATATTAACATTAGTCTTCTTATTTGTTTACTTACTATTTACTTGCATATAGTACGTATTGCATATATGATGGCGTTGAGACGTGAAGAACAGAAACCCCACATTGATTCTCAGAGGCAGGATAAGTCCATTAAAAACGGGTTCTCGACGTTTCGAGAGGCCAAAGCGGGAGCTGGGAAAGTCTCGCATGCCTTCGAGCTTGACAACAGACTGAGACGGCAGGACCAGAGCGAGAAGTCATGACAGCGGAACAGAGGACTCGATATTTAATCAACCCCATGCAGCGGCAGCTTTTGAATATTTGATGGCGCTTTTCTTCGATGATTACCTTCCCATTACGGTATCTTGTCACCGGTTGAAGGGAGAGTTTTTGGCTCCCATTGTTTGGGCTCAGCGCAGGTTTGGTGTCCTCCAGGGCTGGACGCTATTGTCAAGCTGTCAACTGACTGCTTTCCTGTTAGTCTACTATATTCTCTGTTTCACATGCCCCTGGTACGCTGACTTATCACACCTGCCAGTCACACTCGGCCGTTCACGATGGGCAATAAAAAGAACGTTATAGAGAGAGAGCGCCTACCACACAAGCTGAATGAATGAACGCCCATCTTGATCCCACAGTTTAATTTACTGCTCTCCATGAGCGAAACGGGATTATGAGATGCCATGTTTCATAGAGAGAGAAGTGTCCCGTCGAGCGTGGTCTCGGCCTGGGCCTACATGACCAGCGAAGGTGCAGCCATTGTGCGTCGAAACTATTGCTTAGGCTATTCTACACTTTTTTCAATTGTATTTCCCCCCTTGAATTAAACTTTGAATATTTGTTTCTTGCAATACCAGTAATATTTTAAAACAAGTTTTTGGTCACTTCTCCCTTTCTCATATGCTCTATGCATAGAGTTTCTGACTTTTAAAATATTTAAGAAAATAAACAGAAACATTATGTAAAAAATATGCATATATATATGCATACAATCACAACAGTAATCACAACAAAATTAGTATTACATAGGATTTTTTTAATATAATTTCAATTTATGTTCCTCAAGGTTTCTTGCATCAAAACCAGTCATATTTCAATTTTCCAGCATGAAAAATAGACATGAAAATCACAGGCTGTTTTTGCTACTTTACTTTTAAGAGATTATATGTAAGGCTTGAAATGTTCTTAATACAAATGCATTCTTGCTATGCAAACATGATTTCATGTGTTTTCCGGAGAGCATTTATAGTCGCAATTTATAATGCAATGCAAATGCATGCTTCAATCTTTGCATTGCCTCAAGGGGCGCCAGCAGATATTAAATGCATTTAGATGTATGCATTTGGCAGATGCTTTTATCCAAAACACTTTATATTGCATTGAAAGACATATTATATATAACATATAAGCTCATGGTTGTGAGGTCAATATCATGACAAAGTTTCTTTTGTTCATAGTCAGAAGTTTGAACAAACCCTTGATTCTTTGTATTCATTTGTTGTGTTGGTTCTCTTATAGAAAGTCAAAAGCAGTTTAGGGAGCAAACACGTGTCACATTTAGCTAACGCCACATATATTTACTGAGTGTCTTTATTGTGGTTGGAGTAACCGCAAGCATTCTTCAACACTTCCTACAGAAGAGCAGCCCGGGTCGTAGAGACGACTCTAAGATCCAGACCCATAAAATGGCTGAAACTCGCTGGTTAGTATAAATGTGTTCCATCGTGATCAAAGCCTGCGCGCCGGTGGCGATAAGATCTGTTTGTGTAGGCCTCGCTCCACCGGCCCACGAGACGGGAACAGAGCTGTGAGCCTCACCCGCGGCTGCCTGTAAAAGGAAATATCAAACACCGCTGATGTCTTTTCCGAGGAAGTACTTTTAGCTGGTAATTATCGGCTGGGCGTAAGCCCTTCCTGTTTGATGAGCCACCGCAGAAAATGACCCTAAAGATTCATTTCCATGATGTAAACTGTTTATTTAAGACGTATGTGCCGCGGGGGAGGAATCTGGCGGATTTGTCTGCATGCAAAAACTTTTTCACTATAAGTGAAGTTAAATTAATATGAGTTAGTTTATAGAAGACTACCATCTAAATGACAAGAATGAAATATGTACAAATGTACCCAAAAATCACTCAAATCACACTTATACATGTCTTAAAAATAAAGGTGATGCAATAGAAGAACTATTTTTTCTGATTAAAAGCGAGCCTTTTAGTGATCAGTGTTCAAACGAACCATGTTTTCTATGTGAAGAAGGTTTGAATGTGTTCTGTGGCTCAGTGGTAGAGCATTGTGTTAACAGCGCAAAGGTTGTGGGTTCGATTCCCAGGGAACACAAATACTGACAATAAATGTATAACCTGAATGCACTGTAAGTCGCTTTGGATAAAAGCGTCTGCTAAATGTTAAAAGTCCTTCATGCAATCGTCAGTGGCAATAGAGAAACTTTACTGGACGCAGAGAGTCAATGTTAAAATGAAGTGTTATTTTGTGCAGGAGGACATGTGTTTGTTTAATATCGAGTTTTGGTGAGGTTTAGTAGAGTTTCTGTTATGTTGGTGTTTCGAGGGTTATCATTGAGGTGAAGAGTGGAGCTTGTTCTTCAGTGAAGGGTGGCTCGGGTTGACAACCTTAAACATTGTGTTGAACATTGCTTTAATTGGTCAAATGTAAGTTGTGCAAAAATGCATATTGTGAAACTGCAGAATTGCAATAAATAAAGTATGAACTGTGAAAAAGTTTGCACTTGTGAGAATAATTCTCAGAATTCAGAGAAAAAAAGTCAGAATTGTGAGATATAAGAAAAGTTTTTTAATCCTGTGGTAATATTTTAGGGCCATTATCTAATTTAATGAGGTGAAAGCCGCTGGTGTTTATTTTGCATTGCTCATGACAGCGGTGCTCAGTAAATGTCAAAGGATATAGTTCGTTATTTGCATCTGCAATAGTTTAGGCAAAACTTTACACATATCACACTTTAGTTTCCGCTTCCAATGACATAGATGAATCCGCAAATTTGAAATGCATACTTCTTGACGTCACAAGTGACGTTATTTACATAAGTTTGAAGTATGAATGATATTAATGTGGATATGCATTGGCCAGGACACACAGAAAATCCTGCAATACTTCATAAATCTACAGTGTGTATATTTATGTTTATTGTTTATGTCCCATGTCCCATTGACTTCTACAGAATATAGGAGGAAATATTGCTTTTTTTAGTTGTCTAAACTAAATGTTTCAAATTGCACTTATTTTGTGAATATTGTTCTAATTGATGATCGTTTCATAGGTTTGTCATTTCCCTTGAACCAAAGCCATCATCATTCAGGAAGTGACATCATTTTGGAGGGAAATCGACGGCACAAACACCAGTAAGTAACAATGGATTACGTGTTAGATTTGCTTGTTTTGTGGTGTTAGTTGGTTGTGTCACAAAACATTTCATCCTGTTTGATTGAATTACTCAGATCAGTTTAATAATAATCAGCATTTCAAAAGATAAAGTTGAAGTGTTTTCACCATTCTGCAGGTCTTAAAGGCCTTAATTTGCACCTCTACAAATTAAAATGACAAATTAAGACATTAAAGTATTAAAGTGGAGCTGAAAGTCTTAAATCATAACCTCATGGCATTAACTCATAAAGTCATTAGGCATGCATTGCTGAAAAATAAATATCTTCCTTTTTGTCTTGTTTTCCAATTCAGATATCTAAACATCCTTAAATCAAGACACATTTTTCTTGAGATGTAAAAGGAAGATAGTTGAAGTCTTGTTTTCTGAGAAAAGGAATGCGATTAAATGAGTTTATGCTTAAAAAACAAATATCTGCCAGTGAGGAATGAAAACTGGTTTTCCTTTTGAATTTAAATTGATTTTACTGTCCGAACTGGAAGATTTGTTCTTGTTTTATTCATTGATTTATTTGATTAATTTCACAGAAAATAATCTTTGCTTTGCTTTGTTTTGTTGATTTAAGACTCCTTAGACATTTGCACTGGAAAACATGACAAATATACTGAGTAAGAAAACTATTTGTTTGCAGTTTAGAGAGCATACTGACATATTGTTTTCCCTTCTGTTTACTCCATAAATTGTCTTTACTTGGTCTTAAACGTACCTTCATAAAACCTGCAGAGCATGCATGTGAAAAAGATTCATTCCAACCCAAGCATATTCATTTATGACTTCAAAAGATTCAGCAGATCACGAATGACTCGTATATCATGAATACAAATGAAAGCGCATTCACTGGATGAACGTAATAAACGGTCCTTTATCAGGGCAGTATCATTTCCTCAAGCTAATGCTGTCCATGGCCTTTTATCTGGACTGCGTTTTTGAAAGTCATCCGGTCTATAACAGATCTCATTTCCTGTCCCGGAGGACAGACGGTAACCATATCCACTTGACCTCTGCCATCACTGTCTGAAGATATGACACCATTGTTCTCGTCATACTCACTCATTTACCATTGTAAAAGACAATGACTGTGGGTATTATGTTTTGGTTTTTTTGTGTCCACCATGATTGTATTTTCTTTTTTTTCTCCAGTCGATCATTGTGCCTGCTGCTGTCGAGCTAATACACGGCATTTAAATATTCATGTAATGTTCGTTACAGTGAACTCTGTCACTCCACAGCAGTCCATTGAACCCGAACAATAACGAGAAGTGAATAAACTAATTGATCCAGGGTCGTGACCTGAGGTCTGTGCAACAGGTTTGGACATAAACACCAGGTCCTGTTTCAGGTTAGCTACAGGTCCACCACAAAAAGGTTTTAATGAATTCAAATGAGCTGATGCAACATTTGTGCATCGATACAATTTATTTAAGAGTTTCTTAATGCATTTGTGCTGGAACTACATGATCGTGGCTAACAAAACTGCATTGCTGATTTGATTTCCCAGCATGCTTTGCATGGCACTGGATCTGGAGAGTAAATGTTGCTCTGAATGCTGAAGTTAAGTCTTATTTGTGTTTAATATTCTGTTATGTTGGTATTTAGGAGAGTTTATGCTGTGGTAGTGTTTAAGCTGACCGTTGTGGTCAAGAGTAGTATTTGTGTTTAGGTGGAGACTCCACCCCCCCAAGAAGTCTGTTATATAAGGTAAGAAAAGCAATGGTTCTAGATCTAATAATTAGCTAAAACGTAAAACATACGTTAAATACAAAAATAAGTTATTTATTTAATATTTATTGCATTTAGTTATTTAAAATATAACTTGTTTTATTTAAAATAATTCCCAAACATTTCTCATTTTGAGCTAAATTAAATTAATATTTAACTTGATGTATTAAAATAAAATATAAAAGTAAAATTATATAAAAATAAATACAAATCTAAATACATTTTTAAAACTATTAACTATTTTATATAAAATTTATATATATATATATATATATATATATATAATAAACAATTACAAAAACACACAATAAAACAAAAATTCAATAAAAAAAATGTAAATGAATAAAATGTTTAACTGAAAAAAAAAATCATGAAAACATACAATATATAAAAACAGAACCTAATTCAAAACATGATTAAACTGTACCTCGATGCTACTAAAATAACACAATAAATGCTATAGTGATCATGCTGAAATGTATTGTTCACTTACATTTGTATTTTGAATAAATGTCTGAGCATTTACTTAATTAATTTAGTCACAAAGTTTTTGGTGTGTATTTCATATGAAGTGAACTAATTTCCAGCCTGTAGAACCAACATCCATAAAGTGCAATGCAAACCATATCTCTACAAGAAATGCGAGAGTTATTTGCCTAAATGTCATCATACTTCATCAAAAGAGGCTTGCATCCTCAAATCTCCAAATATACCTAGTTTTATGAATGTTTACATAGTTCCTTCTTCAACGTATGCATGTTTTTTTGTTTGTTTTCTGTATATCTCACAATTAGTTAATATGATTAGCAATGTTTGTTCTTGTGTATTTACAATGCTTTTCCAAGATTGCTGGCTTGAGTAACAACCTTTTGTTAACAGGGAGTCCAAATAGTTTTGACTGATTGTAAACCGCTTTAGGCCTCAAGTTCATTGACTTTCTGAAAATGATTAGGCGATCACACGCGTTCACAAACTCAAGGGATTTTAATCATTTGGAAGTGGGAATTTCCTCGATGCCATTAAGTTTTATCCTGACGAATTGCCATCTATTTTTCATTCTCGCACGTTACAGATCCAAACACATGCTGACATCTATATGATTAATTTCTCCACTCCCCGAAACCGTATTTCTCAGATCAAAGCTGGCGAGTTTAGAGTGTAGATGAGTAGAGTTCAAAGAGCAGGACAAGTCTAAACACAAACCCGGTTTAATCGCTCTGTAATTATGGGTTATAGCACATAACTGACATGCAGTCATAGCTGCTTAATGCTGCACGGGAGAGTTTTGTGTTGTTATTGACTATCTTCTCTCTGAGGGTTTGTCTCCATACAAATGGATACAAGACCTCAAAACATATCCCGAGGTTATATTGTGCATTCAAAGCAAGACACCACAGGTGAACGAATAGATGTCACCATACTCTTACCAGTTGATTAATTACAGTACAAGGTTTTGTACTACAAATGCAAATATGCATATCTCTTTTTAATTAAATATGCATTAATTGGCTTAAATTTCCAGAACATAAATCTGAAGACTGTATAAAGACAGGTTCAAAATTCTTATTTAATTTGGTTGATTTATTAGAGACAAAGGGGATTTTGCATATCTATTTTTATCACTTAATCAATCAAAAAAATAATATTGACAGCCAGAAAAAATAATCACATAATATAATACAATACAATGTAATTTAATGTATTATTTTAATATAAAATATTTAAGTTTGGTGTATGTAAGTGCTACTGTTTTTTTCTGAAGAAAACTCATTTTGAGAAAACAGCCTTCAAATGTATATATTGTAATTAAAATCTACAGAAATTTAATTAAATTAAATTCTAATAATAATATAATAAATTATAATATGCAAGTGCTACTGTTTTTTGTATTTAATTGAAATCTACAGACATTAAATTAAATTAATATTTCATAATAAATATTTTAATATATGTGTTAGTGCTACTGTTTTTCTGAGGATAACCCCATTTTTAGAAAACGACCTGTAAACATGTAGCATATATATATATATATATAGTATTATATTTTCAAGAATAAAATGTTATAAAACAGCGTGAATGAATGTTTTGTATGATACTTTTTTGTTCATTGTGGACAATGGTAATGGGCCCAATTAGCACTTTTCTCTCCCCGGTTAGGTTGTCATGTGACTCGTTAGTGTTTCAAGGTCTCAGGTGTGAATGGGGAGCAGGTGTGTTAAATTTGGTGATATCGCTCTCACTCTCTCATACTGGTCACTGGAAGTTCAACATGGCACCTCATGGCAAAGAACTCTCTGAGGATCTGAAAAAATAATTGTTGCTCTACATAGACGGCGTAGGCTATAAGAAGATTGCCAAGACCCTGAAACTGAGCTGCAGCACGGTGTTCAAGACCATACAGCGGTTTAACAGGACAGGTTACACTCAGAACAGGCCTCGCCATGGTCGACCAAAGAAGTTGAGTGCACGTGTTCAGAGTCATATCCAGAGGTTGTGTTTGGGAAATAGATGTATGAGTGCTGCAGAGGTTGAAGGAGGTCAGAGGTCAGCCTGTCAGTGCTCAGAGCATACGCCGCACACTGCATCACATTGGTCTGCATGGCTGTCGTCCTGAAGGAAGCCTCTTCTAAAGATGATGCACAAGAAAGCCCGCAAACAGTTTGCTGAAGACAAGCAGACTAAGGACATGGATTACTGGAACCATGATGAGACCAAGATAAACTTATGTGGTTCAGATGGTGTCAAGCGTGTCTGGCGGCAACCAGATGAGGAGTACAAAGACAAGTGTGTCTTGCCTAAACTCAAGCATGGTGGTGGGGTGTCATGGTCTGGGGCTGCATGAGTGCTGCCGGCACTGGGGAGATACAGTTCATTGAGGGAACCATGAATGCCAACATGTACTGTGACATATTGAAGCAGAGCATGATCCCCTCCCTTCAGAGACTGGGCCGCAGGGCAGTATTCCAACATGATAAAAAACCCAAACACACCTCCAAGATGACCACTACCTTGCTAAAGATGCTGAGGGTAAAGGTGATATGTGGGGCATCCTCAAACGGAAGGAGGAGCGCAAGGTCTTTAACATCCACCAGCTCCGTGATGTCATCATGGAGGAGTGGAAGAGGACTCCAGTGGCAACATGTGAAGCTCTGTTGAACTCCATGCCCAAGAGGGTTAAGGCAGTGCTGGAAAATAATGGTGGCCACACATAATATTGACACTTTGGGCCCAATTTGGACATTTTCACTTAGGGGTGTACTCACTTTTGTGGCCAGTGGTTTAGACATTAATGGCTGTGTGTTGAGTTATTTTGAGGGGACAGCAAATGTACACTGTTATACAAGCTGTACACTCACTACATTACATTGTAGCAAAGTGTCATTTCTTCAGTGTTGTCACATGAAAAGATATAATCAAATATTTACAAAAATGTGAGGGGTGTACTCACTTCTGTGAGATACAGTTTTTTATGTATTTTCTAAATAAAAAGCATTATAATATGTAAAGTTTGGTCTATAGAAGTGCTACTGTTTTTTAATGAGAAAACAGCCTTTAAAAATCTTTATTATAACTGAAATCTACAGATTTCACTTGCACTTAAATGTGTATTTTGGATATTTTCTCTCCACTAGTTTGAAGAGGAAGCAAAATAGCCCAAAATCTCACATATTTTCCCAGCAATCCTTAATGAAGGCCTTGGCAGGGCATCATCTCACGCGGTGCACCTGCAGGGCCCCGGTGACCCCCGTCGAGGTCCAGGTGGCCCATCTGCGCCCATTCTCCAGCTCGGTGTTGGCCAGCGACGATTCTGACCCAGAAACTGTCTGACTAATTATATCACATTATCAGCCCCGCTGATTTTCCCTCCCCAGTTTCCGTTTCGGTGGAAAGGTTGCACAAATACCAGCCACCCGAATCCGAGAGTCGGCGTTAACCTCTGACCTCCATCTGATGTGTGTGGCTCGGGACGCTCTCACACCCAGCCGCGGGCCCATTAACACGTCGCTGCTAAAACAGAAGCTGTTTTGACGGGATGAAACGATGGCTAAGCGCCGCTCGACAATGGGCCTCATTGTGTCGGCCGGAGGAAGGGGCTCCCAGCTGACATTTTCAGGAATATGAATGTGCCTCCATCCGAGCAAGTGGTGTTTTCAGCGGGGTGCTTCAGCGGAGAACTGAGATAATGAGAGGGCATTGACGAGAACAAGTCTGGCGGAATTATACGCTCCACATCGGCAAACGCTAATTAAGTCGTCAATGGCGATTCCCATTCGCAGCCGTGCCGAGGCTTCCGCCGCATGAGGAATGTAATTAGTTTATGTTCACTGCTAAAGGTTAAAGGCTCTGAAAGGCCACGCCGAGTGGTTTATTCTCCGGGCTTTTAGGCGAAATGTTGCTGTAATTGCTGGATGTTTGGAGCTGCAGGTGCGCGTTTGGACTCATTTGTGCTTTGGCAGTGCGAGCTGCACGCTGACTGCGGAGATTCAGACCGACAAGGCCTGTTTGTCTGGATAGTCTGAATGAGCGCTCAGTGTTTGCCTGATACCTGCTTTGTGCTTCTGTTTCTCCTGCTCTCTATTGTTTATGGATAAATCATTTTATGCACAGATATTCACCTCCACCGAATAGCCGTACTGGAAAATAAATATATATAATACATTTCACAGTAAAATTAATTATATTACTTATGTTTTTTTAACAGATACAATAAGCTTTCTGGAAAAGATGTAAAAACAATCTGAATCTGGCTGAATTGTTAATTTTTTTTTTTGTTACTTTGGTTAGGGAAAATGTTAATAAACACTAAGTATTATAATGCTTAGTATGTATTTACTGTAGGGCCAGGTGGTCAGGATTTGTCTAGTAAGTTTTGGCAGCTAAGTTAATTTTGTAACTACACCATTTTGCAAAACCAAAAAAAAAAACTCGATTGACCATTAAAACAAGTTATTTAATATGATTGAATATTATTTATTTGTATATGATTTAATAGTATTATGCATAATAATCATAAATATAATATTACATAGTTACAAGTTTGTAAAATACATTTATATATTACATATTTGTTAATTTGAACTACATATTTGTTAGTTTATGAATATATATATATATATATATATATATATACACACATATATACACATACTGTATATACACACACACACACACACACACACACACACACACACATACATATGCAGTGTGTGTGTGTGTGTGTGTGTGTGTGTGTGTGTGTGTGTGTGTGTGTGTGTGTGTGTGTGTGTGTGTGTGTGTGTGTGCATATTAATATATACAAGTTAACATTTTTCACAAAACCAAATGAGATTCCTATGTTTAATTGAATCAATTATTTATTTAATTATTTAATTTATTAACTCTTATAATGTGTATTTTTGTATTTAATTTGGTTCTGTGATTATTTTTTAACTTTTATATAGTAATGATATATATATATGAACACATTACATTTAATTTTTTTTATTTAATTTTATAAATTAAAAAAGTGTCATAATATAATATATTCTTCATTTTCTTACATCTCTAGAGTGATTAGTCACATGACATTGCTGGCTTTGGTTTGTCAGTCAAGCGGTTTTAATTGAGATGAATGTGAATGCTAGCGTATTGTTCTCTCCAGGTATATCAGTCGGCCTATTCTTTGATTAAGACTATTTACGGGGGATGGAAGCTCCTGTTCTCCAAACACTCACTTCTATAGTAGACACCGTGATAAACCGCATTCAGTGCCTAAACTTCCCCTGGTGTGGATAATTCACACCTCCCTCCTAAAGTCTTCATTCACAGATCTGTCAACTGTAGCACAATCTAATGTGATTCGATGAGCAGGGCCACAATGGAAGACTAAGAGGAAATTGATTTAACAAGTCCGTTTAAAGCTGAGAGCGGCCCAATGACTAATAAATCTCAAAGACCCCGGAAGTGGCTAATCCTGCGACACGCGCTAATTACTGCGCTCTCGCATCAAAGACAGACACGACGCTTTGATTGGACAAGAAACCACGGCCACATCAAGACATGTTACAGACACCTAGCGCCGGCGCTCAGCCGTGAAGCGGAAGGAGGCCAGCTAACGTGTGTGACATGATGTCCTAATGCTTTAAGACAACAAACACAGCACTCGCAGACGTAAACCGCTAACTACACCGAGCTGCGTGTGAGTCTTGACGTGGATTTGAAGTCTTGCTAACTTAGTGTTAACAAACACACAAGTGTTTTTATATTACTTTGGTAAATTATCTTCTACTACGTTTTCCAAATATATTCAGGCCTAAATTTAAGATTTATGGATTTGAATTGCATATTACATTTCCATGCTTTTGGATTGCAACATTTCAGCATAAACTAAAAAACAATGTGATGCATACTATTTTTAAGGCATACATAAATGAAACAGGTCAGATTTCTGTAATAGTACTAATAAACTAAATTAAGAAATGTAATTGTTTTCACAATGAACAGAGATGCTGATTCTAAACTATTCGAATTAATTCGATTAAATAAAATCAAATGTAAAATAGTCTAAAAATGTTATAATTTTGCCATCATCGTTTCATTTATGGATAGCTGAAAAATATCACATTAAGGCCGGTTTCATAGACAGGGCTTAGCTTAAGCCAGGATTAGGCCACAGTTTAATTAGGACATTTAAGTATGTTTTTATAAACACGGTTTAGAAAAAAGCATTACTGGGTGCATCTTAAGACAAAACAAAGGCACTGACATGTTTAAGATCAATCAATGCAAGTTTCTTTCAGTTGAGACAGCTCAGATTTACACTTTAGTCTAGGACTAGGTTTAAGCCTTGTCTGTGAAACCAGGGTTGTTTATTAGTTTGTTTATGTTAAAACAGTGTATCTATCTAGATATATGAAATATGTTAAGTATATATATATCATTTGTTTAGTTAGTTAGTTAGTTAGTGTGTCATGGTTTGCTGGTGGTTTAGGCTTAGACCAAACCAGACTTAATATCCTTAGACCACCTTAGACTGGTTTAAGCGTTTTTCTTTTTTTATCAGGAAAAGCTTCCTAGTGTTGAAGTCATGCTTTCTCTCTTGTTTTTAATGAACCACAATCTGTTCGCTGTGAATGTTCTGGCACGACTCTCTTGTGTCAATTAGACCGTTTTCGTGATCTGGCAGCGTCTGTGTCCACTCAATGAAACCTCTTTTTGTCGGATCTGCTTCAGTGTTGAGTGAATCGATTGCAGCTCTTTGGGATCTGTATCCACTCAGTGACGTCATCTATGCGTGAAGAGAGCTCTGTATGATGTACATGAGACGCGCTCTGATTGAAACGATAGGCTTTTGTGTTCGCTGACATTTGTGTTGGCATCAGTGAATGAATGTGGCTCTTTATGTCGCCGGTCCAGGTGCGGGGCCTTTCACACTTGAACTTCTCTACATCAGTGTCCCCGATACTGTCCCCCCGTCCCCGTCTCTTTGTGTTCATCTGGTCCTGCGCTCCACCAACGTGATCTAAATTTGGTGGGAAGAAGAAAAGAGGAAAATAGCATGATTTAAAATACTAGTTTGGTTGAGTGAAGAGTATAACCACCGGTATAATGAACTGAACAATTACAATGCTCATTTAAAGAGTTAAAACATTTGACATTTTATTCTTTAATTTAGGTCAAAATTATATATTTTGCATTAAGAAAATGTTTTTAGATCTAATAAGACTTTATATATGTTTATTATATATATTTATCATATAATAATGTATTGCATTTTCCCCATTGATTTGGTTTTGTATTAAAAATTGTAATTTTACAAATTACATAATATGCAAAATAATTACTATTTTTGCAAACATATTTTAATATTATTTATATTTTTGATGTCATTTTTTTATTTTATGCCACAAATATTTTGTGTAATATTTTTCCTTCAGTTGGTTATGTTGTGAAAAACACACACACACACATATATATATATATGTGTGTGTGTGTATATGTCAAGTCAAGTCAAAGTTTATTTCTATAGCACGTTTAAAAACAACAGAGTTGCACCAAAGTGTGTGTGTGTGTGTGTGTGTGTGTGTGTGTGTGTGTGTGTGTGAGTGTGTGTATTAGTATCATAGTATTATTTAGCCTTTAATCTATTGATATATCATTTTTAAATTAAATTTTCTCAATTAAAAGTATAATATAATATAAATAATATAATATAATCTTGACTTTATTTATTTTTATTACATATGTAGAGTGATTAGTCAAATTACATATCTGGCTAGCATTCACATTCATCTCAATTAAAAAAAGTTATATTTCGCATTAAGCCTGCTTTTAGACTTGTATTGGATTTTCATTACAGTTTTGAATGAAATTAATTGAATTAAAATTATGAATTTATTGAATTTTGAAGGAATTTGAATTAAAGTGTGGTTAAATATTTTATTTTGCAATAAATAAATTTGAAATCAGCATAGATTAAATACTTATTGTGTAGAATTGACTTTAAAACTTTTTTTTTTCAATCAGAGTGAATTTTCCCATAAATTTGTCCTAGTAAATTTTCAAAATAATTCCAAATAAATACCAAGTAACAAACTGTATTAAACATAATTAAAAAATATATATTTGTTATGATTTAAATGCTATCGTGATGTTTTACTGTATAATTTATTTGTGCATGCTTTTTTAGTTTATGTAAGTATCTAACATTGCTATAAAAGCGTTATCTCTTAATTTCGTTCTGCTTATTTGAATGCAGACAGTATTTTTCTTCGAGTTTTACTTCATGCGAACTCGAAACCAATTACAGAGTTGCTTATTTTTCAAGGCAGACGGCATATCCATGCAATAGTATTAAAACCTTAGACAAACAACCCATCAGACTCTCGAGAAGCTCTTGTTTTTCTCTCTAATGATTCCACTTCTTTCAGTATGAAAGCAAAGCGTGATTCACTCACAGCTTCATGACTTTTGCTTTGTATTTGGACACATGGAAGTACTTCCAGGCGAGGAGAAACACGAGAAAGTGAAGTGTTTGTTGATTTCTGTGAATGTGTGTGAGCTGTTGTGTTTAGTACGGTGTTCGTTATGGGATGCTTTGACCTTGTTAACTGTTCCATGAAATGCGTCTTTGGAAGCGAGCTCCTAACAGCACTGTCTTTGTGTGTAAAACGGCAACGCTAGAGTCTTTTCATCTGAATCCTCAGCTGTGAGCAAACAAAGCTTGCTTGAAGATGGTGAAGACGTGAAGTCAGCGCTGCCGTGACGTGATTGGCTGGAGCGTCGTCTCTCGGCGTAACTTCCTGTTCATCTGTGAGTGAGTGAAACGAGACACATGCAATGTACATCCTACACTACTGTTAAAATATTGAGTTTTTGAAAGAAATTACTACTTTTATTCAGCAAGGATGCATTAGATTGATCAAAAGTGACAGTAAAGACGTTTATAAAGTTTCAAAAGGTTCTCTTATACTTTCTATTCATCAAAAAATCATAAAAAATATACAATGATCACGCTTTGCACAGAAATATGAAGCAGCACAACTGTTTTCTGTAATAATAAGAAATGTTTCTTGAAATCTGCATATTATTATGATTTCTGAAGATCATGTGACACTGAAGACTGGAGTAATGATGCTGAAAATACTGCTTTGATCACAGAAATAAATTACACTTTACAATATATTCACATAGAAAACTTTTTTTTTAATATTATACAATATTACAATTTTTACTGTATTATTAGTCATGCAGCCAGCACCAGGCTTTGTTTTCAAATTGTTTTATTAGTTCTTAATGTTTCTATTTATTTCTTTTTTTATTTGAGTAATTTTAGTAACCATCTTAAAAATATTAGATGAAAAACTAAATTAGAAATGTAGCCTCGACAGGTAATTTGATTTATTGTATTTATTTGTTTTTATTACAGTGCACAGACTGTTATGATGCATTTCAATAGTTATTAACATGGTAAATCTACACTGAAATAATTTTAAGGTAAGTGGTCGCAAACAATTTATTTTAGCTGCATTTATTAAAAAATATGTTGAAAGTTATCCAACTAAATGTGTTAATTTAAATGTAGCTAAAATAAATTGATTGCTTCCACTTGAGTAAATTATATAGCAGTTTTACAGTTATAGCACAGATTTTATATTTTCATTTTTAAAACAATTAATGTACATTTATAACAAATTCTTACCTTTATGCTTGCAAATGAAATTTTATGCAATATTTTGGTCATGCCTTCATCAGGCATGTTTTCAAATGTTTATTAGTTTTTAATGTTTCAGTTTATTTTTTATTTAGCTTTGTATTATTTTAGTAATTTTGCTTCATCAAAAAATTACTTAAAAATATTAGATGTAAAAACTAAACTAAACAAAAATAAGAAATGTTGTCTTGGCAGCTAACTGAAATAAAATAAATAAAATAAAATAAACTTATTTTATTTCACTGGATCTTTCTGTGATGAATATATTTTCTTTTCTTTTTTCTTATTTTATTTATTTTTTAAATGTACATTTATAACACTATATTTTTAGTTTTCTTGCCTTTAAGCTTGCAAAATCATATTTTAAAGCAATGTTTGGGTCAGTCGATTTTCTTCAAGCTTGTTTTCAAACAGGAAGTCAAACATACTATAAAACATAAAGCAGCCAATGAGAACAACATAGCCATCAATAATAGCCAATGACAAACCAGGACATAAAAGTGACAACCAAACTCTACAGATCAACACTCAAGTGCAATTAGCCAAAACGCATGCTTCCAAATGAAAGAATAAATAGAATAACAACCACCCAGATCCCTAAACAACTGCATGGAGATGCACTGAACCGCCACATGCACACAATCCAGTCCGGGGAGGTTTGGCTTTCACCACCACAATAAAAGAGTCTGAGCTGCACAGTAATAGGTGTCACATGTGCGTTACGCCAAAGATGGTGAACTGTTAGTAAACCACACGAGCATTCCAGCGGATCCAGCTGCTCCAGCCAGTGAGCAATTCTCAAATCATTTATTAGCGCATGTGGGATTCATTATCGAGGAATTTATTAAATGGAAATGGAAACCGGTAGCAGTTGAAGAGGCGAATCCAGCGGGGTACACCGCTGTTCCTCTAGTTTACATCACCCTCTCTGTGTGTTTTGGCTCCTGTGAGTTCTCCTGACCTTTGTTGGCGTAATGCGTCGTGATACTCCAGGCTGAATGCGTGTGATGTGGCTTTCGCTTCTGCATTCACTTAGCCTCGTGTTGTTTGTTATTCTTTCTTCTGTGGAGCACAAATGGAGAATGAACGCGCTGCTCTTTTCCATGCAGATGAGTGGGGATGCATGCATTTAAGCTCTAAACACCAGAAAACTGTTCCTATAACTTGTGATGCATCTTATGATGCCTTGTGTGTGGAACGGACCCAGTTTTAATTCAGTATTGTCTGAAAAGTCCGTTTTTTGCTTGTTTACTTTGCAGCTCAACTGCACTCCATATTCACTTTCTTTTCGTGGGGGAAAAAAAATATCCTTTTGTGGACCAATGAGTTTGATGAAATTTGTAATTTTGTTGAGAACTATTTTTATAGTACTTTTTATAGTATTTCCACACAGTACAAATTAAATTATTATTTTTCTTAAATTTGTTGGTTGTGTGTTTAGTATTATTAATACAGTATACTATTGTAGTATTTATTCATGTTTTGTAATTGTTTTTTATTTTAGTTTAGGTTTTAGTAATTTTGTTGAATGTTTATTTAGTTTTTAATAAAAAAAATATTTAAAAAAGTTAAAAAAAAAGAGAAAAAAAATACTTTTGTGGGATGTGGAAAATTAGTAAATTATTATTATTATCATCATTTTTGAATGAATTATATCCCTTTAAAATATTTACAGTATTTCAACACAATTCAGATATAAATATTAATATATTAAATATGTTGAAGGTATCTGTATATATATCTGTTTATATTTAGTATTTAGCTCTTTATTTTTATTTCATATAATTTAAATAATTGTATTACTTCTGTTTAAACTTATTTTATTTCAGTCAGTTCCCAAGGTTTTTCTCATTTTTATTTAGTTTTGAGTTTATTTGTTCAGTTTTATTTCAATGGATTCTTTTCACACACTGATTGATTCCACACTTATTATCATAATAAATCTAGCAAAGTTTATATATGATGACATTAATGAATCGTGTACATTTATGACACTACATTGTGTTAGATTCTCTATAAATGACTAGTTAATCAAATGAGAATGCAAAACTGATATTTGTTGCAGAAGTTTACCCAACTATGATGACTTCTGCTTCTGAGAACCCTTCAGTTTTTCATCCACAATCACTTTTCAGACTTCAGAGACAGTGTTAGAGTGACGCTGTATTTGGGGAATATTGTGTAAAGTGGGCCGAGCGGTTTCTCAGAGATTTAGTTTGTTTGGCAGCAGGTCCAGGTCTGTGTAATCGGACGGAGCTCGACACCTGCATTGTAAATGTACAGCTTGACGTAACACAGAGCAATCATGCTGTTGATGTAAGGATGTGGCACTTTGAAGAGCTGCAGGTGCACGACTGCTGTCATTTCTCACACGGTTTAACAGCCGGTGCATAAAGAGGTCTTCTTCCATCGACACACACACACACACACACACACACACACACACACACACACGCACACACACACACACACAGAGACACAGACACTCACACATACACACACACACACACACACACACCCGCACACACCTACACACACACACACACGCACACACACACACACGCACGCACACACACACACACACACACACACACACACACACACACACACACACACACACACACACACACACACACACACACACTCTGACTCACTCACACCGCACAGGGTGAAGGACAGAGACGTTTGAACGCAGCATACGACTCTATTTGAACTGAATGACTTTATTTTGAGCAGTGTGCTTTGTGATAATGAGACTGAATTTGACAGATGCATAATAATATATCTCTAATATGGACAAGTTTTTCATATAGTAAACAAAAATGTCCCTTTTGAGATTCCTCAAATAGTTTATCCTAGACATATCCAGGATGAAATTAAATGGAGATTTTGCTGAATGAAGTGTTCTGCCCCTTATCTCTGTTGATTAACTTTATTTTGAACTCTTTTGACATATATGTATATATATATCAGTGAAAAGTGCACACACACCTGGATCAGTGGGCAGACAACGCTCACGGCTACTTTTCGTCTCGTTCTTGAAATAAAACCCTGCCTATTTGAATATGTTTGCTCCTCTCATTCTGGTGTGAAGCCAGAGACACCCAGCTGTGCAGTTTACGTTTATTTGTGTACTATGGCTGATGCGCTCTTCCTCTGGGTTTGTTTATGCGCAATATTGCCTGAGAGCCAATGTCCACACACGTCTCAGTTTTTCCTAGCAAACGGTCCCACCCGAATTAGTTTGTTGTTGTAGATACATGTTGCGTGTGTGTTTTCCTTTAGGGCAACAGCACATCTGCTCAAGTCCAACTCAGGTAATGGACTATGGAAAGCCAATGGGGCCAAAACTGGAACATGTCTTGGCATTCTTCATGAATAAACAAGACGTCTGATGTTTCTATAAGTATTTGTAACATCGCATCACATATCGTCTCAAATAGAGCAATTTCATTGGTTGCTGCACGTGTTGGCATGTTAACGCATTTCATGTATTCTGTTTAAAGATGTTGGCCCCGTCTGCCTTCCATATAAACTCCATATGAAAGTTAGTGTATAGGTCATAACAAACCATTATGCCATACGCACCGGCTTTATCTGCCCTGCATCCCTTGCTGTTGACACTCTTCCAAACCACTGTCACATCACATCACATATAATAGTGTGTTAAGTGAATATACTTCCTCATAGGGCAAAACCACAAAACAAATGCCAGATTAGTGTGTCATATCAATTAAGTGTGGGAGAGCCTTTTGAACAACCAGCGAGATAAATGAGGTGTGTGTGTGTGTGCGTGCGTGCGTGCGTGCGAGTGTGTGCGTGTGTGTGGGTGTGTGTGTGTGCGTGCGTGCGTGCGTGTGTGTGAGTGTGTGTGTGTCTGTCTGTGTCTGTGTCTGTGTCTGTCTGTGTCTGTGTGTGTGTGTGTGTGTGTGTGTGTGTGTCTGTGTGTCTGTGTGTGTGTCTGTGTGTGTGTGTGTGTGTGTGTGTGTGTGTGTGTGTGTGTGTGTGTGTGTATGTGTCTGTGTCTGTGTGTGTGTGTGTGTGTGTGTGTGTGTTTATGCATTTTGATTTATAGTGTTTGTTAAGTCAAGCATCAGAATTACTATTACTCATATTTAGGATTAGTTCAAAGAATTGTGCCAATAATTTTCTAAGCAATTGATTTTAATAGTTTGTTTTTATAAATCCCATAGACTTTTATTGAAGGGACACGATCCGTATCAAGAGAAAACTCTTTGTACTTGACAACATGCTACAAATCACTCCACACACCTGAGAAACCACATAGAAACATATTGGCAAACAGTACTCTAACAACAACGCCATGACAACCACACATAACATGTTGCCAGTAGCAGATCGCAACCACATAGCAACATCTGAAGAACCTTGGCATTCATCCACAGTTCCCTAACAACCACATAGCAACACTATGGCAACCACCCACAACATTTAGTCACGATTTGCATGAACAAGCATGTGTTGGTAGCCTCTCAGAACTCCCTAGCAACATATTCAAAACACTCTGGATGCCTAAGCAACAGTATAGAAATCCTGGCAACCGCCCAAAGTGGCCTAGCAACCACATAGCAACACCTTGGCAACCACTTATAACATGTTTTGCATGAATAAGAATGCATTGCTATCTAGCAACTGCATAGCAACATGTTGAATACCATAGCAACACCTTGGCAACCACCCATAGTACCTTAACAACTGCATATCAATGTCATGGCAACCACCCATAACACATTGTCATGTTTTGCATTAAAACAAGATTGCATAAGTTTCCTCTCAGAACTCCCTAGCAACCACATTTCAACCTGCTGAATACCATAGCATCAACTTGGCAACCACCCCTAGTACCCTAGCAACCACATAGAAAATCCATGGCAACCACCATGACACGTTGTCGTGTTTTACATGAACAAGCGTGTGTTGTTAAACTCTCCGAACTCCCTAGCAACTGCATAGCAACATTCTGAATACCATAGCAACACCCTGGCAACCAACTATAGTACTCCAGCAACACCCTGGTAACCACATATAACTCCTTGTCTCATGTTCTAAAGAACATCCTAGATATTATACCAACAAAGCAGTAACTTCAAATGAATAAGTTAGCTAATAGCATATAGTATATCACAGTTAATAACCCATAAAATTCTTACAAACTGGTTAATAAATGTTGATAATTTTGTGCATGAGACAACTCTGCTCTTATTAAACTATATTGAACTATGCAACATTCTGAATACCATAGCAACACCCTGGCAACCAGCTATGGTACTCTAGCAACACCCTGGTAACCGCATATAACTCCTTGTCATGTTTTACATGAACAAGCTTGTGTTGTTAAACTCTTAGAACTCTAGCAACTGCATAGCAACATTCTGAATACCATAGCAACACCCTGGCAACCATATACATAGCAGCAACACCCTGGTATGGAGATATAACTCCTTGTCATGTTTTACATGAACAAGCTTGTGTTGTTAAACTCTTAGAACTTCCTAGCAACTGCATAGCAACATTCTGAATACCATAGCAACACCCTGGCAACCAGCTATAGTACTCTAGCAACACCCTGGTAACCACATATAACTCCTTGTCATGTTTTACATGAACAAGCTTGTGTTGTTAAACTCTCAGAACTCCCTAGCAACTGCATAGCAGCATGCTGAATACCTTAGCAACACCTCGGTAACCACCCACAGCACACAAGGATCATAACAGTGAAGTCATCATCAGCCAGAACACACTCATATTTTCATATGATATCATTTCAAGATTTGTATTCGTCACATACACAATTATACAGAATATAACCAGCAGTGAAATATAAGTCAGGTCCAATCCATGGATAGTGCAATTACATGTAACACAATAAACACATATAAATAAATTATGGGCAGAATGTAAAAATAAAAAAATAATAATATATATTTACAGTGTGAAACAGTATACTTGTAGACCAGTGCTTCCTCAAAAAATATTTAAATAATAATACAAATATTTGAAGTGTTCTATAATGTGATTACATCCTATCAGACATTATACCAACAAAGCACAATTTAACTTCAAATTAATAAGTTAGTAAAATAATATTATAGTATATCATAGTTCATAACATTCTTACAAACTGGTTAATAAATGTTGATAATTTTGTGCAGAGACAATCTGCTTTTATATTGAATATGCAAATATATATAAATATATCTTTATACCATTAATCTATATGTTTTTAACAAAGAGGTTGGTGAGCTTTTGCTATGTTTGGGGGCTGAAGTTTGGGGTAGACCACTTGTCATATGTGTCAGGACAGGTTTTGTTATATGTGTTAATCCCATGTTTAATTAATTGAGACTATAAATCAAGACAATATTCATGACTTCAAAAATCCTACTTTTTGTTGTTGTTGCCGAGAATGTTTCTTATATCAATCGTGCCAAGTCCAGAAGAGAAGTTCAGATGATTTAAGTGTGCTTGTTGTGATCCAGGCCCAGACTCTCAGAGGGATCACTGTAAAGCATCTCTTTATGAGACACTTTAATGCCTTTCTTTAAAAATACGATTTTTTAAGTATGACTGCCATTATGAGTGAGCTCTATTAAATATTTCAGCTGATTAAAGCAGTGCATCAACATGCTCGTTTAATAAATTCATTCAATAAACACATTCCACCTGCATTATGGGCAGATGCTCAGCAAATGAGAGACTGTATATAATATATGTATATATTTTTTGAAAATATATTTTAGAAATGGGAATATTATACCTCCTTATACTGTGTTAAAACCCAAGATTTTGTTTTTTATATATATACATATAATTTATTTTGATATCATCTCAGATATTAACCTATTTTTAATGACCAGTTTTGTATTTTAATGTTTTAAATGCTAAGGCAAGCATAAGATTGGTTGATATTGTTTCTGTTTTGATGCATTGTATTGTGGTGTGCAGTGTGCTGGGGTTTTATATTGCACATCTTATAAAATGTAGAAGTTTATGTCTTTTTCTGTATCATTTCTGCTCTGAATCAGCTGCTGTTTTGGTGATTATTAGTGGATCCATAAAGTCAAGTTCACACAGGTGTCCTATCAGAGGAACCAGGTGTTGTTCTTCAACAATACTTGTCTTCTTTTGAAAACTAGAGCCATTGTTTTAGCATTTCAGAATGCATAAACCTCTTTTCATCAAATGTTTGGCACGACATGCTGCGGTTAAGTGTGGTTTAAGTATGCAAATAGTGAGGCTAGTATGGTTGTGTGCTATTCCGAACGCAGCCAGACCCACCAACACAACTTTTATATTTCTGAACATCTGCACATCTGCTGGTAAATGGGAAGAAAACAGGAATGCAAATCACAGCCGAACATCTGCTGACCAAAGGCCACATCCCAGCCCAAGAAGAATAAATAGTGTCGGCCGTAATCATCAACAGATATTGATTTTAGATGGATATCGAACAGACGCAGCTGCGTCAGGCAGAGAGCACGAGACCACATACAATGCTCTCGCTTTCATGTCTTATGGATTCATGCGCTAAACGTCCGTGAATTGACAAACAAAACAGAAAGATCTGTGGGAAATGTTTCGTAAAATAACAGGCCCAGATGTTGGCCTCGGACTCGAGGTAGTAAAACACCACAATGACTGAAAAAAAGAAGAATACAAGGTTCCACAATTTTGATGTCAACAGATGTGCGCTTTTTCCTCCTTCCCCTCTCTCTCTCTCTCTCTCTCTCTCTCTCTCTCTCTCTCTCTCTCCTCTCTCTCTCTAACTCTCTCTCTCTCTCTCTCTCTCTCTCTCTCTCTACCTCTCCCTCTCTCTCTCTCTCTCTCTCTCTCTCTCTCTCTCTCTCTCTCTCTCTCTCTCCTCTCTCTCTCTCTCCCTCTCTCTCTCTCTCTCTCTCTCTCTCACACACACACACACACACACACACACACTCTCTCTCTCACACACACACACACACACACACACACACTCTCTCTCTCTCTCTCTCTCTCTCTCTCTACTAACTAAATTTACTCGAACCGACCACCCCCCCTCCTCCTCCCTCGACCATGGCCTGCTGCAGCGTTGCACATGAAGTTGTTATTAATTGGACGCAGCTGTGAGTTCAATATCTGAAAACATGTACTGTCACCAGGCCTGTGCAAAAATAAATGGATAATTTGGAGCAATTGTCACTGAGTGTTAAAGAGACATGGAGTGTTTTCAAAACGGCTTTCCCCGCAATCATATTTCTTCACCTGGTACGACTTAAACGCTCATTTGAAAAACTCGCACATTCTTACACGTAGAGAACAAAAACACAGAATTTAAGAGTTTCTGTCTGATGATCCAAAAATGTGGGCTGTGTTCGAAATATCGTGCTACTCGTACTATTTCAGCAGTTGCATTCAGGTTATATATTTCATATATTTTAGTATGTGTGTTCCCTAGGAATCGAACCCACAACCTTTTGCGCTGCTAACACAGTGCTCTACCGCTGAGCCACACAGGAACACCATGTGGTGTTCATTATCATTATGTTGCATCTTTAACATGCAACATAATGAGATCATGTGGCAACAATGATAGCAGCTGACAAAAATATGTTCTAAGAATATTTGGCTGTTTTAATTACGTTATGAAAACGTTACTTATGGATGTTCTCTGCATGTTCAAAATGTCCAGTGTGTTTTTTTTTTTTTTTTTTTTTTACTTTTTGGATGAGATTTATAATTTAGAATTAATTTAGAATTGTGCAAACATTATGGAAATGTTGTTTTTGAATGTTCTCTGAACACTCTGAAACAGAAACATTTAAAAGACATTAGATGATCGTTCCATTGAATGATGCACAAATTATGTTTTAGGAATATTATTAAAGACCAGGTAACTCCCCAGCTTAGACTAATGTGTTCTTAGCATATAACTTGGTTATACGGACTTTAAGGGAACATGTAAACATTATATAAATATTATTTTTGAATGTTCTCTGAATGTTTTGAAACAAGTAGTACATTTAAAAAAATGTTAGATGAGCATCCAACTAAAAGTTTCAGACAAAAAAATTGTCCTTGAATAATGTATAGATAACATTTTTGCAATAACGTTTTTAGAACATTATTAAAGACTCTAAGAAATGTTGCTAATGTTTCATTAAATTATGACAACATTTTCTGAATGTTTTCTAAATGTTCAAAACATCCAGTTTTTAAAATGTCTTAAACACATTTGTTTTCTTGGTTATACGAACATACAAAGATTTATGGGAATGTTGTTGTTGAATGTTCTCTGAAAATTCTGAAACAAATAGTAACATTAAAAAAACACATTCAATGAATTTACAGTACAACTAAAAGTTTCAGAACCAAAACATTCAAAGAATGATGTATAAATAACGCCTTTGTGCTCATGTTAAGAGAATATTAAAGACCAGATAACTCTGAACAAATGCTCTATTAACATTACTGGAAGAACATTTGTTCATAACTTTGAGATTTGCCAGAATGTTCCTTGTTAGCTGGGATACTGTTCGCATTATATTTGCATTTATGCATTTTGCAGATGGCTTTTCTCCAAACGCGACTTGCATTGCACTCAAGGTACATCCTACGGTGGCCGAGAGAGCTCAACGTGCTGCAACTTCAGAAAACACATGCGAATTAAGGAAACACTTTCGTCAATTTGACAACACACTCGCTGCAAATGCTCACAACACAACCAAAAAAAGAAGCGCGCAGCAAATAAAAATGTATTTGGTTGTGTTGTGAGCATTTACAGTGTTTCTTTATTTGGTTGTGTTGTGGGCATTTACAGTGTTTCTTTATTTGGTTGTGTTGTGAGCATTTACAGTGTTTCTTTATTTGGTTGTGTTGTGAGCATTTGTACCACCTGCTGTCAAAATGATGAAAATGTTGTCTTGATTTGCCGGTGCTTTTTCTATTTGCATGTGTTTTCTGAAGTTGCAGCGCGTTGACCTCTCTCGACCACCGTATACATCAGTGCATGCACTCCCTGGGAATCGAACCCATGACCTTGTCTTTTTTTTTCTACAGCAATGCATAATACACAGTTGCACATAGTTAGTTAAATAAGTAAGCAGTATGCAGTGAGCTAGTATTCTCTTCTGAACGCAGCCAGAGTGGCTAAACACATGGGAAGGCTTCAGAAGCAGAGCCACCCCTAAATGTCTGAAATCACAGCATGCACGGTTTGTTTTTCTCCTCATAGATGCCCTACGTGTCGAGACCACTTTGACAGCCGTGCGTTAGTGTCAGTCCAAAGTTGTTTTAGGGACCCTGAGTGTTAGTTTGAGATCAGTCCTGTTGGGTTAACAATCATGCCTGGTCCCCGGGCAGATGACTACTGTGGGAAGTATGATGGAGTAATTACTTGCACATTGATATGGTTTTCCAGGCCATTACATTCTGTGCCACAGGAAGGAACTGCCTTGTTCTGTTTGCCGTATCGCCCGGGCCAAGATGCTGATTTTCCATCAACAGTCGGGCTTGAAAGAGCAGTAAAAGAGTTAATCAGATGCATTTGCTGACATTTAATGAGGGTATATAACTCAACGATCTGCACGGCAGGTTTGTTTCTCTTGTGTTTAATGTAGATTTGTTTAATCCCACACCGCAGCATTAATTCGGAGCGCATTAATTGCATCCTGCAAAGATGTTTTCTGAACAACGAGGAAAAGATGTTTGTCTCGATGCAGAACAGTTGTTTTAAATAAGAATGTGCTTGTCTTTTACAGGGGAAACCCAATAATCAGACAGATGAGAAGCTAAACATTGCCCTCTCCTGGATATATGAGCTGGTCTGTAGGGAGCATAACTGTGCTGTCTTCTAAGATATCTTCATTTGGCCACAGGAGATGGAGAAGTAAATCCCGCAATGCATTGAAACGATCACAGTGAAAGTAGTTTGGAATATTTTGTGAATTTTATTTATACAGTGTTTTCATGTGCTGTGTAGTTTTATGCATATTAGATTGTTGTGGTTGGTATCTCAGGCTAAAATAGATACTTTTGAGAGGTGTATTGCCAACACCTTTAGTGTTCAAACAATATATAATAGCAACTGCATAGCAACACCCTAAAGGTGCGTTCACACCAGACGCGAATGACGCGAATCGCGCGAATTAATTACCTACATGTTAAGTCAATGCAAAGACGCGAAAGACAATCCCGCGGCGCTATTAGCGCGAATGAGGCGGCGCGAATGGCGCGAATTTCTCGCGCGAATGAAGCGAGTAAACTCAAAATGTTCAAGCCTTCAACTTCGCGCCATTCGCTTCTGGTGTGAACGCACCTTAAGAATGCATAGCAACACCCTAGCAACCACATAACAACACACTAAGAACGCATTGAATGCTGTAGCATCATAGTGGCGAGTTTAGCATGGGCTACTACATCCTGGTAACTAGACGAAACACCGTGGAAACTACATAGCAGCACCCCAAGAGTGCATAGAACACAATACAGCAACCATATAGCAACACATTAGTATCATGGTGGCTAGTTTTGCATGGGCTACTACATCCTGGTAACTAAGCAGAACACTCTAGCAACTGCATAGCAATGCCACAAGTATAAACAGAACACCATAGCAACGATAAAGCAACACCTTAAGAATGCATAGAGCATCATAGTAACCGCATAGCAACACCCTAACATGGGGCAAGTTTTGCATGGGCTACTACATCCTGGTAACTACCCAGAACACCCTAGCAACTGCATAGCAACACCCTAAGCATGCATAGAAAACCACAGCAACCACACAGAAATGTCACACATAGAACACCATAGCAACAGCATAGCAGCTACATAGCAACACCCTAAAAATGCATAGGAAACCATGTAATCTACAACACCATAAGAACAAATAAAACACCATAGCAACCACGTAGATACACCCTAACATGATGACGAGTTTTGCATGGACAAAGATGCTCTGGTAACACCCTTGCAACTGCATAGCAACACCCTAAAATGCATAGAAAACTATAGCAACCATATAGCAACATGTTAAGAATGCATAGAAAACTATAGCAACTGCATAGCAATGAGCTAAGAATACATAGAAAACCATAGCGCCATAGCAACACCCTAGCATCATAGTGGTGAGTTTTGAATGGACTAGCACGCCATGGTGACTACCCAAAACTACCTAGCAACCGTATAGAAGAACCCTGAATGCACAGAAAACTATCAACCATATAGCAAGACCCTAAAGGCCCGTACACACCGGGACGAATTTCGCGCGCGATATTCTCTGACGTTTAACGCCTCGTGACTAAACAAAGGGCGCCAATGTGAGTGTGCACACCGACGTGAAAAACGCCACGCGTAAAAGCGTCATTTAAAAAACGCCTCGGATTCGTTTTTGGGTTTGACGTGCCGCGTCAAAAACTATCCGACCAATGAGATTGACGCTTTTGCTCACGTGTCTGGAGCTGCTGAAGTTACAGTAAAACACAACTTGGGGGCGCTCAAACACAAAACAGTCTTGCCGAGCACACATACGTAACGACGAAGAAGATATACGCCAAGTAGCGTCTACACTGCCGGGAAGAAATAAGAAGACAAAGAAGATGCAAGGCAAGATGAATGTAGAGCTGCTGGTCTCGTTGGTGTCTGAACACAAAGAACTTTATGACAAACGCGACAGCGACTACCCTTGTGTACCGGGGTATTTCTGTTTTACATTAAGCGCCATCTAATGTCAGGGAATTAATTTGCATGTTCATTCGACTCATCGTCAGCGAAAATCGCTTGGGTGTGAACAAAAAAATCGCGTTGAAAAACGCTGGCGAATAACGCGCGCCGATATTCATCCCGGTGTGTACGGGCCTTAAGAATGCATGGAACATCATAGTGTAACGGATGTATGCCAGTAAGGGCTGTGTGTAAACCTCACTCCCCTGACACTAGAGGCTGTAGCCTTTAGCCTCCTTGGTAGAGCGCCCGCCTCCTGCGCCGGCGTCCCGGGTTCGAGACCCGCTCGGTGTGATGGTGTGGACCCGGGGGGGGTTACAATAGCAACACCTATGAACATACAGAACACTATAGAAACCACATAGTAACACTCTAGCATGGTGAGGCGTTCTTAAACTCTCCCTAGTAACTACTCAGAACACCCTAGCAACAGCTTAGCAACACCCTAAGAAAGTATAGAACACCATAGAATCATGTTGACGAGTTTTGCACAGACAAGCACTTCCTAAAACACCCTAGCAACTGCAAAGCAACACCTTGGCAACCACTCGCAGCATTCAGCGAGCTTTACACAGGCGACTTGAACCAGCACTCCAGTGAGTTGTGCTCTTAGTCACTTTATCCATTATTGATGTTCTCTTGTAGCAAAGAGGAATGGACTCGTCTTATTCTGTCCGGGCTGCGGTCCAGGAGAGCGAGTCTCTGTCTAGACACACAGGTGCAGATCTCTGCCGTGTCACACCCCGTCCCACACGAACCCGAGCTAAAGCTGCGGCCAAAAACAGACACGGATCACGGCATCACTAATCCAAACACACCACGGCACCGAGGGCACATGATTGTGAAGCTTAATATGCACACGATCAGGGGTGTGTTCAAATCCATAACCAGTAAATGTGATGATTTACCTCCAGATATGAAATTAAAGTATGTATACAGTACGAGTACTCTGAGTGAAACATATCACATTATTATTTCATATATTAATTTTGTTTCTGTAGTTAAAGATGATTTGAAATGACATTACTTGGTTTATTCATCACACAATACTAGTGTTATTTTAGTATTATTTATGTACCATTATAATATTCATTAATATTTTGAATTAGCTTTTATTTTTGTATTTTCTGTTTTTATTTATTTTTATGTTTTAGCTAATTTTTTATGTGCATTTGTTATTTAAAAAAACACATTTCATTCGTTTGTTTCAGTTTTACATTTAGTGATTTTACTTTGAACACAAACCTATTTTCAAGTTCAATGTTAAACTTTTATTTGTATATGTTTATATATGTTTACATCATTATAGTAGTTTATCTAATTTATTTTAATATTTTATTGTGTTGTGTTATTTAATTTCATTAATGTTGTATTTTAATATTTTATATTATTTTAATATTTTACAATATTTTACATTTCATATTTATGTTTTATTTTATTTAATATTTATTTCAATTAAAATAAAATTAACAAAAATGAATAATTTTTATTTTAGTTAACCTAATTTAATATTTAAAATTTCAGCTAATATTTTTAATTTGATATTATTTCAATTTTAAAACAAATTAACAAAAACGAATAGTTTAAATTTTAGTTGACATTATTTTTAATATTTTTATATTTTTGTATTGTTTTATATTATAATATTGTATAATATATTTCATCTGATATCTATATTTTATTTCCATCTAATGTCTATTTAATTTCAGATTTATTTCAATTTGAAAAATGAACAATTTTTTTTAATAGTTTGAATTTTAGTTTGCATTATTTCAATATTTTAGATTTTTATATAATTTTATTGTTTTATATTATAATATTGTATAATATATTTCATCTGATGTCTATATTTTATTTCCATCTAATGTCTATATTTTATTTCAGATTTATTTCAATTTGAAAAATGAACAAAACCTTTAATAGTTTTAGTTAACAATAGCTGCACTGAAGATTATGAAATGCATTATGTCACACACAGCGTGCTTTGGTTGTATAAGGTACATTTGTACATATGTAGTAATTCATCTAGATATTGTGTTCCCACAGTACTGTTGCAGAAATAGTAGTCTTGTAGCGTGCCATTCTGAGTCTGTGCAGGGCTGGTGACATGAGAGGAGAACGTCTCTCTCTCTCTCTCTCTTGATGAGCCTCTTTTGTTTTCTTCACTTTGGTTTGTGTGTTTGAATAAGTGCCCTCCTCTGGTCAGACAAAACGCCTTGTTGAGCAAAACCTCTGCTAACTTTTATTGGTGATGCGGTCTCGGTGCTATTTGCAAACGCTCCAACAAATTAGAAAAACAGCTGTGTGATGCGGGCGCTTTTCACTCAGATTCTTCATGGCCACACAGTGTTTCAAAATCATATCCTTCAGTGCAGCTCTTTTTCTGCGGCCTGCAGGCGAGGTTATATTGAGATAACTGGTGACCCGCTGCGTCAGCACTAGTGATGTGACAGCTGAAGATCAACAGACATGTGCGTTTTTCAGTGAATCAAAAGTGAACACTGCAAAAAAAAGAGTTTTTCCATTTGGATACTTAAGCCACATTTTAAAATGTATAAATATCATTGCATTTGGATGCAAAAATGGCATAATTTGCATGCTTTTGGATACTTAAGCCACATTTTAAAATGTTTAAATATCATTGCATTTGGATGCAAAAATGGCATCATTTGCATGCTTTTGGATGCACAAGTCACACTTAAAAATGTATAAATATCATTGCATTTGGATGCAAAAATGGCATAATTTGCATGCTTTTGGATGCACAAGTCACACTTAAAAATGTATAAATATCATTGCATTTGGATGCAAAAATGGCATCATTTGCATGCTTTTGGATACTTAAGCCACATTTTAAAATGTTTAAATATCATTGCATTTGGATGCAAAAATGGCATCATTTGCATGCTTTTGATGCACAAGTCACACTTAAAAATGTATAAATATCATTGCATTGGATGACAAAGCAGCAAAGCAAGAGATTGCATCATTTGCATGAATATGCATTTGATTATAAATCATTTATATAATGCAAAAACATTTGGAGCGACTGTGCTTTTATTTTCTAAGTATCTAGGTTGCATGCAAACAATGCAAAACCTCTCATAAAGGGTATGTTTTGTTTGATTTCAGCAGTAGCTCACTTCCCCTTTCTAGCCCCTGCACACAAGCAGGAGGCTCAAACAAAGTGTTAGGTGCTAATGAACAGACCCTGACAAAGTTTGTTTTCCTGTGGAGAGTCAATGCATACAATGGCTTCATTCAGGTCCTGTGGTTCAGCCATGGAAAGAGCTATGAAATCCCATGCCTTGTGTGTGACCTTTCTGAACCTCTCACAAACCTGTTTGCCTTTCGGGCCCCGTGGAGGGAGAATGCATATTCATGAGAAACACAGTGAAACCGTTCACAGTGCTGTAAGTAAACAGAGAAACGCAAACGACGAGTACAATATGGAGAAATCTGTCTATCATGTGCATGCAAGAAAAAGAGCATTAACAGAAATCATTAAGTAATTATTTATGGATATATATTACTGTGTGACAAATGCTTTGGCATTAATTAAAGGGTTAGCTCACTCAAAAATCTCATTTTTATTAGCGCATGCATCTTTGTGTGGAAAACAGCTGCGAAAATCACAATGAGTAAACAATGGCAAAATGTTCATTTGATATACTATTATAGACTTTAATAATAGTTTTAATAATAATAATTAGGTTTTCTTTTAAGGAAGTCTTTTTCCACCACAGGATAAAACAAAACCAAAAAGTTTTTTATGAGTTAAAAGTATTTTTATTTTTTCCTCACCATGGGTTTTTTATTTTGTCTGAATAAAAAAAAAAATCAGAATTTTTTTATTTGTTTGTTTGTTTAATTAATTTGTGGAAATCTTAATTGTAGTTAACGTTCTAGTATTTCTGTCATTTTTATGAGTTTTCTTTAAAAAAAGTTTATGTATGTTTGTTTGTTTGTTTTATTTTAATCCAGTTTTGGAAATGAGCTTCTATATTTGTTTTATATATATTTTCCAATATTAAAATACGTTTAAGGTAACAGTAACAAGTAACAAGTTTTTATTTTCTTTGTATTTAAAGTTGTAGTTTTTAGTATAATAACCCTGGTTGATGTTTAGGTGTACTATTCCTTTAAAAATCCTCTTCGTTTTGTTCCCGGTGTCCCAGTGGTTTGGTTACTAAACACTGGCCGTTTCCAGTAAACAGGAAGGATTACTGCTGTCAGGCACGGTACGTCTGTACAAACCACACGCTTTTGATGCATTTATTCAAACTTTTACACAAATGTTTTATTCATGATGCTAAATCTGTCGTGTCCAAATCCTCTGGGTTCATTTGAATTACACAAGTCGGTCCAGTCGCTGGCACACATGGAATCTCCCAGCATGCAACAGTTCTGCTCGTTAGATCCTTGAAATGAGTTCATATCTTCTCAGAAGGGATCTGTTGACTTCCTTTAGTGAGCAACAGCCTGCCAGAAGACAACATACAACTAAATAAATAAATACTTCATCTGCGTTTATGTATCTTTTTATATTTAATATTTAAATGTATAGTTCAATATAGGTCTCTATAATAATTTTTTGTTATAAAATATTTATATATTTTATTTACTTTAAACCAATTCATATAATTAACTAACATTTTAATTAAATTGTATTTTTCTCACCACCCATGCACGTACTATTGAGCAAACCAAACTACCTGTAAGCACCAATGCAGTGCGATCTGAATTTATGTAAATGTTTCATATATAGTATGTTTTTATATTTTATATGTTTGTATATGGTGTTTTATGTAATTCTGTGCTGTTTCTAACTGTATTGTAAATAAATACCTTTGCTTCAATTCAAATATTAAAGGTGCCATAGAATGGAAAACTGTCTTTACCTTGGCATAGTTGAATAATACGAGTTCTGTGCATGGAAATTACATACTGTGAGCCTCAAACACCATTGTTTCCTCCTTCATATGTAAATCTTGTGAATAAAAAAGACCACTGAAAAATAGGCGAATCAGAACATAACACTGACTGTGACACTCAGGTTCACTAATAGTTACGCCCCCAACATTTGCATATACCCCCATGTTCTAGAAGTTCTGCAGGTGTTGTGAAGAAATTGCGAGAACAACATCGAAAATGGCAGATGATGGAAATAAATGTACTGTTCCAGGCTGTGCAGGGGGTGTGAAGTGCAGGGATGGGTTGGTGTCTGTATTCAGAAAGGCACGGAACTCAAATAACGCGTTAAAAAAAATAACGCGAGACACTTAAGGCACATGGTTAACTGCTTGCTAGTGGTAGTCTGTTACAGTACAAAATATTTCACTTACCACATAAACAGAGTAAGGAAAGATGACTGAGGATGATTTACAGATCCTGAGCACCACTGACTAGCATCTGATCTTGTGAAATGTGTGGTAAATACTGCCGCTCCATAGTATAAACAGTATAAATAGTTTGTGCGATCGCGAAAGTAAAATGCGATCGTGCATTCGAAAGCTGTTTTTTACAGTATAATTACCCAAAGATATAACTGCGTGAGAAAGTATTGAATTATATATTGTCCGTGTTTCCTTCCTGCTGTGTGAGCTACTGAAATGAGCCGTAATGTGAAACAGCCAATCAGAGCAGAGCTCAACAATATTATTCGTGGCTCTTCCAAATAAGGTAATAACAGCCCATAAATAATAGGGTTGTATAGGAAATACTAGGGTTGTAAATGGACATGTAAAACCTTTTCTGGAGAAATTTTGCCCTTACCTAAGCCACATACCTTCTCTGTAGATATCAGAGAACAATTTAAAATAGTGTATCAATGCATTCTATGGCACCTTTAATAAATATTAAATTTTATTTTATTTTATTTTAATTTAATTTATTTTCAAACTACCTGTAAGCAACCAATACACATACCTGTCAGCGCCAATGCAAGGTGAAGTTCCTCGCGCAGTATTTGGAGAACATTGCCGACTCCTTTATCACCCTGAAGACAGAAAGTTTGATATCTGGTTAGACATTAAGAACTAACATGCATGTCCAGTACTTCAGTGTTTACTGTGTCTCACCTCACACGCGAGCGCCCACAGGACGGGTCTCCCTACAAACACTGCCTTTGCTCCCAGAGCCAGAGCCTTCAGCACATCTGTGCCCTTACGAACACCTCCGTCCATGAAGACATCCACCTTTCCTTCTACAGCCTCCACAACCTCAGGCAGAGCGTCAATCTGCACCGACGACTCATCACATTACTGTATGTTATTGCTCAAAGATTGCCCTGCATTCTCACTTATACACAGGTTTGGAGTATTTCAGATGTTTAATGTTATGAAAGATTTAGTAAAATGTAATTTATGGCTATGATCAAAGCTGAATTTTCAGCATCATTACTCCAGTCTTCAGCAGTGTTGGGGTTAATGCATTACAAGTAACACAAGTTATGTAATAATATTACTCTTTTCAAGTAACTAGTAAAGTAACGCATTACCTTTTTAATTTACTAGAAAATGTTTCTTTTTTATCCATTTATTGACCAACTGACTTCTTGAGCAGCAAATCAGCATATTATTATGATTTCTGAAGATCATGTGACTGAAGACTGGAGTAATGAGGCAGAAAATTCAGCTTTGATCACAGCGATTAATTACATTTCAACAGATATTCACATAGAAAACCGCTATTTTAAAAGGTACAAATATTTTCACTGCTTTTACTGTATTTTTGATCAAATAAATGCAGCCTTGGTGAACAGAAAAGGTTTCTTTCAAAAACATTAAAATATTAATTATTCCAAATTAATGTATTTTCAGTATCAAAAGTTTGTCTTATGTTTTTTGTCTTACAGTATATTGTATCTCCAAAACTGGTTATCACAGAAAGTTCTAGAAGGATAGAGTTTCAATAAATCATCATCATCACTAATTATAGATCATAACATAAAACATACACCATCTCTGTATCTATATTCAGAACGTTCTTCACGCTCAGTCCATGTTCTTCAGTTTTGGAGACCACTATGCACTCATAAAACTTGAGGTTGCATCCAAACCTTTGTTTGGCGTCCACTTCGGTAAACCAGAGACCGTATTTCACACTATCAAAGATGCTATTTGCAGAGGATAGTTTGCAAACAGGAGGTCTTTGGAGAACAATCATGCCTCATTTCTTCATCTGACACTTACGGTGGCTGAAACTCCATCAAGCTGTCTTGCTCCGTGGTTTGACACAAGTATTCCATCCACTCCATACTTCAGCGCTTCTTTGGCATCTTCAGCTAAAACGGCGAGATTCACCATGAGCAGAACATTAATTACTGCGGTTCTTCTCAAGCACTTTTGCCTTTTCTTATGCTACAATTTGGAGCCAAAATCTTTTGCACGGAGGAAACTATATGTTACATTGCAATTATGGTATGCAAATGTCTTTATCTGGATTTAAATGAGGAGTTCATGCAAAAATGACAATTTGCTGAAAATGTGTTCACCCTCAGGCCATCCAAGATGTAGATGAGTTTGTTTCTTCATCAGATTTGGAGAAATGTAGCATTTCATTATTTGCTTACCAATGGATGCTCTGCAGTGAATGGGTGCCGTCAGAATGAGAGCTCAAACAGCTGATAAAACATCACAATAATCCACAAGTAATCCACTCCACTCCGGTCCATCAGTTAACATCTTGAGAAGACAAAAGCTGCATGTTTATAAGAAAAAAATCCTTAATTAAGACATTTTAACTTCCAAAATTTGAGTTGGTAATCTAAATTAACGCTTCCTCCAGTGAAAAAGACCATCTCCTGTTGTCTCTAACATCAAAATCCGGCAGCCACATATTTGTTTAGAGCTGTTTTGGCTTGTAAACGGTGCTTGATCTGTGCAGATTTCTCTCCTGATTCAGATGAGACAACTTTTTCACTGGAGGAAGCATTATTATTGATTATGGACTTGTTTCTTAGCAACGGTTTGAAGTATAAAACACCTTTAATGATGGATTTGTTTCTTACAAACATGCAGCTTTTGTCTTCTCAAGATGTTAACTGATGAGTGGATTACTTGTGGATTATTGTGATGTTTTTATCAGCTGTTTGGACTCTCATTCTGACGGCACCCATTCACATCCATTGGCGAGCAAGTGAAGGAATGCTACATTTCTCCAAATCTGATGAAGAAACAAACTTATCCACATTTTGGATGGCCTGAGGGTGAGTAAACTGTAAGCATATTTTCATTTTTTTGGGTGAACTATTCTTTTAAAACTTTTATTCAAGCATTTCTGTTGCAATTGCATTTACTCATTTAGGAAACTATTGCTCAAAAATAGCATCATGATGCCGATTTTGGCAGAGGAAAGCAACTTCAGAAAAGGTGAAATATTAGCTTTGCATAGTGTAATTTAATTTCTCCAAGTCTGTTCTGTTCGGAAAACCCCCGAAAATGATTAAAAGACTTTTTCCTTTCAGCCGAGGCCAACAGGAAAGGATGCACTTTTCAAGGAAAATGATGTTCCACACATGAGCTAAAATAACTAATGGTGTTCCCCTATTACTTCCCCTCCTCAACATACATTTCTGAGTTTGTCAGGGAACACTTTTAAATCCTTTGGTCTGCTGAAATGAAAAGAATGTGTGTGTGTGTGTGTGTGTGTGTGTGTGTGTGTGTGTGTGTGTGTGTGTGTGTGTGTGTGTGTGTGTGTGTGTGTGTGTGTGTGTGTGTGTGTGTGTGTGTTGACTCTTTTATTTACAGAATGGGCCATTTCCAGAGCCCAAGAGAAGATAAAAGTTTATCTGAAGACACAATAACAGCAGTAAAGCTTCTAGACGTTTCTGAGATAACCTCAGCGCACAGACTGACTGCTTTCTCCTCCCGGGAGATAAATGACACATTATCTTTAATTAGCGGCCCCTCGCTGACAGACAGGGTCGACCGGATGCTTTGTTTTGATTAGATTATGCAAATGAGCATTCCACTCTCAAGCATAAAGGTTTCATTTGGAACTTTAATTCTGTCATTCTTTAGGAAAAATCTGTACTGTTCCATTAATTAAGACTCCATACATTAATAATCTGATCTTAAAAGCCTATTATGCAACATCATGAATGTTATGAATCTCAATAAAACCTTTATTTTTAAGGGTACAGGCAAGAGAGGCAGTTCGAGAGAGAGAGAAGACCTTCCGTACAGACTTGATGAATAGCTCACCTGTCAAAACCCCTTTGACCACCACAGGCAGCGAGGTAATGCTCTTCAGCCAGGCGATGTCGTCCCACTTCAGCGTGGCATCTATGGCCTGAGCTACATACACCGCCAGGCCGCTGTCCTCCCCGTAACCCTCTTTTGAGGAGAAGGCTAAATCAGGGGTCTCGAAATTGGCCATCCTGGGGAAAAAAAACCGAGAGTGCAAAATGGAATTAGTCGTGCGAGTGTTGTTTTTGGTCGGCGTATAAAAACCGAGCCGGGGTTTTATCCAAACAGCAGAGCCCGTGCTCAATGGCACCTTGTTGCCGCTGCTGCGCTTTGATTTGTGGGGCCGAGCGAAAGTCTCCGGGAGGGTTGAGATGAAGTTCATGTTGTGTCACTGCTGATGGAAACGGAGGCAGTAGTGCTGAAATATACGGTGGGACATCATGCTTTTTTGGATGTCTAATTGCCGTAATTCACCTCGTGGGATCCGGAGCAGGAAGGTTTTACTTTCATGAGGGCCTTTTTATAGCGGGCCGCTGTTGGCGTATCTATGGAACTGCTGATATCTGAATGTTTCCCCACATAAAAAGCATAATGTAGCGAGTGTTGACGGAGCTGAAGCGGCGTGATCTACTGTACGAGAGAGATTTCTGTTTCCATAAATACATAAAGCTCTTCAGTGAGCGCTTCGGTTTTCAAGGGGCGACAAATCTGTGAAATAATCTGTCCACGAGGGCGGGAAAACTGGGGCCCTGTTTATTAAGAAACCTCACGAGAATTGTAAAAGGAGTTAATATGATCAGTTTTTCTTTACAGTTCTTGTGAGGTTTCTTATCATGCATTAAATCTTAAGTGTAATGTTTACAATGCAGCATATGTTTGACTAGAAATATGTAAATGAAGTTGCTGCTTTATTGTAGATATCGCCTTTTTTAATGCCTTTATAGTATTACAATTAAGTATTAAAGCATCTAGAGTCTGTTAGGGCATTAATATTAACAGGTTGCTAAGGTGTTGCACTGCAGTTGCCGGGGTGTTATGTGGTTTGTAAGTACTCCGAATCGCTATTAGTGCACTTTGTGGTTACTAAGGTGTTGTTTAGGGGATGAGTTGTACAAAATATGTCACATGATTCTGTAAAAAATGCAATGAAATCACCTATTTTTGGTAGTTAAATATATACCTGATAAATATGTATTTTAAATTTCTCCACATGCTCAGATGTTGTCAGTTGCTAGGGAGTTGTAAGTAGTTGTTAGAACGTTTATATGCAGTTGCTAAGGAGTTCTGAACGGATGGTAAGGTGTTGCTAAAGGATTCAGGGTGGTTTTCAGTGCTTAGGTGTAAAATCGGAATATATAATTATAGATATGACCATATAATTATGAATTTTGGTGCAAAAGCCATAGAAAACTTCCAGCGACAGTGGAACAACATAATAACACGTCCTGCCCGTCATATGCTGCTGAAATCAGCATATAATCAGATCATTCTGTGTATATTCTGATTTCAGATTCATTGTGAGTTTACAAACGCAGCCAGCGATGTCTGTAAGGCACGCACACACGTCACGTGTGGTTGTCTCAGCGTTTACCTCAAATGAGAGGGCAGCTTAAATCGGTTGCGCACGTCATCACGTCGCCTGCCAAGATAAGGTGTGTCCACTGTGACAAAGATACCCTTATACCCGGCCTCCTCGGCCCTCCTGACCAGAGACTGAGTCAGCGCTCGGTCTTTATAAATGTAGAGCTGCATCCAGCGCACGGCCCCCGGTGCGGCCTCCGCTACTTCCTCTATGGTGGAGGTGGCCCATGAGCTCAGCATCATGCCCGTGTCACAGGACCGGCAGGCTGCGGACGGGAAGAGAGCGGAGGAGGCGTCAGAACAGCAGGGTCGTAGAGTACAGCGGTGGTCATTTCATATACACTACTACTGACAGTAGTACAGCAGTATGGAAGTCTGTTTCAGCCACTCACAAACAAATCATGTGAAATATGACAAAATTATATTCATATTTAGTGTCATAATTTTGACTTTTTAATCTCACAATTGATATTTTATCTCATTATGACTGTTGTGTCATCATATCATCTTTTTTATCTCATAATTGACTTGGCATGTTGTAATTTTAACTTTATCTCGTAGTTATGATTTTTGTCTTCTTATGAATTTCTTTATCTCATCATTATGACAATGATATAATCTCAACTTTTTTATCACAATTGACTTAGTATGTCATTATTTCAACTTCTATGTCATAATTCTGACTTAGTATGTCATAATTATTACATTATTATTTTTAGGTCATAATTTTGACTTTTATCTAATTTGTATCTCTTTTATTTCATAATTATGACTTAATTCTGATCTCTTATCTCGTGACTTTGTCATATCTGACTTTTAATGTAATAATTTCAACCATTATCTCATTTTTTTTCTACTTTGTCAAAATTTTATATGTCAAAATTTTATCTCATAATTATGACTTTGTCTTTTTGTCATATTTATGACTTTCATCTTTTTGGCTTTTATCTAATTTTCTTATTTCATGATTATGACTTAGTATGTCATAATTATGACAATTATGTCCCATAAGTGTTTTTTATCTCATAATTGACTATGGCATAATTTCAGCTTTTAATGATGACTTATGTAATAATTTTGTCTTTATTTTATAATTATGACTTTTTAATGTAATTATGTTTTCCTATGTGGCAGAAATGGACTTCCATACATTTACATTTATGCATTTAGCAGATGCTTTTATCCAAAGCGACTTACAGTGCATTCAGGCTATACATTTTTTTTGTCAGTATGTGTTCCCTGGGAATCGAACCCACAACTTTTGTGCTGCTAACGCAATGCTCTACCACTGAGCCACAGGAACATACAGTAGCCACACTGAAACTATAGCATTAGCTCACACTATGGTACCCATGATCCAGTTGTGTAAGGGTAATTGGAGTGTGATTGGGAGCAGCACATACTGTAGTATGTAAGAAAGACTAATAGGGCCATCATGTGGTCAGTTACAGTAGCTGCAGTCACTGTGAGGCTTGTGTTACTGGTGTCTGACCTCTCGCGGTGGCCGTCTCGCCGTCGGGATGCGCCATTCTCTGCATAGCAGTAGCTGCCACACAGATGGGCATACTGACTCTCTGGCCCAGAACTGTGGTGGACATGTCCACTGAGGACACGTCTCTGAGCACACGAGGGTAAATGCACCACCTACAAGACACAGCAGAGTCACAACTCATATTTCAGAAATAACAACTTCATATAATAACTGAGTATAGATGCAGCTAGTTGTCACTTGGAGGATGGGTGGGTTTATTTATATAAATTGATTATAGTCTATTTTTAGACACAAACCTAAAAGAGACTTTAACTACATACAGTGGGGCATGTTGTCCCATTATAAGAGCTATGAAAACCTGTTGATACATGACATACAGTCTAAAGTTAAATGTTATGTTTCTTTTAAAAAATACTAGAAAATTTTATGATGTATATTTTGATAGTCTTGGTTCATTCATTTGCAAAGTTTGGTTTCTATACTAAAACATAAATGAATAAAATAAAACAACATTTGCATTTGTAAAGGTATTTTCAGCTAAATAATATATTAAATCAAACAATTAAGACACGCAATTGCTACTAGCTACAGTTTGTAGAAAGTATGTTTATAAATAGATGAAATGTTTATGTTTTTTCCTGTAGCATATGACTTCATCCCTGACGGTCACTTGATTTTGTGTTAATATTTGTGTTGATTTCGTGACTCATCGAGTAGTCTGACCACAGCTCACTTAACTTTCACAATGCGTGTCTGTAACCTGGAAGAACGTCTTGTTTGCACATTTGATAAATATGCATATATGACTAATACATATGTATGAGTAATAGAGTGGCATTATTCATCTGCGGACACTGCTGTAAGGCCGTGTTTAGGTCTCTAGAGTCCGTCTGCCCACCCACACCAACACTCAAGATAAACACACATAATTATAACTGACCCCACACAACCCAGAGAGACTGTCTAAAATTAGGCCAAAACATTCGGAAGAAGAGTAATCCTTGTCAACGTTGTGCTCGACTGACTCAAACTATTACAGACGGACTCGTGCTGTTTATTTCATCAGTTCTGTTATTATCTGTTTACAGTTTAATTGTTTCATTTTTCTTACTGAATATACAGTAGCTAGGTTTATAGACAATTATAGTTCAGATTTCAAGAAAAGGATGTTCTTCACAAATCGCTAAAAGAATTTGATTAAACAGCAGATTTTAATTTGAGAGTACATTCCTCCATATTGTGTGACAACATGCCCCATTGTATGTGTTCAATTAACTGTGTGTGTGTGTGTGTGTGTGTGTGTGTGTGTGTGTGTGTGTGTGTGTGTGTGTGTGTGTGTGTGTGTGTGTGTGTGTGTGATAACAGTAAAAGTATGGAAGGCAAATTTCTGCCAAAAAAGTCATGCTTTGGAAAAATCCTAATTATGGATTAATTAATAGAAATGATGTGATTTAAAAAGTCAAATTTATGACAAAAAGTCAACATAATGGCAAGTCATAATTTTTTTAGAATGGTTTTTGTCATAACTTTAACTTTTATCTCATGTTTAACTCATTTTATCTCATGACTTAGTATTTCATAATTTCAACTTTATCTCATAATTACAGTATGACTTAGTATGTCATAATTTTGATATTATGTCATACATTTTTTCAACGTTTGTAGTAGTTTCTATAATTATATTTATGAATAGTCAACTTTTTATCTCATAATTATGGCCTAGAATGTCAACTTTTTGTCATATTTTTTTCTTTATGTTGCAATTTAAACTTTTGTCGAATTTGTATCTCTTTATTTCATAGTTTGACATTTTATATCATAATTATGACTTGGTATGTGACTTAGTGTGTCATAATTATTTACTTTTATGTCAGTTTTGACTTATGTCATTTTGATCACTTATCTCATAATTATAATATAACTTAGTCTTTCATAATTTTGACATTTTATGTAAATTTCAACCTTGATCTCATTCGTATCTCTATTATCTCATATTTATGACTTTAGTATGTAATATTTTTGTACCTTTTATCTTATATTTTCTGGCTTTGTAATAATTGTAACTTTTTAAGTCATGATTTCAACCATGATCTCATTTCTATCTCCTTTATCTCTGAATTATCACTTAGTATGTAATAATGTGGATTTTTAAGAACAATTTTGGCTTTTTATCTTATTATTTTGGAGATAAATTATTTAATTCTAAATACTAACATAACAAATAAAAATGCTTCAAAATTGATAAATCAAACCCTTGAGTGTGACAACTAGCCCCAGTCTCCATTACAAGACTTCTCCTTTGCTATCAGATAATAGTTGGTTATTTTTAACTGTCATTATGATCATTGATCAGACCCGATCAGACCCGATCAGATGAGAATATGTTTGTCTTGCGGCTGGAGAAACATGCGCTCGATGGAATCAGATCATCTGGGCTCTGAACCTTCAACCCTTGGGTTACAAGGCCAGATCTTTAACTCATTTTAGATGGTTATAAACATCACAGAGTTCTTGATATATAAATGATCCGTTTGTCAGCACATAATGTCAGATGTGTGATTGGTAATTAAACTCGTTCTCTTCAGTACAGGATTCAGGTTGATCTGGAGGTTTATAAAAGCTTGTCACATACCTGCTGAACGCTGCTACATTATCATGCAGTGTTTGCTGCTCGTCTGCTCCTGAGAAATAATAATCAAACACTGACTTTGGTAGAAGTCTCTGCGCCTGACGCTCATAGTCCCGGACACACACCAGCGAGTCTGACATGTTTCCACTGATGAGACTCTGAGCTCTTCAGCTGGATTTCACAGAGCCACTGATCAATGATTAACTTTCTGCAGTCGCTCCACTAATGTTTATCCAGCATCGGTGCCTTTGCCCTGTCACAGCTAGGGGCTTCTCCTCACAAATATGTGAACACGCAACACACCACTGAGTAAAAATCAATACCGCCTGTGCGTAATGGTCAAATAAAGAGATTTACAGCAAAATTACTCCGGAAATTAACAAATGCATCTGACAAAACATGACAAGAACAACGTGTACTTGTGTCAAAAGAGAACTTTTGAATTTGTTTGTATTAATTATTCTACAAGGTAATTGTCAAGCATCCATATGTGTTTAAATCAGCCAAAAAATTAAAATCACACACACACACACACACACACACACACACACACACACACACACACACGTTGGTTTTTATGGTTTACGGGGACTCTCCATAGGCGTAATGGTTTTTATACTGTACAAGCTGTATGTGCTATTGCCCTACACCTACCCTACACCTAAACTTAGCCCTCACAGGAGACGGTGCATTTCTATTTTCCCTCAAAAAACTCACTCTGTATGATTTATAAGCGTTTTAAATTATGGGGACACTGAAAATGTCCTCATAAATCACCTTCTCCTTGTAATACCTGTCATACCCATGTCATTATACAAATTTGTGTCCTCATAAACCACATAAACATGCCCACACACACACACGCACACACACACACACACACACACACATTTATCAATTATTACCATGATGCAAATGTTGATTTAACTCTATTCTTATTATATCATTGTTATAGTTATAATTTCGTATAATTATTTGACTATTATTTCTTATAATTATTGATATAATATAATGAATCATAATTTATTATTATTATTGTAATCATATTAAAGTTAATTTTTTATTCTATTAATTTAATTAATTATCACTAATTTAATTAATTAATTAATTAAATAATTATTACTTATTTTATTTCATTTTATTCTTTTAATTTCTTTTTTTGCATTAATTTAAATAATTTAAATTAATTTGTAATTGTTTTTGTTGTTTGTTGTTGTTTTACAGTTGTTCTGCTTAATTATCATCAAATAATATAATATAATGTCTTTATGGTTCTAAATAATACAACTTTTAATAAATATTTACAAGTTTTTTAATTCTTTTTTGTTTAATTGTCATCAAATAATGTTATCTTTATGGTTCTAAATAATCAAACTTTTAATAAATAATGAAACGTTTTTAATTCTTTTTTGGCTTAACTGTCTTCAGATAATGTCGTAACGGTCCAAACTAGGCTTCATTCGGTTGAAAACACGAGTTCTTGTGGTGGAATATGTTGCAGATATATCTGTGCCGTGTTTGGTGAGATGGTCTCTTTCGTGAGTGCAGTATTTCCTCCTCCAGCACAAACTTGAGCGTGTGTAGGATGTAGAGATGTGTCTCCTCTGCAGCTTTACGTAACAGAGCTTCTCAACAGCTGCTCACACACCACACATCACACTATCCTTCCAATGCACACGGAAATCACCTCAAAAACTGTGCGTGTGAGAGTACAAATACAAGTTAAGCTCAGATGAGCTTTATACAGAGTATAATGAGGAGTGAAATGTGTTCTCTGCATTTAACCCATCCAAGTGCACACACACCTGGAGCAGTGGACACACACACACACACACTTGGAGCAGTGGGCAGTCCGGGGAGCAGTCGGGGGGGTTGGGTGCCTTGTTCAAGGGTCTCACCTCAGTCGTGGACACTTCCTGCCGGAGCCGAGATTCGAACCCACAACCTCAGGTTTCAAGTCCAACGCTCTATCCATTAGGCCACGACTGCCCTGAGAGTGATGATAACGTGACACAAATGAAACGGCTCTTATAGTGCAGCTCTGCACGTTCATCATCCACTTCATGCTTTGCTTTTAAACTCTATTGAAGGAGGAATATGTCTGATGAGGTTTTTCTTCACCATTACAACACAAGCAATGATGGTTATATATTTTATTCATGTATTTGTTCATTTGTATTATTTTATGACAGTGTTTATTTTGTTCATATTTTTAAATGTATATGCAGTTTTATCATATTTCAGGTTTAGTTATTTTAGGACATAAAATGAGAAATGTTGCCTTGGCATCTAGCTGAAATAAAATAAGCTTTCTTATATTTTATTTCAAGTATCAGATTAGTTTGTGCTTCTAGTTTGAATTAGTCTATACATGACCTGTGTAGTCTCCTGACCTGTTTGAGGTCTCTAATAACCCTGATGAGTTGAATCAGGTGTGTTTGATTAGACTAGAGAGTGCATGCTGGGAGCTCCAGGCTGGAGGAAGACAGTCTGCTCATCAGTAACTGCATAGCAACCTTTCTTCAGAGTTTGTGGCGTTCGTTTCAGTTTTATCTTAGCATTCATATTCAGCTCAGTCAGGAACCGAAATCTGCAATCTTGCTTTGAACTGATGAACGTGAACACAACCTCAAACCTTCAGCAACAGCAGACGGGAAACAATGTAAGCCGTTTGACATTTTTATAAAGCCAAAGAAATAACATGATGAATAGCTTACTTCAGATTTGTATGTTGCTTGAAAACTATAGTTAATTAGTCATTAGTTGAAGCATGCAGGTAATTACTAAAGCTGTACATGGCTACTTTTGAGTGCTGTGGTTTTTGACAGCAGATTGATGAATGTGTAGTTATAAGTTAAGTTAAGTTAACAACTTTATTAATCCCACAAGGGGCAATTCAGGCAGGGTAGCAGCATCATATAGCAGACACAAAACATCACATATAAAAAAAAAAAATTAAGAATTATAAGTAACAACACAACCCAACATGCTTCATAAATATATTCATAAAACAAACAAACAAAAAAAACAGATACACTTAAGACTTTGAATTGCAAAAACGAATAGCCTCTGGACAAAGGTAAATTTATATCTATTAGATGAGCATTTAATGCTTCTAAATCTTCTTCAGAGGGCAGTACTTCAAAAAAAACTTCTAGGGATGAGAGTCATCTCCGTGATAGAGTTTTCCTTAACATTTGTTGCTTGTAGAATTCTGCTAGACAGTAAACACACCAATAATTTTTGAGCAAGTCCTAACTAAGGTCTGCAAACGATTCTTGTTCCTAAGAGAGAGTGATGAGTACCAACATAGAAAGGAAAAACTCAAGACACTCTCAATAAAGGTAGTATAAAAAAGTTCTCAGTATCTTTTTTGTACACAGAAAGAGTTCAATTTCCTAAGAACATACATTCTTTGATTCACTTTCTTAATAATGACCTCTGTATTCTGCTGGAACTTTAAAGTAGTATCAAATATAGTTCCAAGATACTTATACTCCTGTACCCTTTTAATCAAAGGAATAGCACTGAGACATGTTGTGTAACTAATCTACTTTCTATTTAAACAGTCATGTTTCTTATATCTTTTGAACATAATGTTTATATCTTGTAGTGATGGTTTCAAAACGGTGTATTTTATGGTTATTCCAGTGTCTTGCTCCATAGATGTCTGCTTTAATAGGGTGAACTAATTGATTAATTATCCCCATACTTACCTATAGTTGATTGATTGCATTAAGAATAGCAAACCCTTTGTGTGTATTACAAGTTACAGGAAGTGAAATGTTTAAATATGCAATAATTTCCATATATTCTCCAGAAATTAAATCTAAACATTAAATAAAGACAGGTTCAATATTTTTGTTTCATTCTGTTGATATAGAGATAAAAAAACATTTTATTTTTTAAAACGGGGATTTTGGAGGACTTCTTTCATCAATCCTTGAATCAGAAAATACAGTCGACAGACAGAAAAATTCATTTTCAACATAAAATAATAAAGATAAAATCAGGCAAATGATATATGAAGTAAAATCCTTCAGAATATAGTACATTTCAGTGTAAGTGCTGCTGAAGTGGAGATAAACTCATTTTGAGAAAATGTCCTTTATAAATATGTATTATAATTGAAATCTACAAATAGCCTAGATAAAGTGTGATCAATAAAAATCAAGTGAATTATATGTGAACAAACGTCTCAATAAAAACCTTGAGAATATATTTAGGAATAAAACTAAGTTTTGGTGTTTGTAAGTGCTGTCGAAGGGGAGGAAAAAATCATTTTGAGAATGTCCTTTAAAAATATGTATTATAGTAGAAGATGCAGATAGATTAAGTGCAATAAAAGGAATGCTTTAAAGTGCATTTTGGATGTTTTTTTTCACTAATCTGAAAAATACACATTATGGAAAGCCAAATAGTCCTAAATCTCAAAACTGACCAGTGCTTGAAAAACATGTTTGCCTGTCGTTTCTTGCAGTAATGCAATGGCACAACTCTACACTGGGGTAAATTAATGTTTGACTGTTTGACATACTGAAATTGTCTGTAGTAACTGATACAGGTTTCATGCTTTTTTCCCTTTTTGAACCCAAAGCATCTTTAATGCTAACATGACAAACACTTCATATCAAGTCTGTTTAATGAACACAAACTCCACAGTTATGAACAGCTTACACTATAACAATCGTGTCACACAATACAATGAAATTGATAATTGATGTTCAGCATATGATAAATGACATTGAACAGATGTGCTGGTGTGTTTCTGTGCTGTTACAGCTTACAAAAGATCGACTTGCTACACAGATTCAAACAGTCTGTCCATAGTATAAAAATGAAAGGCGATTGACCGGCGAGCCGCCAGTCAAAGACATTGTCAAAGTTTTACTGTACAAATTATAAATTCAATTTGCAATTACAGGGAATACATTACAAATCCACACAGTACAAAACAACATCTTCATAGCACTGAGAAATACTTATCCTGAGACCTGGTACTCAAAGCACCCTCTGTTAATAAGCCATGTTTATGGAGCTATGATTATGGACAGTTTGTTATTCAACACTATATGCATGTGTGGATGAATGCAATAGTGCAAAAATACTCTTCATATTTATCATACTTTAAGAACATCTTCTGAAAACAGTCAGGATTGAGTTGTGGCACAGGAATGTGAAACATGATCAAACATGGAAGCGTTTATCATTACAGCAAATATAGAACAATTAAGGAAACATGGTAAAACAACAGTAATGCATGAATCTCATTCAACCTGTTAAGAACACGTCATTCATGTTTCACTCCAAAATAAAATCCTAAGTGTTAAGTTTTGCATTGTGACATTTTCATGACAATTAAGCACATTTCTCCCAAATTCTCATCATTGTAATGCATCAGTATCTTTTTCTGTAAGTTCTGTAATAACACTTTTTATATTACATTACAGTATAAAACAGGATACTGCAGCAAAGATAGACAAGTCACAAAAAATTGGTCATACAATTTATTAAAATAAATATTAAAATCAGCACTGAGGCAGTACAAAAAATACTACCATGATACAATAAATATTTTAATATTTAAATACTTTAATTACATCATTGTGTAAATTTGGAATAATGAATATTTTCAAAAGGAGTCACCAAGGCTGCATTTATTTGATTAAAATTAGAAATATTGTGAAATATTATTATAATTTAAAATAGCTGATTTGTATTTTAATATCTTTTAAACTGTAATTTATTCCTTTGATGCGCAGCTGATTTTCAGCATCATTACTCCAGTCTTCAGTGTCACATGATCCTTCATTACAATGATTTCTGAGGGATCGTGTGATACTGTTTGTGCTTAATCCGCATGAACAATGTAACGGTAATTATTTATTAACAGGCTGCATTTTTTCTTTAGTTTTTTGAGAGACTCATCCTAACGCATTGTAAATTTTTATTTTTATAACTTCAGCATTAAAATTATTCTAAAATGATGCGATTCATATTTTTGGCATTTATAGAAAATATAAGATTAGATGTTAAAGAAGGTCTCTCAATGTTTAGCATCAAACTTTCAGCAATAAATTTAAGCAACTACTCTTAAAAACGAAACTGAATTGAACCGCGGCGAGAAGCAGGTAAAATGCGAGGAAAGCGTGGAATGGTCAAACCACGGTCTGCATGATGCAGAAATCAGCCGAGAGCTGGCGCTGCTTTGCTTATCCTACAGATACGGCCGTTTCCTCTAGTTGTTGGTGGTGACTGCAGGGGCATTATGTTCCCTCAGTAGTGTTCTGCACCTGTGGTGTACGTTTCCTCACTGAACTCTCTGACGGAGACTGATCTCTGCCAGCGGCGTCGCTCATCTCTTCTTCCTCTTCAGTCGACTCGTCTCCAGACACTCGCTCGCTCTCGTTGTCCAGGTCAGACGTGTGTTTCTCCTCCAGCTCTTTCACCATCACAACTGCACAGACACAAGGATTCGTTATATTAGAGACAGTTCAATAACATGAGTTCATTAACCAAGTCAAGTTGAGCTGGGCTGAGTTATTAGAACTGGGGAAACTTATTTAAAAACAAATCTTAACAGAAAATGAAACACATATTTACAAAAAAGTGTACTTATTTCAGATATTGCCAATTAAAACTTATAATTTTAAATTAGTTTAGCTCAATGTACTACTAAAAAGACCAATAAAAATGACAAAAAAAGAGAAAAAAAAAATATTAATAAAAAACTGTAATACTAAAATAACACTGAAACTGGGCATTCAATATTCACAATATATTTCAAATGATTTACTAACATTTTAAAATAAGCAACAGTTTTTAAATTAACTACGAGTTCCTATTTAAAGTGTTAATAATACTTTATTAAAATAAAAAGTTGTTGTTAATATTTAATGCAGCTGAACTAATATGAACCAACAATGTACAGCTGTATTTTATTAATGAACATAAATACTGTACCAAATGTATAGCCTACTTGTTAATGTATTTTATTAAATGTATTAACTAATGTTAAATAATTGTGATGCCAAAAATAAGGTGCAATGATAAGATTCAAATAACATTATGCTACACTGTAAAATGAAACATGATTCATATAATTAGTGCAGAGTATATAATAAGTGTTTCTAATCTCACCTGTTTTGTCTTCTCTGTGCTTGGATCTGGACGGCCAAATACAGTCAGCGATCAAAACCAGCATCTAATTGAGATAGTTTTACCATTAGACAGAGTTATTATCTCAAACCCAGCAGCTGAAGTTCACTTCTGAAAGTTTGGTCCACCCACCGGATCCTCAAAAGAGCCGCAGAATCGACCAGTGTTACACAACTCACCGTTGTATAATGTAGGAGCTATTTTCTCTAAATGTATTATATAATACCTTCAGCTGCAAGTCATCATGTCTCTGTACAGTATGTGCGATCTGCTTCATACAGCTCTCGCATCGGAGGAATCAAGTGCACTTTGTTGGCTCCTTTGGTAAATGGTCTTTTTAGATCTGTAGCACGGACGCTCCGTACACAGGAATAATTACGCATGAGATACTTTCATGCAAAGAGTAAAGCATTTCACTTTAGGCTTGGAGCATGAATAATACATTAACCCATCTAAACTGTGAAAATGATGTACTTAAACTCACCAGGCCGAGCATCAGTCCCATAAAGAGCGTAATGATGGCAAAAATCACATAAGAGCCCCAGGAAGGGATACCGAGCGTATTCATCAGGTACGTGTGGATTTGCTACGTTGAATAGACAAAATAGGAATATATTTAATACAAATGACAAGATCAAATTCAGACTTGACAGGTTTCTTCATCAAATTAAACTCTGTTTGGTAGATGAAAGCAAAGTCTGCAGTGAATGGGTGCCGTCAGAATGAGTCCAAACAGCTGATAAAAACATCACAATAGTCCACTCCAGTCCATCAATTAACATCAAGAAGACAAAATTCATTAAGACCTTTTTAACTTCAAACTGACTAAAATACGAATCCACAATCCAAAGTGCATCTCCTGTTGTCTCTCACATCAAAATCCAGCCACATATTTGTTTAGAGCTGTTTTGTCTTGTAAACGGTGCTTGATCTGTGCAGATTTCTCTCCTGATTCAGACCAGAACACGTTTACACTGGAGGAAGCGTTATGGACTTGTATTTTTGTGTTTTATGTCTTAATGATGGATTTTCTTTCAGCTTTTGTCTTCTCAAGACTATAACTGATGGACTGGAGTGGTGTGGATTATTGTGATGTTTTTATCAGCTGTTTGGACTCTCATTCTGACGGCACCCATTCACTGCAGAGGATGCACGTATAGATCAAATTTTTAGCAAATTTTCATTTTGGGCTTTTTTAAAGTGAATACCACAGATCAAACTGCTAAATATTTCTTACTCTGATCCACACCGAGAGACGAAACAGAGTAGCCATTCCTGACATTCTGTAAAAGAATAAAATGGTTAAGCAAAGAGTTAATATACAAAATGTTTTCACTTAATTTAACTTAATTTTATACCATATGTGATTTCAAGAAGCAAACACAAACACATTTTTCTAGACAGAAAAGGTTGTATTTACAGAAGAGAAGATGGTGACTTCCATCCTGGCACCGGCTCAACCATCGCCCACTTTTTCTGCTCAACATACGCCTGGATGTCCTCAATAGTACGTGATGAAACATATTTGCGGAAATTTCCATCTTTAGCGCTGTGGATGAGAGGGGTTGTTCAATATTATACTTTAAATCAATACATGCTATTTTAAATGTAAAAATGGAACGTAAAAGCATGTTTTGAAAGCCAGTTTTGTCATAACACCTGAGGGGAATATAAATCCAGTCATCTGAGGACTTACTGAAATATAGTCGGCAGTGTTGTAACCAGAAACCTCCCACTCAGACCTGCAGAACAAAAGAAGAGAGGACGGATATACTGATGCAGACACACAGATAGAAGAGCGAGCACATCCTATACCGTCCAAAGAAGTCCCTTCGGCATGGGAAGGCGTGAGCGGTCTATAGCAGAGCTGTAATAAGAGTAAAGCCTGACAGCTTTCTGACAGTAACAGGCGTTTTCTCAGAAACACATGAGAGAGACGCCATTCAAGCCCTGCTGCAGGTGCGAGCACCGGACAACAGACCCGCATCATTAGCCGCTTAAATACAATCTCTGCTTGCATTTAAAATGCAATTAGCGTTCAAAGGGAATGGTCTAAATGCGGCTGGTATTAATAAGAAAAGCTTTCATCTGCTTGTGATGTCACTCAATGGCACACATCAAATATAGCTGATAATAACTGCAGGAGGAATTGAAATTAGTGACGTGTTAATGTCCCACAGTAGTTCATTCGAGCCACATGACTAAACTTAAAGACTCTGTGTGCAAACAATCCAGCAGTGTTTGATATAAACGCTGTTGATCAGACTGGACGTTCATGCTATTGATAGTATCTTACGCACATCATTATTTTCAACGGCTTTGAATGTGCTACATCCGGTTTTATAATATTAGCATCACTGAGGTCTTGTTTTAACTCAGCTGCTGCACAAGCTGAACAGGAGAAACACTGTGTTCAATGAGACAGTCAGAAGACTTTTCAATCTGCATCTCCATTATTTACCATGGATTTACTGTAGTAACACTCACTGCACTGTGGTATTGTGGCAGAACATGTGGGATATTCACATTTAATTTTATTACAAGAGTAATTGTATAAAATGATAGTACGTATGTGTGTTTAAGACAGCTATAGCATGTGCATTTATACTGAATGGTTTTAAACTAATGTTTTTTATACAAATAGACTACCTAAAAACCATATAATTATATTTGTACCATGTTATTGAGGTGCTATATGTGTGGCTTTAACTGTTTATCATGATTTAAATATATGCTACTATAGGGGACCAATGCTAAATAAAAAACACCTTGGTCAGAATATTTTTTACCATATAAAACTGAGGTTGCTTCAATTTTTTGTACATTTTGATAATGAACAAAAATGTACCTCTGCAGCCTAACTCAAGCTACTATCAAATGTGCATTTCTAAGTTACAAAAAAATGATATTATTAATATTATGAGGCAACCCAAACCTCTTTCTTGATTTGAAATATCACTCATTAGAGCATGCAGAAACTAATAATGTTTTTTTTCTATTTAGATAGTTATTTTGTTAAGGAAAATTAATGGTCTCGTTTCTCCAACTTTCTCTTTAGAGCAAAAATCTGGCTTTTAATTTGAAATAAATAAAGATTTGTCATTTATCGTGATAATTATCGATATCGACTGATATTAAAAAATTGTGATAGTTTTTTGGGCCCATATCGCCCAGCCCTAATTGGCAGTAGCACGTTCCTGTACTTGCAGCAGCAGCAATAACCAACAGCAGCAGTGCAGCAGATCTATTCTGCCGAGACCAAACACATTCATATCCATCACCATACTGAACTCTTCTGAGAGTTGGCATGATTGAACTGTGATTAGTACTACTACGGTTTATTGTATTTCCTGTACATATGAATATTCATTTTACACACAGAAAATCAATATAATATAAAATGTATTATTTACTAATTGTATTTCCTGTGTGCGTGTATGTGTGTGTAATTGTACTAAAATTATAAGTATTTTTATTATTTATTGTATTTATGTATATTTCTACACACACGATAGATAGATCCTTAAAGACTTGAAATGATTTGCACTTTAAATTCTAAACTATCATATACAGTAACTAAGAAGCAATGGTCAAACCTGGTTGTTGAGTAACGTCGACTCTGCCCACTGATATACCCAGACTTTCACTTTGTCTTCCAAGACTCTCCCAGTCTGTTTGTAAATGCTGGCAGGCCGGACACCACGGAGCATAACTGATAAAACACAAAAAAAGATCGATTCAAGTACATGCATGCTTAAAAATCATATTTAACTCGCTGCATGCTGAACGTGAAGGTGGGTGTAACCCTGATGATGTGAACATGTCTACCATTGGCCGTTATTTACGCAATAACATCCACAATATTTGTACATATAGACGCTTAATGCATAACATGAAGATTTGAAACGATTTGAGTGCATTTTTATATATTATTGCAGCAAAAAAGATAGATTTGAGAACACTTCCGGTTATAACAACACACACGTCACTGCAAACCAGACACTGTTATTGTTATACATTGTTTCAGTATAAATGGTTACATTGTTGCAGAGCGCGGCAGATCAAAGCGGCATCGAATCGCTGCGTTATTAATCTGATCACTGACACGTGAATCCTGCAGCTCGTGATCAGATCACACATCCTGTACTCACAATTTGATCATCCACTCGTCCTGCAGGATGCGCGTCCAGTTAGCGTCGGTCACCGTCAGCACACCACTAGTGTCCGTCTGAGCGACCAGTCCAGCCGCGAGCGTCAGGAACACAGCACTGATCCAGCAGGAGCTTCTGCAATACTTCTGCATGTCAGCGCGTCTCAGTCCCGCCATGTTGCTGCTGCTGCAGGAGCACATGATTGAACACAGGCAGGAAATACAGCAGCAGCAGCAGCGGCGCCTTGAGCTCAGCTCGACAGATGTCATGCAGGAAGCACCGCTGTAGCACCGCCATATTCAAAATATTTGCCATGCATTTAACACATTGTATATTAAACATCACGTACAGCATATTTTGTCAATATATTAAAAAATATACTGAACATTGTGTATGTGTATTTATTATTACTATTATAATTATTATTATCGTGTGTATATAATTCATTCAACTTTATTTAGCAAGAAACACACAATACAATCTAGAATAAAAAATACACATAATTGTGTGTTAGTGAGATTGTATGTGTGTGTATATATTTATATATATATATATGTGTGTGTGTGTGTGTGTGTGTGTGTGTATGTATTAATTGTATTATGAATTGTATTTTGTGTATTGTAAGATTTTTCAATTTAAATATACATCTAAGATTGAATATATATATATATATATTTTTTATTGCACAAAATGCAATTCATAGTAATAATAATAATAAAATTAATACATATGTTTTATTATATAAATATATATATATACACAACATTTTAAAATGTAAAAAAAAACATATATATATATTATATATAAATAAGGATATTACATATTACAATTGTATGTTTTTATTGTATATATTATATTGCTGATTATTTGTCCTCCTGGAGTATTTCTGCTATTCCGGGAGCGTTATCTAATCTGTCCCACACACGGTGAATTAAAGGTGGATTTTATGAAGTTATGGTATTTCCTGTTTATGTGAGCTCTTTCAGGGGCAGCCTTACATAACACATCACAGTATAACTCTCAAAAACATGCCTGCTTCATAAATAATATACAACAAAAATGCTCAGATGTGTTTTTTTGCTAATCAAAGATCAGTTTTATATTTTTGCTGCAGTTCTGATCTCTGATCACATTGAGGCTTATAGATCAATATATAACAGACAAATTCATCTTTATGTAATTTCAGCACATAATAATAATAATAAAGATGAAAGTAATAATTGCTGTTATTCTTTCTTGTAGGTTTCTCAGAAGTGGAACTGAAAAAAGATCAGTGAATGTGGCTTATATTAATATAAATATTGGTCATATTGGTATCTGCCAATATTAGCATAGTATAGGCCTAATTATCATCACTTGTCTGTGATTGAAAGATTCATTAATTTAACATAAATTACATTTCATATTCTAGAAACTGAAATGCATGCTTCATTGTTTTGCTTGAGATAACTAAGCTTATAGATTAGCTTGTTAGAGATTAAAGATGAAAAATTAATAGGTGCATGTCAATAAATTAGAACATTGTGGAAAAGTTCGTTTATTTCAGTAATTCAACTCAAATTGTGAAATTCGTGTATTAAATAAATGCAATGCACACAGACTAAAGTAGTTTAAGTCTTTGATTCTTTTAATTGTGATGATTTTGGCTCACATTTAACAAAAACCCACCAAATCACTCTCAACTAATTAGAATATGGTGACGTATATCAGCTAATCAACTCAAAACACCTGCAAAGGTTTTCTGAGCCTTCAAAATGGTCTCTCAGTTTGGTTCACTAGGCTACACAATCATGGGGAAGACTGCTGATCTGACAGTTGTCCAGAAGACAATCATTGACACCCTTCACAAGGAGCGTAAGACACAAACATTCATTGCTGTTCACAGAGTGCTGTATCAAAGCATGTTAACAGAAAGTTGAGTGGAAGGAAAAAGATGGTGTTGGTGTTGGTCTATTGTGTTTTTTGAAAACCAACGTCACTGCAGCCGTTTACCAAGAAATGTTGGAGCACTTCATGCTTTCCTTCTGCTGACCAGCTTTTTAAAGATGCTGATTTCATTTTCCAGCAGGATTTGGCTCCTGTCCACACTGCCAAAAGCACCAGAAGTTGGTTAAATGACCATGTGTTGGTGTGCTTGACTGGCCAGCAAACTCACCAGACCTGAACATAGAGAATCTATGGAGTATTGTCAAGAGGAAAATGAGAAACAAGAGTCCAAAAAATGCAGATGAGCTGAAGGTCACTGTCAAAGAAACCTGGGCTTCACACCACCTCAGCAGTGCCACAAACTGATCACCTCCATGCCACGCCGAATTGAGACAGTAATTAAAGCAAAAGAGCCCCTACCAAGTATTGAGTACATATACAGTAAATGAACATACTTTCCAGAAGGACAACAATTCACTAAAAATATTTGTTTTATTGGTCTTATGAAGTATTCTAATGTATTGAGATGCACCTGTATATGAGATGCATGATTGCATTCAGGGCTGAACTGTATAGGATTTAGATTTCCAGATGTGGAAGAGGAATGAAAGACCCGCACATGAGACGAGCCAGCGTTGTCTTTGTCAGTCAGTATTAGTGCATGAGTATTTGAATTATCACCCTCCGCCTGAACTGGTCAATACTGGAAGCAGATTATATCAGGGTGTGTTTTGTCCAGTTCATTCAGTGGACTTCCTTCTGATCTGCAGAAAGACAAGTCCTAATCCCAGCTGAACACCTCTGGTGTGACTTTAAATGCAGACCTTGAGCCAAGAACTCTTCACCAAACACCAATGACTTGTGCATTCATTATATGGGCAAAAGTACTGGGACACCCCCTTCATTAGAAGAGAAAAGGTACTTCCAAACTGTGGCAACAAAGAAATTCATGTACTTCAAAATTTTATTTCCACCTCTGTTGTAACAGTTTTTAAGTGTATGAAATGACTGTACCCATATGTACTAGGGTGGCCATGCGTCCAGATTTTGGCCGGACAGTCTGGATTTTAAGCCAGCGTCCGGCGCAGCCTCAAGCCGGCACTCATTTGTCCTCCTTTTTGGACTTGTGCTGAATCTGCCTAAAAAAACCCTCTCTGGAATCTTTATTTGGATGCAGCAGCATAGCGTCTAATGCGGTAAGATCTCTGGTCAAACAAATGATTGGCTGAAAGCGGTGTCACATAAATATCTGATAAATCATTGGTTGAAAATGTAAACAAGCCTCCACGTGCTTATGTTATGTTATATCATAACGTTAACATGCCGAAACTTCAGAACTCCTTCAGTCCACCTTTAATTCACAAAAGAGCACACATTTATATCAAAAAGCAGAAGAGACACTTTTCATGGATTTTGCACACTCTGTGGCTGTGAAGAAGAAAATAAAAAGTTAAAAATAAGAAGTTAATTTTACATAATTTATATTTGGCAAGTTGTTGCACGCGTATTTTTTAAGTAAAATATAAATATGGAATTAAGTAAATCTACTTCACTAAGTTATCTAAAATAAGTAAAGGAAATGAGTTAATTTAACATGGCCAGGTAGAGTTTGAGTAATTTCTACTTAATTATTTTAAGGTTACCGTGCACTACTTAAGTACATTTCACTCAATCACATTTTGTAAACTATACTCAAACAACATAGCATTGAAAAGAATAAAGCCTACAAAACATGTGGTTAAGTTACAAGTACGTATGTAAGCAAGTAGATTGATCGTTATTTATTTTAAGGTATTATGTAGGCTCAAAGTAGTTATTACCTGAATGAACACTTGAATACTTGACTCATGATACACAGTGATGGTGACAATCAGTAAATCGTGTTGAAGTACGAATGGGTCTTTTTGAGTAAAATATGAACTCCAGATGTCACACATCCTACTGCCATCTCAACACAGCTGTGCCAACTCTGCAGCTGGCCACCATGCCCACCTTCACCTGTCTTTGCCGTCCATCACGACCCTCGTTGCTGCTGTGAGACTGGAATCTGATCATGGATGAGAAAGAAACATTGAGGCTGTCTTTGCCTGAGTGAACAGAGAAGATGAGGAAGACCATGATGAAACACATGAGCCACACAGCCTTGAAGCAAGACTGGGAGAACATGTGTGGGATAATCTGGCTATCACTGTGTCTGCTCCAAACATTTGTGTGCCTGCTCTCCATGAGCACCGCTACCTGTAAAACATTTAAACAAAGTAAAATGTGAAACTTTGAAGCTTCTGAAAACTGGGCTCCATTGACTGATGTTGTATGAACAGAAACCAGCAGGACAAACTTGACTAATCACATCCTCGATGTCTTTTGGGCTTTCTCTAGATGCTCTCGCTGGCTCTGGGGTCACCGAGGATGAAGAGACCACAGTAACATCCATCGCAGATGAAGCAGTGAGGGCAGGTGGAGTAAAGGAGCGTCTCATTCATGACACTGGATCATCTCCAGGATGCTGCTGTGGACTTCTCCATCCTCACTGCTCACAGCAGTCTGCAGACATTTCAGATCCTGCAAAGAAGCACAAATATAATACAAAAGCAGTCATCTTAACAACACAATCTTATTTGATTTCTGTATTAGAAGTAACAAACTGATCTTACTTTACATTTTTCCCCTTTTTCTCACAAATGCTGCCATCATCTTTCCTTGCAGGTCCTGCTCCACCACAGAAGATCTGCAGTAAAGACACAGAAATCAAGAATTAGAAAAGTGCTGTCTTTGCCAGCAGCAATCAGTCACTCTGCGCCGGATAAACACACTTGTGTCTCATCTGTCCCTGTAACATCCAGACAAGAGTCAGTCATTTATCTGCTCAGTACTACACTTAAATGTTGAGGTAGCTGCTGATGTTAACTCACTTTTTATCCAACACAAATGCTCCTTAGTTTATCAACAGACTAATAGAAAACAAAAGAGATAACGTACGTTTAGTAACTTCATGTAGATGTGTTTGTACAGTATTTACTTACATTCATGTAAAGCAGTGTTGATAACAGTGAATTCTACATAATAACACAAATACATCACTCACTCAGATGTCTATTTCATGTCTATTAGATGTGCTCATATGCAATTCTTTTAGAGCATTTTCCTGCCACATATCAAATAGACATTTAGTCATCGTCTCTAAGATGCATATGGTTTATGTAAATTCACTCTGGTGACGTACTACGGGAGTTTTACCGCAAAATTACAAATATACTGTACTGTTTAGCATTTACACATTAAGCAATTCAACAGTTTGCTCTACAGTAGTTCAACAAATATGATTTGAACACAAGGAACCGTGTTTTGGTTTGTAATACTCATATTTGTAAACGCGCGTCACTGTTCGAACAAGGCAACAGTAACTCAAATAACCACTCGTTATAACCAAGATCTGCAGAATACATCTCTGAACACACAACACGTCAAACCCTGAAGCAGATGTGCTCCAGCAGCAGAAGACCACACCGGGTGCCGCTCCGGTCAGATAAGAACAGCACACGGAGGATACAATTCACACAGACTCACCAAAACCGGACAATAGAAGATTGAAAAACGTTGCCTGGTCTGATGAGTCTGGATTTCTGCTGCATTCAGATGTAGGGTCAGAATTTGGTGTAAAGAACATGAAAGCATGGATCATCCTGCCTTGTCTCAACGGTTCAGGCTGGTGGTGGTGGTGTAATGGTGTGGGGGATATTTTCTTGGCACACTTTGGGTCTCTTAGTACCAATTGAGCATTGTTTAAACGCCACAGTCTACCTGAGTATTGTTGCTGACCACGTCCATCCCTTTATGACTACAGTGTACACATCTTCTGATGTACTTCCAGCAGGATAATGCATCATGTCACAAAGCTCAAATCATCTCAGACTGGTTTCTTGAACATGACAATGAGTTCACTTTACTCAAATGGCCTCCACAGTCACCAGATCTCAATCCACACTCAAAAAAAAAAGTTGTTGAACGAACTTAAAAAAATTAGAGTAAACTTTTCCACGAAATTTAATTACATTTTTCCACCAAAATCTAATTTGTTTGAAATGAGTTGTTGTAATCTTGTTGTATGAACTTAAATTTCTTCAGTGAAGACTACAAAAAAAAATTGGGTCATTCCTACTAGATAAAGTTTTGCCATGCCATGCCTGTGCACAAAACAACAGCAGGGCACAGTAAAATATAAAATATGACAAGCAAATAAAGAAACATACAACAGATAAATTAGGTATATACATATATAATTTGCCTATTTACATTGTCTATTTTGTATGTAGTTGCAATCCAGCCGCTACATTGTGATTTTAACATCAGTAGCCTACACTCAAAAAAATAATTCATTGGATTAATTGTAATTGAGTTGGGCCAACTCAACTTGATCAAATATAGTTTAAATTAAATTGATACATTGATGAAGTGATGTTTTCATGCTTGCTAAAACATTTAACTGGATTATAAATTGTTTCTACACTCAAAAATAAATTATTTGTTGGATTTACTTAACTTTAGGCATTAGCCAATTTGTTAGGCATAGCATATGATGATATTGTTACATCCATGGCATGCCCAAAATTGTTTCTTTGTTAATAAAACAACTTTGTGTCATGTTAGCTGGTCCTCAACCCAAGCACATGCGCTACACTTTACCACAATGGTAACCCCCCAAAACACTAACATACCAGAAACTCTTTTAAATACAAACATAAAAGAACATTAAACATTAACAAGTCTCCCAATTTTATCATCTAAATAAAAAATGCCTAAAATAACATTTATTTCAAGATTTACTGTCCTTATCCAGCCCTGTGCAAAGCATGATGGGAAGGGAAATCCACTTCCTAGTTACACAAGTAAAATCGAACGAAAAATATTCTTGTTGACTCAATTAAAAAACGTGTAAACCTAATTGTTTTAAATTACATTGTTTATATTTAATAAAATTAAGTTGGGACCATTTTACCAAGAGTTATGTTGTATGAGCTCATTTTAATTAATGAAATTGAACAAAGAGCAAAAATCATTTTTTTGAGTGCAATAGAGCATCTTTGGGATGTGGTGGAACGAGAGATTCACATCATGGATGTGCAGACGACAAATCTGCAGCAACTGTGTGATGCTATCATGACAATATGGACCAACATCTCTGAGGAATGTTTCCAACACCTTGTTGAATCTATGCCACGAAGAATTAAGACAGTTCTGAAGACAAAAGGGGTCCAACCCGGTACTAGCAAGTGTACCTAATAAAGTGTCCAGTGAGTGTATATATACTTTACAAATGATGAGGCCTATAACAAAAAAATCTGAAGTGAAATTAGGAAATGCTTAGGCCTACTTGTAACTCTACATGACACATTTGAATTAGTAAATTATTCCTGTGATCTGCAAACACATCAAACATGATAGAAGTGATATAAAGACACAAAAGACACATAATGTTGGGCATTTTTAGTGTCACCAAAGTGCATCCCTGTCTTGCTCAAATACAACAGATAATAAATATTATGATTGTCCAAAAACAAAACCTTTATTCATACAAACTTATATCAGTCAACACACTATTACTACAAAGCAAGTTCAAAATACTGCATCCCAGTACACATGACACGATGATGCACTGTCTCTCAGTATCCGTTTGACGTGATTGTGCATGAATTGTGGTATAACTTTTGTGTCTGTGGTTAAAATAAGATGTTCATGCAGTGAGTAGTTGATGCCCTGAAGTAATCATATTTGTTCTCCGCCATCTTGATGCTTATAATGAAATGATGGTGTGTGTCATCATATCTGAATGGCAGATGTACTGATGTGTGTTTACTGCGCAGACTCATTAGGCACGTTCGACTTTAAGCAGCACTGCACAGAATGGTCAGTGTATGACATCATGCTTTCGAATCGCTCTCACGGTACTTTCATGTCATACACTGACCATTCTGTGCCTATTGACATGATTGAGAGCAAACGTGAGAGGTCACGGGCCTAGGGTGTGGCAAAGTAAAAGTAAAAATTCTCCAAAATAAATCACAATTTTTATTTCGATATAGCAAAAATAGCTCCTTGTCGCAAAAAATCTATAAAATTTGCAGCAACAATGAGAAAGTAGCTAAATTTGGCAACAAAATCCTCAAATTGGCAACACTGCTGTGCTGTCAGCTCACTCAGGGCGGGTCTAACGTAAGACGGCCGAGTGACGTCACACAGACAAGAAGCTGAGAATGGACTCATTTGAAAAAGGGGATATTATTTTTAGGGATTAAAATAAAATCACTGGGTGGATTTTTGCCATTATAGGGTAGATGTGTACACACACTGCCAACACACATTTATGTTCAAACAACATGTAAAACGTGAATTTAGTATCTGATGACCCTTTAATTTGGGTCTTTTTCATTCTTTATGTATGTATTTATAAAGTACATGCTCTTTTCATTTCCTCTGTAGCATAATATTAATGTGCATTTAAACTTGAATTTGTCATTTAAGTTATGTGCAATTGAAATCACTTCCCCCCACATTTTAGTCTCATTACAATAGGGTACTAAATGGGAAAGGCGCTTGATTGTCATGAAAAAATAGTCACAATACAAAAAATAAAATAAAATTAATAAATAAAATAATAATAATGTTAGTAAAAAATAGGCTTTAAAATAGCCTTTTTCTTTATTTATAAAAGGTATATTCTTTTCATTTCCTGTAGCACAATATTATTGTGCATTTAAACTTTGATTTATATAATAATTTATTTGTAATTTTAGTATTATATATTTAACATATTGCATTTAAACTTCGATTTATTTGTAATTATTAAAACAGATGATGATGCTGATTTCTATAGGGCTAAATAAGCTGGCAGTAAATCCCCGTGTGTGTCCTGCATGCGCTCTCTTTGCTGAGGTGTTATGAAATGTTAATTGTTCCGGTTGCTCCAGCAGAGGAGGGACGCGGTGCGCGCTAGGAGGCGCTGGATCTCAGTGCGCACACGAGTCAATGTGCGGAGGACTCTCTCTCTCTCTCTCTCTCTCTCTCCATCATTTCTGATCGCTCTTTCTCTCCGCTGCTCATTTGCTCCACGTCTTCGATCTCTCCTTCCGTTCTCAACCACTAATCAGCGGCGTTCAGTCCAGTCAAGCAGCATGAACTGAACGCGTCTAAATGACCATCCGAGCGCGTAAAGCGTTTCCATTCACCACAACTGTTCCGCTGTCATCCGGGGCGCTCCGCTCGGGCTTCTTTCCGGAGAAGAAAGAGAGAGACTCTTGAGATTTTTTTTGCGGTGCTTTGGGTGTAAATGTTGAAGCTTGAATGGCTGGAGCTCAACCTGGCGTTCATGCGCTTCAACTCAAGCGAGTGCGCGTGTCCGAGAGTCTGAAGCGAGGCAGTAGATTTATGAAATGGGATGAGGTAAGTCACCACCAGCCTTGCGCGTGTGTGTGTGTGTGTGTGCGTGTGTGTGCACGTGTTTGACCTCTTCAAGTCAGAGAATGAATGCATGTGATGCTTGTGCGGTGAATGCGGTTTGTTTGATCGCTCGCGCGGATGTTGCATTGTTTACAAGCCCCGCATGAACGCAACAAACGCCGCAGAGCCTCTCAATCAGCTCCCCATTGATCTCTATTGATGTTAGACGGGCTTTGACTTCTCAAGTCCATCAGCACAGAGTCTCTGCAGAGCCTCGAGAATGACATCAGGTTACTTTGTGTGCAGTGATGTATCACTGCAGACCTGACTGCACTAATGCAACGAGCTCATATGTGATTGCTCACTCTATCTGTAATATGAAGCCTTTAAAACAAGCGTGCAGTCTGCTAGAGAATGTCGCATTCATAGCGAGTGCTGCATGAGCATGGATTGAGTGCTGAGGATCTCACACACATTCACCTGTTGGATGAGAGAGTTTTCTGCGAGGAAAAACTCCCTGCAGCTCTAGAGGAAGGAATTTAAAGGCTTTACATGTGATAAATGTCACAGTTTCTGTATTTTAAAGCACATACATGATTTCATTTGTTTCTGTTATTGCAGATGCTTTATTTTGTACCAGATGTTGAGACATTTAGTATGTTCTCCCTAAACTGAAAACTGGATGTAGAAAGTTTTCTTTTAGAAATTGCTAGTATATTTTACCATTAATAAAAAAAAAAAACTGAGTAACATATTGAAATAACATTTTGACAATATACTGACTGAACACTCTTAAAAATAAAGGTGCTTAATCCATAGAAGAACCATTTTTGGTTCCACAAAGAAACATTCAGTCAAAGGTTCTCTAAAGAACATCTCTTCTTACCTTTTTATAATCTGAAGATCCTTCTTTCACCACAAAGACGCTTCTGTGAAACAGAAAGATGTTCAGATGTTAAAGGTTGTTATGGAACCATTCAGACAAAAAGCTTCTTCTATGGCATCGTGAAGCACCTTTATTCATAAGAGTGTGTTTCCTTGTAAAATGTTCTCCAATAATCTGTGTTTTTATTTACAACTATCATTTTTACAGTGTGATATTACATTCAGTGGTTGATCGATATGAGTTTTAATGTATTTTAGTTTTAGTTCATGCTTATGTTGAATATCTGGCTGCACCATTAATCAAAAATCAACTGTAATTCAACTAATAAGACGTTTTGATGTGGTTATGTTTTACACATCAGTAATTTTGTCTATTAATGCTCAAAAGTGAAATATTAAAGCCATGAATTCATTTGAAAAAATTCTGCTATAAATTCTGTCAAAAAAAGCTGGTATATTATGTTATTGTAAATCTAGTTCATTAAATCTGATATCATTTTCAGCATTCTTTTATTTGATCATTTTACACTTTTTTAATTACAAATTACAAAAGCTGTTTTATAAGCTCGTTGGTGTAAATCTAGGTAATGCATCTGAAAAAAAAACATTTAAACAGTTCAATATGAAGAGGTTTTAATGTGGAGTAAATCAGGTAAAGTGAAATCTGTGCTGGTGTTGTAACATCAGCACTTTGAATGCTTTGAAAGCTATTCTTGGTCATTTTAATACAGGCTACATTCATTTTAGAACGGCTATAAATTCTGTCCAGAAAAGCTACCAGAGATTTTAAGAAGTGAAGCATTTTATTGAATATTTGGCATATTCCCCCTAATATTGTGTATGATATTAATACATAGATTTCATATATTATTATATGAATAATAATATTTAGGGGTTGAACAATATGGGTCTTAATGATCAATTCTTGGACTTTTGCTTTTAGTTCTCACAGATCTAAAATCAGCTGTAATTCAGTTTTTAAATTATTCTTGTGCTGTAAATTATTTAAGGTAAAACATTTGTTGATGTTGGGGACATCAGTACTTTGGTCTGTTATATATAATTCTTTAAAAATGACTTTTATATTCAGTTTTGATCATACAGGCTAAATTAATTTTAGCAACTTCTGCTATAAATTCTGTCCAGAAAAGCTGGTGTAATATGTTAATGTAACTCTAATTTTATTCAAAGTATCCAGAGTAAAACATTTGTTGATGTTAATAACATCTGTATTTTTGTCTATTATGTAATGCTCTAAAGATAAATACATTCATTTTAGAAACTTCTGCAATAAATTCTGTCCAAAAAGCTGGTTTGGTATGTTCGTATTACAAGTCTAATACTATTAAAATGAAGTCTGATACAATCTTCAGCATGTTTTTCTCTTAAAAAAAATGTTTTATCACAAATTTACACCTGATACCATTTTATCTAGCATTTTCTATCCAATTTAAACACATTTTCATTCTAAATAATAAGAATAATAAACATAATTAAAAGGGGTTTTAGAATGATTTGAGATGTTATAAAGGCGTGTCTGTGTCTCAAATGTAATGATATAACCCAGAATCTGAAATATTGCTTCATCTCGCGTCTCGGTTTTACATTTCCAGGTTTAAAAGGGGAAACAATCCCATCTTCTGGATGTACCCGTGCTCTTTTAGAAGCTGTAATCACTAAGAGATGTGAGTTTCTGAAGGAGTCTGACTGGCATCAGCACAATAATGCCGTGCAGCTTTACATGAGCTTATGCTGAAAAATGTTGACGTTTAAAAGCTTTTCACTGCAAATAAAATGGGAAATATTGGCCTGTTGCTATGGCAACTTTCATGCTTTAAATTCCCGTGTTCCTTGCCTGCCTTACGTTAGTGAAGACACGCCGCGCCGCCCAACTTAGATGTGCGGTTAGAATGTGGGCAGACCCACACAAGAGCTAAAATAACACAATCAATTACAGATCTCTGTGGAGAGGACGGTACATGCTCGGCGTCGGTTCTGCTGTGATCTGAATGATTACCGGCCTGCATGAATCACACTCATATAGAGCGCTTATGCAACGTCTGAGTCAAACCTCAAATTTCGGTGCGTCCCGAGACCGTATCGAGAAACATGTTTTCAAGTGGATTGCTACATAAATCCCAAGTGTTCAAGATTAGTCTTCACCTCCCACAGAAACATGACGTCTGCTTACGTAAGACTTTGATTCTGCTGTGCTTTTTATTTAGTGCACTTTAAATAACTCCTGCAGCTGCATGTACAGATCATATGCACTTTTATGGGTTTTATTCCACCCGTTTGCTCTGAGCCGCTCTTATTTGAGTATATGCTATTAGCTTTTGTTAATTATTTGAATTTTGTTTTATTTTTTAGTTCATGTTTTAGTTATTTTGCTGTGCATTTTATTAATCTATATGTGTACAGTAGTCAACATGTGAAGTGGATGACAAAAGTTCATCAAAGTTGTCCTAAAACCAAAATGCGTTCTTATAGAATTAAGTTTGATTAACTTTTGTTATCCACTTCAAATATTGATTACTATATTTTATAGATTTTTATTCATTAGTTTTTGTACTTCAAGCTAAACTAAATGAAAATTATAAATATTTTATTTTATGAGTTATGAGTTTCACAATTTGAGTTGAATTACTGAAATAAATGAACTTTTCCATGACATTCTAATTTATTGAGATGCACCTGTAGATATTTAAAATCCTTCTTTCTCCTCCAGCAGAACCGACCAAAATTAATATGCATCATGTGGATTGTCCATAACTGTTGTCTAGCAATAGCAAGTGTTAAATCATGGTTTGTGTACACTAAAGGTTATTGGCCTTATATGTCCTTACTCAGTTCCTCTTTTCCAGCCAAAATACTTATTTTCATGGGACCTTAATGCATATTGTGAATATGTTTTATATGAATTGTGCTGTGTATTGTCGTTTTTCTCTGCTTAGGATTCATCTACGGTGACTCCGGTGACGTTGCGCGTCGATCCGCAGGGATATTTCCTCTACTGGACGGATCAGAATAAGGTCATTTCTCAAATCTACATCCAATGCATCCTGACTGAAGCTTGTGATCTTTATTGTGTGTTTTTCAGCAAGTCGTCCCAGTTTTGTGTAATGTGTGCTGGTCGCCCATCGCTGTGTTATTCTAGTATTATAGCTATACCATCTTACTATTTATTAGTCTTTCATTTGTATTATATATTTTCATTTTCATTTTAGTTAAAACTTTAGTAGTTTAGTTTGTTGTGTTGATCAAATATGTCTATTTTATGAATATTTTATTTCATTTTTAGTTCTTCATTTAGTACTTAAACTGACATTTTGCCTTTATGCAACTAATTTAAATAGTTTTTTATATCTCTCTAATAAGTTTTTTTATTTATTTAATTTATTAAAATTAGCATTAAGTGTCGTTTTTATTTCTGTATTTTCCATTATAATTTAAATTTTAGGAAAAGTTTTAGTCATTTTGTTGCAGTTTTCTTGTTGTTTTGATTAAATGTTTATTTTTAGCTTTTATTTATATATATATATATATATGTTTTTTTTAATTATTTTTTTTATTTAGTACGCTGCGCAATACACTTAAATGAAATATTTTTTTATTTTAATTTTTTGCCTTGGCAACTATTTGGAAATAAATGCAAATGAATATCTAATATGTCTTGATAATAGATAATTGTATTTATGAAATAATATAATTAACAATTATAAATTTGCGTGTCTTTAGTTTTAGTTGACGATAATAACACTGGTCGTGTTTTCCCAGACTAACCTGCCAGTGACATATTCAAAGTATTTTAACATTAAACATGCCACTCACACCTTAAGCTGACCAGTGGCGGCTGGTCAATATCTCTTCAAATAAGTCCCCTTTAACATGTTAATTTTACAAATATGTCTTTAACTAAATAACATAATAGTATATTATTTTATATTATAATTTATTGAAAATAAAATCTAAACTATATTTCTTTCATTTATTTGTGTGCGGGCGTGACTATTGTCTAATGTATGTAGGTACAAACTTTTCAAAATATGATTTGAGGCTAAGCTCTAATTGGCTTGTTTCAAATTGTCCTTCAGGCTCCTCCACTTTTGTTGTTAAGCGAATCAATATTGTTTTTATATTTACATTTACATTTATAATGCATTTCTAGTATTTATTTTCGACTTTTCATTCAAGTTTCTACATTTTATCAGCTCTTGCTTTCCTGGGAATCGAACCCATGATCTTGGCATTGCTAGTGCCATGCTCTACCAGTTGAGCTACAGGAAAGCCTTTATATTTGTTTTGGCTCAATATTGTTTGGACCCGTTCTCACTCGTTTCCACTCAGCAGCAGCGTCAGTTGACAGACAGATACTAATTAATGTGGAAACAAGCGCAATATCTCCAGATGAAAGACAATTCGGTTTTATCTTTACAAAAATACCCAAGGCGTTCGGATGAAAAAGATCAAGGAGCTTGGACCAGAGTTCAGTTTTTCACATTGTTTAGCACCAGCCGCCACTGAAGCTGAGCATTAAAACGAGACATTATAAATCTAGATCTCATCAGAACGAAACAGTTGGTTTTATCTAGTGTGGTGTCACTTTCCAAAGGGAACGAGGTTGATTCTTTTGTCCAGATGGAGCACCGACAGCCAAATGCTCACATCGCCTCAGAGTCTGGCTCAGAGACACGTCCCACTTTAAATGAGCCCTTTTCATCCATTTTTCTCTTGATCAGTTCCAGAGTCTGTCCTTCACTTTTTTGGGTTTGCATTAATATTCCAAACATGAAATAAAGGCGTGCTGTTCATTCAGTGTTGATCTTGACTGATGTACCTGGAGCTGCTGATCTGATAAACAGCATCTAATAGATTGTGCTCAATAGTAATTGCGCTGATGGAGTTAAGTGTGGGTGAAGAGCAGAACAGACGTCACGCTGTGTTAAAAGCATACAGCATTGCCTGTATGATGATTACACAAGAATCACATCATTCATTCTGCCTTTCAGAAAGCGTCAGAAAGCACAATCGTGTTAGTCGTCATGGTTGTTGATTTGATTTCGTCATTCTGTTCAGCTTTGTCTCGTTTCTTATCTTTGTTTGCTTTGGTACTTAAGTCCTAGTCTGTTTAGTGTCTCACCTCGTGTGTCTCTCCCGGCCTTGTCTGGATACTACCCTTGTGGATTATTAAAGGGATAGTTCACCCAAAATCACTCAAGTAGTGCCCCAAAACAGCCGGTTACAAACTTTCTTCAGAACAAGAACACATTCATAAATAAATGATGACAGTTTTTATTTTTGGGTGAACTATCCGTTTAAAGCTGTTTATGTTTGGAATCTCGTCTCCGCGTCCGTTACTCCACACAGTCGATGTGACGTGACTTGCATAATCTTATTATGCCAAATGAAAGCCAATGAGCTGATAAAACCAGAACAATGAAGAGCTCACCTGCCATGATTCTGATTTTGAGTAAAAGAATGTTGAAAAATATAATACATATTAATTCACCTCTTTTGATGAACCTAAAATAGCTTTTATATTTATAGACAGAATAACACATGAAATCAAACTGACCCTGTTCTCTTTCAGAAGTCATGTTCCTGGTCTTGAGTGTCATTTAAAAATGAGTTATTTATCAGTTTGTTTGTTATTAAGAAAATACTTGGTGTAGGATTCAATTTTAAAACAGTAAATATCATAAATAATTGCAAAGAAACTGCAAGTAACCCATTAAATTAAACAAAATATTGAAGTAGAATCAATGAAATAGTATTTTCTTGTAAGCAGTGTTATTTAAGGATCATTAGGATAATATAGTTTTTATTAATATTTTAAATTATTTTTTTATTTTTATATTTACAGTTGTCATTATAATTTTAGTTAAAGATTTAGTAATTTTGTTGTGATTTTGCTGATATAGTTTTTAAATAAGTTTATTTCAGTTTTAGTTTTAGTTATTTTTGTACATCAAGTTAAACTAAATTCAAATGTTGAAATGATGCCTTGGCAACTAGATGAAATTATAATTATTGTTTTTAATTTCAGTCCAAGTTTACTTTATTTCAAGTATTTCAGGTTTTCTGTCTGTCTACTGTATCATTATTTATCACTAATTTATTTATTTATTTATTTGTATTCTAATTTATTTATAATTTGTTCAATTTATTTATTCATTTATTAGAATTGTATTCAAAGTATAATGTGACCTGGACATGCTTTGAGCGTAAACTCAACAGGAAGTGAGGTCATATGAGTTGAATGTGAGCCTCTCCTGTCCTCTCATCCTTTTATGTAAGAGAATCAATTATGATTCAGTCGAGTGCGAGTGTATTCCAGCAAACGTTAGCATGTCATTTCTCATGTCAGTTTGTGAAAGCAGCATCAGAATAATATTCATCTGAGTGACTCGATCTTCAGATAGCAGATGGTATTGAATAAAACGCTGCTAATTGTGACGGACTGTGAAGGGCTCAGGACACTTAAACTGCATTCAGTTATCAGATTCAGTGTCTGAGCGTAAACTGCGTATAGATATTGATATTGACTGAAACAAGAGCATTTCCAGGTCACATTTCCTTCAAAACATTGTGAAAAAATTATAAATGTGGACATTATAGTAATCACACGATTGAAAACAAAATCACAATGAAATAAAATATGAATGGTCCTAAAATGAGCTTTGTTTTTTTTAAAGGAAAAAGATATAAATTATTACCTAATTTTTTAAAGGTTAGGCAATTTTTTTATAAAAATAAAATAACAAGGATAAAACATGCAACCATAAATTGTTAAATATTTATGGTGTAGTGTTTGTTATTCTGCCCAGTGTTTTTGTTTTTGTATTATTGAGATACAATACTATTATAGTTTTTATTAATATTTTAATCAGTTTGTCATTTTCTTTTGTTCTCTTTTTAAAATGTTAGTAATTTTGTTGTGTTTTCTGAATTTGTATATATAATTTGTATATATTTTTTCAGTTTTAGCTTTAGTTAACACTAATAACCCTGATTCTGCCTTTCCCCCTGTTTCTAATTTTTACCTCCCCCCCTAAAAAAAAAGTATTTATGGAAGTATTTGTTATTCTGCCTTTGTTTTTTACATGATCACCCTATATTACGTAATCACACTATACAGTAAAATGTGAATCACAATGCAATATAATCTTAAAGGTGGGGTAAGTGGTTTCTGGTAGCCAATGTTGACATTTGAAATCACCAAAACAGACACGCCCCTACGCCAAAAGGGTCTCGCCCCTAGTTTGGTAGCTCCGCCCCACACATACGTACGCCAACTATTAGTTCTGTGAAACAAAGCAAAACTCATTATAATCAGACACCACAAATCCCTGACAGTAAACTGCTGCCGCGTTCTGTTTATATTGACACAAATTTCAAATGATTTTCAAAGGTCGGTGCATTAAAAGCCTTCTTTTGTTCCTCAAACATTTTCCTCTTTTGTCTTTTATCTGCCATCTCTATCTTTCTGTGGTCGCTCGGCTAATGTCCGTCATGTGCACTGATGAGTAGACACGCCCCTTACTGCTGATTGGCTACAAGTTTGTTTTGGTACTCGGCCTCGAATCGTTTTCTAAAGCGTTTAAAAAAAAAATGCATACCTTTAATGACCCTAAAATGGAATAAAAATATAATAATTATACAAAACATAATTTCTTAGGTTTTATTGCATTTTTGGGATGCAATATGGCTCATTCTGTAGAGGTTTTGTAAGATTCACCCTGTTTTTTTTACTGAGATAACAATCTACTTGTCAATCAATGAAAGCAATGAAAACAAACCTGACAGTTTTCCTGTCCATAAAATACGCTCAGAATTCCAGCACAGGCGCCTCTGGCCAATAGTAGTATAATAGCATCCTGTATTGTTATGCAAACCAAGCGTGTATTTGAATCAATACATGCGTTTCTATATTTAGCAGCCCTGCAGGCCGGATTGTCGCCAGTGAGAGTCGAACAAATCATCACAGTCACTTACAAGCGGCTCCGTTATTGAATATTGTAGCAGGTTTGTGAGTTTTCTGTGGATGGAGAGTCAATAGAGTGTGGTTTGCTCTGCTGAACTGTCAGATATTTGATCATGTAGTCTCAATGGATTTTCAGAAGCTCTTCTGCAAGCTGATTTCAAGGGTTCCTGGTGCATGTCTTCAGATTGCTTTAGCACGACTCCCCGTCACAGACCACCTCCGTCCCTTGTTGCCATGGCGCTGGTGAAGCTCCCGCCACCATACGCGGGCTTTCATAGATGAACCAGCAGAGTGAGAGATGCTTTCATTATTCAGACAGCCTTGGCACGCACTAGCAATTATCATAAATATTATATCCCAGTCATATAACTATATCGGAAAAAATAGCAACTGCACTGCATCATAGTTGCATGCATGCAGGGACCTTCACGTGTGCAGAAAATGCGCACGTTTACATTCGCATTGTTTGGTTTCCCATCAATGTCGTTTCTGCATGTTTTGATTTCGAAGTTAGTAGGCTAAATGTGAGTTGAGTTGGAAATGACCCCGGGGCCTAGTGAATATTAAAGGAGACGTGTTTCAGGTCAAAGCTCTGAACAAATGACGTCCTGGATGTCTTTATATAATCTCCTGGAGTCTCCCGTCCTCCCGCGTTCACAGAAGTGTGTCAGCGAGGGCTGGGGATTGTAGCCCATCCAAAATGTCTAGAAATGAAGAGAAATATACTATAAAATAATGAAAAGGTATTGATTTTGAAATTATAATTGGTTGTTTTGTGCCAATATATCCTTATAGAAAGTGTTAGTCTATATGAATGTTTTCAAGGCCAATAACGTGCAGAAACACAGAATACCTAATATATGTTTTATATAGTAGGATATAGTTAGCAGTAAACTGTTACCTCACTCGAATATGTTCGTAGATTTGTGTTGGATGTTATATTTTGAATGTAAATGTTGATATTATATTTGTAAACATCATACTTTTTCCTGCTTATTTTAGTTAATGTCATAAAGCTAGCGAGCTAAGCCAGTATTAGTACCGACAGTGTCGTGAAAACATGACTGAAGACGAGAAAATCAGAAGAACAGACAAACCGATTCAACCGAGTGAGTCATTTACGCTGGAAGTGCTCCGATTGATTCAAACTCGTGACTTCGATCATTCAGTTCAAGCGATTCACTAGCAACATCAAAGAGCATTTGATTTTCTAATTTCAATATCGCCTGTAATGAATCATTTGATTCAGATCAGGACTTCGAGTCACGTATTGTGAATCATGGGTGAAACTGAGTTTTTGGGGCTTGTTTCGAAGTACTCTAATCAGATCACGCATGGCGAATCATTTGATTTAGATCGGGACTTTTCATGAATCATTTTGCGAATTGAATGTTTCGCAATCCATGCTCTATCTATCCATGATTTAAGATTATGGTTCAAGAATAATTATTCAGATCTGGATTCAGGAGCGTATATCACAAATCATTTTATTCAGATCAGGACTTTGGAGCAGGTTTGCAAGTCATTTTTTCTTATTTCTTTTTTAACTTAAACAATAGAAAACATCAAACCATTAAGACAGGACAAAAAAAGAATGACAGAAGTCATACATAAATGCAAATCCCTTAAGAAAATTTACCACGGTTTTACTACAGTAAACATGTGGTACCCATGTTTTTCTTTTTTTGTATAAGCACAGTTTTACTACACACCGTGGATTAAACTATGGTTAGTGTTGTCAAACAATCCAAAGAAAACTATAGTTTTCAAAGTCGGGCATCACTTGTAATGAAGTTCAAGGGTGTAGAATTTAGGAGAGATGCTCTGACATGATCCTATCAATATCAGCCACAGCTAAATTGTCCCTAGCAATAATTTTGATCAAACAATTAAATGTCTGTTGTCTGCCGTTACGTCCCCACCAATGCCAAAATCAAACCTACACCCTTGTATTGTGCCTAACATATAAGTTACTCAATATTAACTTATGGAAATGTTGCATTAAATAAATGTTGCAGTCACACTGTTTGTGATATTCATATTGGTAAACAACAGCACTCTTGCACACATGATATTGGTTAAATATGTCCTGGCTCATATTTAAATAATAATAATTTGTTACATTTATATAGCGCTTTTCCAGGCACTCAAAGCGCTTTACATAGAAGGGGGGGAATCTCCTCATCCACCACCAGTGTACAGCATCCACCTGGATGATGCGACGGCAGCCATAGTGCACCAGAACACCCCCCACACACCAGCTTACTGGTGGAGAGGAGACAGAGTGATGAAGAAGTATGGGGATGATTAGGAGGCCATTAGGTCAGAGACCAGTGGGAGGAATTTGGCCAGGATGCCGAGGTTACACCTCTACTCTTTACGAGAAGTGCCATGGGATTTTTAATGACCACAGAGAGTCAGGACCTCGGTTTAACGTCTCATCTGAAGGACGGTGCTTTTACAGTATAGTGTCCCCATCACTATACTGGGGCGTTAGGACCCACACAGACCACAGGTGAGCACCCCCTGCTGGTCTCACTAACACCTCTTCCAGCAGTAACCTAGTTTTCCCAGGAGTCTCCCATCCAGGTACTGACCAGCTCAACCCTGCTTAGCTTCAGTGGGAAGCGGTCTTGGGCTACAGGTGATATGGCTGCTAGCTAAATATTGTAGTTCTGTGTTTTTTTGTTTTTTTATATCTATGCAGTACTTATTATGAGCTCATAAAACAGCATGCACACAAAAAAATAAAGGAATCCGACAGATGTGGTTTAGAGTATGATGTCACATGTCAAGTTGACAAATGTTAGAATTTGTTTGTGGAGCACATGAGGACATTCAGGTTTTACCGTAATAAAAAGTATGTTGTATTTTTACTCTCAATCCTTGCTGTGTTGCATATATGAGTATAAAGAGCAAATGCCTCTTTGTTTTGTTCCGGCTCAGTTGTGGCTCGGTCTTGCCAGCAGAATGCCGTCAGCTTTGGTTTCTGCTGCAGCTGTCAGAAAGCATATCTATCAGCATGTCCATTACACACTGCAGATGCAAATAATGCGGTGCTCTGGCCCTGCATCATTTCCTTACCAGGGTATTTTAACGAGAGCCTTTCGATTAATTCTTTGATCTGGATCTGCGCGTGTGAATTAGTCACTATGTTTTAAGTCTGTTTAATTATTTATTCTTGATTTTCCATCATTGTTTTCTCTGTCAACATTTCTCGTGTTGTTACCTCGTGTGACATCTGACTGGCTTTTGTGATATTTAATATCATGTTGATTCGGTTCAACATCATGAAATTGTTTTTGTGAGCTGTGGCATAAAATCTGTCCCTCCCTCTTTCAGGAAACAGATCTATTGGACATCACCTACATCAAAGATGCAAGAACGGGGAAATGCACCAAAACGCCAAAGGTAGGACTGCTGTATTCAACCAGACGGATACATCCAGGCCCAAACAATATGCCAGACAATACTAGTTCCAACATGTTTTAAAGCAAGAAAAGGAAAGTTCATTCACAATCATAAATCTAAAAAATTGCATTTTGTAATGTAAATGTGAGAGACTTCCGGTGTGACTCATTGCCAGATATTTTTAGCAGTATGCCAACCAAAGATCATTACACTGCTTAGTATTGCAAACTGGTATTATCATATTATTCTAATGTATTGTCATAATTATAAACACTGTATCAGATCGTATTGTTTACTGCAAGTTGTATTTACTAATAGCATGTTTATAATGTTCGGCTAACATTCTGTCAAGATTCTATCAAAGATATGAACAAACGTTCTTTCAGTATCATTAATAGAATGTTCATTTAAAGGTTAAAACATTATTTATGCATTGTTCATGGAATGTAGGGCTGCACTTTTTAATTGAATAGCTGAGCAAATCCAGGTTGATAATGAACGTGGTTTTGTGCAGCTAGTCAGTGAACAACGGCTCTGTGTATGTAGTAAATGCTGCTCCACGCACATGATGGAAATTACCGCTGATTACAGGACCGGCTTTACTGACAAGATGTGCATTAAATATCACATGTGAGATATTGTGCAGCTCTAATGGAATGTTATTTTGAGAGGTTTTAGCAGAGTGTTCGACTTATATTTGTTTGTTTTTTAAATGTTAGAGAATTATTTTCCTGCAGATTTAATGATCAAACTCTGTGATTTTCTAATGATCCTGAAGGCATTGATTAGCATGCTCAAGTGTGTTTAATTAGTTAGAGCTAAACTCTGCAGGAAAAAAAGCCAGATTTGAGTATCCCTGTGTTATTGATGATCTCAGACGGACCGTTGGCTAAGGTCTGATGGGGTATTATCTGAAACACTTCAGGAGTGTCAATGGATTGGTTGAATTATACAGGATTTCCAGGAGACGTGTGTATCACGTCTTATCGCGTCTGGAAACAAAGATGCCGTGCTAAACCCCTCAAAGAAGAAATCGTGTTTACAAATGTGACGATTTGGCGCTTATCAGAGTCAACAAACTCTGGATTTCAAAAGTATTTAAAATATTTACAGTCAGGCATAGAATCTTTAAAATACATCCGAGAGTTACATGAGTTTGTTATTGTGGCGACATTTCCACGAACCAAAACGTGACACTGAAACGAAACAAACTGTGATTGGTTGTTTGACACAGTCACACGGCATGTTGGCCAATAAACATAATATCTATTCCTGACCAGACAGTCTGCAGGTCACAGAGACTAGACTGATGATACACAGGGTTTTTGAGCAATGTTACCGCCCGTCAACTTTGGTTAATGTTGCTTCTGCGGGCAACCAGGTGAGTGTCCAGTATCCAGACAGAGATTTGTTACCCATTCTCAGTGGAAAAGTGCCCAAGCAACACTGCTCACAAAAGTTCCCAGGCAAAATTGCTCAAAAAGTTGCCTTATGTATCATCAGCCTTACTACTTGTTTTGGAAAGTTCCGAGAACGTTCAAAAGTAGCATTCCCATAATGTTTGAAAATGGTAAAACAGAATGTTCCCTTAGCGTTCGAAAAAACCAAGATAAAACGTTTTTAAAACATTAAAAACACTGGACGTTTTGAATGTTGAGAGCAATAGCATTTTCATAACTTAATGAGAATGTTGGCTAAATGTTCTTAGAACATATTTTTGTTAGTTGGGTTACCTTTGTCTTTTTATCCTTCAGAAATCAAATATTTTATGGTTGTGGTTCATCTTAGAGACGGTTGGTTGGTGTTATTTTGAGATGCCTGTGGAGTAAATGAATGAGAAATATACTGGGAAAGATGGGCGTCACCGTTAGAGGTGGAGGTCTATCTGTTCTCCTTCATTGGCTTGCATCCGTTTATAAGCCTGTTCATGTGGAGGCTTAGCCATTACTACGGCAGCGTGCTCTGTTTCTCAGGCCCTATATAGGTTAATAGCTCTTGATAAGCATCTCTCTATGAGGGTAATGGTCTGTGCAATCTGGTGTGGAATGGCCACAGGCAGACAGACATCTGCTCTCACACTATATCTGGACTGCTGCAGTCTAAATGTGGAGCCCGTGGGCTGCGGGTCTCCCAGGTGAACTCTTTCCTGACGCTGATGGACGTTATTTGTGTCTGTGAAATGAGAGAATGGCACCGGTGCCAAACGAAACGCACAAATGCAGTGAAGAGTTGCGTCATGTGTTACGCCTCAGCGGATGTCTGTTTTAGTCTTGAGTTTCTTTGATTTCTATGTGGTGCATCACATGGATGTGGAGGAGGAAGGCTTTGTGAAAGTGGTAATCATGCAATCAAAATGTAACAAATGCTATCTTTTGCATCCGGCGGTCTATGGTTTCCAGTTTCAGTTACTTGTATTTCATGTTCATAGATACTTGTTTTATCCCAAAATCAAACAAAAGATATACAAATATATCGTAGTTTTTATAATTACATTTAAAATAAAATTATAAAGAAATTATATTGTATTATTATTTCATTTTATAAAATAAAGTACGTTTTTTGTACAATCTTTGTGACTTTTAGAATTTAACATAAGCTTTTTTAATTTTTATACATAACTTAAATATAATTGTATATTATTGTCTATTTAGTTTTATAAAGAAAATTAGCAAGCACATTTACTTATCTGCTGTTTGCTGTTCAACACACACAGTTTAAACATGCAAGGGGAAAAATACAAAGTGGTTAAATATGCAACCAAAATGTAAGACAATTATAACTTTTGCCGCATTCTTGGTGTCAAGTTGTGTTTCCAGTGTCTTCTATTTTATATTCATAGATGCTTAGGTTTTATTCACAAAAAAAAAAATTAAGAAAATATTGTAATTTCATAAATACATTATAATATAAAAATAATAAAGACATTATTTTATATTATGTTTTTTATAAAGAAAACATGATTCTTTGAACAAAATTCTTGTTTATATCATTGTGATTTATTATTTTCTTTTTTTTAAGCACGTTTGCTTTACCTGTTGTTTCCTGTTCAACAGTTAAAAATGCCAGGAAAAATAATAAATAATTCGAAATAATTAATTAAAGATAAAAACAAAGAAGTCATTTTAAATTATTATTATTTATTTGACTTACTTAAAAATTAAATAAAGGCTTGTTTTTGACATAACATTGTAAGCACGTTTACCTGTTGTTTGCTGTTCAACACATAGTTTAAAAATGTTCAGGAAAAGGCCAGGGTTTGTGAAAGTGGTTGATCATGCAACCAAAATGTAACAATATATTAATTTTGCATCAGGTGGTCCAGATGTGGTCTCCAGTTACTGGTAGTTTATACTCATATATGATTGTTTTATAAAAAAATTAAAAGAATGTAATAAGAAACTTTTATATACATACTTAGGTCCATGTATATTTGAACACAGGCACAATTTGTATTATTTTAGCTTCTGACCAAAACATTTTCAAGTTGTAGTTATAATATGAATATGGGTTTAAAGTGAAGTCTCTGAGCTTTAATTTGAGGGGATTCTCATCAACATTGGAGGAAAGGTTAAGCTATTGGACAGTTGATTCAAAAGCTGTTTAATGGACAGATCTATTCCTTCGTTATTTCTACATTAATTAAGCAGTTACTGATCTCCTGATCTCAACCCGACTGAGCTGCATTTCACTCGCTGAAGACAAAACTAAAGACAGAAAGAGCCACAAACAAACATCAACTGAAGTCAGCTGCAGTAAAGACCTGGAGAAGCATCACAAAGAAGAAACCAGTCTCTGCTGATGTTCAGGAGTTCAGACGCAAGACAGATGATTCTCAACTAAATATTACAAATCAACATTTTATTTATGATTAGATTTATTTCTCCAATTACATTTGAGCCCCTGAAAATGGGCATATATTTATGTTCAACCCCTTGAATTAAAGCTTAAAGTCTGCTATTCTATTTCATCTTGATTGTTTCATTTTAATTCTATTCTGGTGGCATACAGAGCGCAAGTTATGATGTCAGTGTCCAAATATACATACACCTAAGTGTATAATGTTTTTATAAATCATTTCTACAATGAATACAAATATGAATAATTTTAAACTGTTTGTTGGACCGTTGTAATTTTTGTCATTTTAACCTTCACCTTCAGGCACATTTACTTCACCTGTTGTTTGCCGTTGTAGGTTAGTCTGAATATCAGTTTCATAATGAATCTGAGTGATATAAAGCATCTAGCGAGTGAGGATAAAAACAAAAATGTAAAGGCATGCTATTACAAACCGTCCATCCACCCTTGGATGTAGAGGTCTTGTTTCCACATATGTGAGATTCTGATGAAAAGCCACACAAACAGTAGAAATGCTGCTCTCACTGCCTGCTGTTTTGGATAAATAATTGGTTGTTTGATATTGAATGTTTACTCAATCTATTATTTAGTTAAAGTTATAAAAATTTACCAATATTGTGAATCACCCCCATCATCATGATTTATATAAGCCTTTTTTATTACTTATATGGTGGTAATTTCAGGAAATCTATATAATATGTTTATTAGTGTTTATATGGCAAAGTATAGAATTGTTATATTTATAAAACATAAATATAGTACATTTATATATATCAGATGATATACACACTTACACAATTATATTATAGTAAGTGTTTATATATGTAATAGTATAAATACAAATATAGATTTTGTTATAATAATGGTTATAAAAAGTATAGATTTAAAACTTATTAATTTATATTATTAATAATTTGTATTCATTTTATAATTTAATTTGTATTAATTTAATTTTATTAATAATACATTTGAGTAAATTATATTATTATTTATATGTATTATTTATTATAGTAATATATTGTTGTTATTATTATTATTATTATTATTATTATTAAAAAAATAATTTGTAAATACATAACTATTTTTTAGATTGTGTGTTTTATTTTATAGTAATGTTTATTTGTACAAAGTTCTTATGTAATATTATATACCTATGATTTAGGATTATTTAATTCTAAAATAATGATTTTATAAAATAATAATACACTAATAAATTATACAATAATAATAATAATTTAACAGATATGATATGTATAACAGGTATAAATTAAGTAAATTAAATTAAATTTAAAATACTCCTTCAAGACTGGCGTAATGGTGCTGAAAATTTGGCTTTGATTACAGCAATAATTACATTTGACAATATATTCGATAGAAGACAGTTATATTGTAATATACTGTATTTTTAATCAGATAAATGCAGCCTTGTATAGACATTTATAGCCATCATTTTTCTTTACTTCATGATCATAAACTAATCTTCTGTGTTTTGTGTATAGCAGAGGACTTAATAAGCTGCTTAACTAACTTTTTTATTAAGAAAGGAATTTGAATGAGATTTTAATCACTAGTGCGCTGAGACCATGACAAATATCCTGCTGCTTTTGTTTGCAATTGCTGTTTTATGTGAGCCACTAAAGAGGTGTTGTTAATTGAAGTGAAGAAAGATGCCGTTGATTTGTTGTGCGCTTGTGAAGCCGACAGCAGATGAATACAGAAGATCTGATCATCTTTCAGGAGTTTCACTTGTTTAGATCTTGGCTTTATAAAATAGCGACAATGTTAATTACATTGAAAATAGAGGAGATAATGAGACAGTTATGTCATAAATGTATATGATTCATATTAAACCAAATCACATGGAGCAGTATTGTTTATATTAATCTGTTAAAAACAACAGATTTGTTAATGGCACTGCTGCTTAAATATTTTAAATTGTTTATGTCAGAGTCTGCATTTTGTAGCATCTATTTATACATACATGATTTATGTAATCACCAAACAGTTCTTTTAGCATCTCAGTATTCTTTAATAGTTCACTTAAAAACTAAAATTATGTCATTTATTTATGTGTAACATTATACGTTATATAGTTTTATAAATATATTAAAACATAATTTATTTTTTACATTTATAAGACATGTTTAAATATAATAATAATAATAATAAGTACAGACTTATGGCTTAAGTCTGTAAGCAGGCTGATGTTCGTGTGTGGAATCTGCAAGAGCATGGCTGTTGTGCATGTGTGGAATCTGCAAGAGCATGGCTGGTGTTCATGTGTGGGGTCAGCAGGAGCATGGCTGTTGTGCATGTGTGGAATCTGCAAGAGCATGGCTGGTGTTCATGTGTGGGGTCAGCAGGAGCATGGCTGTTGTGCATGTGTGGAATCTGCAGGAGCATGGCTGTTGTGCATGTGTGGAATCAGCAGGAGCATGGCTGTTGTGCATGTGTGGAATCAGCAGGAGCATGGCTGTTGTGCATGTGTGGAATCAGCAGGAGCATGGCTGTTGTGCATGTGTGGGGTCAGCAAAAGCATGGCTGCTGTTCATGTGTGGGGTCAGCAGGAGCATGGCTGCTGTTCATGTGTGGAATCAGCAGGAGCATGGCTGTTGTTCATGTGTGAATCAGCAGGAGCATGGCTGTTGTTCATGTGTCAGCAGGAGCATGGCTGTTGTTCATGTGTGCAGGAGCATGGCTGTTGTGCATGTGGGTCAGCAGGAGCATGGCTGTTGTGCATGTGTGGAATCAGCAGGAGCATGGCTGTTGTGTGTGGGGAATCAGCAGGAGCATGGCTGTTGTGCATGTGGAATGCAGGAGCATGGCTGTTGTTCATGTGTGGAATCAGCAGGAGCATGGCTGTATGTGTGGAATCAGCCGGAGCATGGCTGTTGTTCATGTGGGAATCAGCAGGAGCATGGCTGTTGTGCATGTAATCAGCAGGAGCATGGCTGTTGTTCATGTGTGTCAGCAGGAGCATGGCTGTTGTTCATGTGTGGAATCAGCAGGAGCATGGCTGTTGTGCATGTGTGGAATCAGCCGGAGCATGGCTGTTGTGCATGTAAATGGCATGGCTGTTGTGCATGTGTGGGGTCAGCAGGAGCATGGCTGTTGTGCATGTGTGGGGTCAGCAGGAGCATGGCTGTTGTTCATGTGTGGGGTCAGCAGGAGCATGGCTGTTGTTCATGTGTGGGGTCAGCAGGAGCATGGCTGTTGTGTGGGGTCAGCAGGAGCATGGCTGTTGTTCATGTGTGGAATCAGCAGGAACATGGCTGTTGTTCATGTGTGGGGTCAGCAGGAGCATGGCTGTTGTGCATGTGTGGAATCAGCAGGAGCATGGCTGTTGTTCATGTGTGGAATCAGCAGGAGCATGGCTGTTGTTCATGTGTGGAATCAGCAGGAGCATGGCTGTTGTTCATGTGTGGAATCAGCAGGAGCATGGCTGTTGTTCATGTGTGGAATCAGCAGGAGCATGGCTGTTGTTCATGTGGAATCAGCAGGAGCATGGCTGTTGTGCATGTGTGAATCAGCAGGAGCATGGCTGTTGTTCATGTGAAATCAGCAGGAGCATGGCTGTTGTGCATGTGTGGAATCAGCAGGAGCATGGCTGTTGTTCATGTGTGGAATCAGCAGGAGCATGGCTGTTGTGCATGTGTGGGGTCAGCAGGAGCATGGCTGTTGTGCATGTGTGGAATCAGCAGGAGCATGGCTGTTGTGCATGTGTGGAATCAGCAGGAGCATGGCTGTTGTGCTGTTGTGCATGTGTGGAATCAGCAGGAGCATGGCTGTTGTTCATGTGTGGAATGGAGCATGGCTGTTGTTCATGAATCAGCAGGAGCATGGCTGTTGTGCATGTGTGGAATCAGCAGGAGCATGGCTGTTGTGCATGTGTGGAATTGGAGCATGGCTGTTGTGCATGTGTGGAATCAGCAGGAGCATGGCTGTTGTTCATGTGTGGAATCAGCAGGAGCATGGCTGTTGTTCATGTGTGGAATCAGCAGGAGCATGGCTGTTGTGCATGTGTGGAATCAGCTGGAGCATGGCTGTTGCTCATGTGTGGGGTCAGTGAGCTGAACTTTCACGTAACTCGTCCAGGAGTGCCATGCTTACAGAGGGCAAAGGCAGCTTTCTGTAGGCCAGAATAAAAATATTTTTAAATCTCACTAATTACTGGTTCTTTTTTATTTATTTGAATATTATTTATAAGTCTTACTGTTTTTAAAATGTAATTATAAATCAAAATGATTTTGTACATATGTAGTTATACATTTATTTATTTATAATCATATAACATAACAATATGACTTTCAGTGTAGCTGCTTTGAAGCAACTGCAAGAAGTGCTATACAAGTATAAATACATAATACATTATATTTATAAATAAATAAATATGGTATATATAAATATATAAATAAAAATGTGTACAAATATAAACATTTACATAAATACATAAATAAATTAGTCACACTTTCTTCAGAATGTAAAAATCTAGTCTTTTTTTTTTGGTTGTTTGGTTGTTTTATGTTATTATAGTTTTTTTCACTGCTGCAGTATGCGGTCTAATCTCTGTTTCAGGAGGTTGTTTCCCTGTATAATTATGAGGTGTCAAAACATAAATCAGTAAATTAAGGTTTTCTACAATACAATATTTGCCTGCTGGTGACACCTGGTTCTTTCTTTTACAGCAACATTTGTTAAAGTTACATTCATTGAGCATTTGCTCTTATCCAAAGCCACATATGAATATATATAATCATCCCCATACACTGATTGGCTTCATCACTCTCCACCAGTAATCTGGTGTGTGGTGGGTATTCTGGCGCACTATGGCTGCCGTCGCATCATCCAGGTGGATGCTGCACACTGGTGGTGGATGAGGAGATACCCCTGACAATGTAGAGCGCTTTGAGTACCCAGAAAAGCGCTATATAAATGTAGCGCTTTATTATTAATTTAATTATTATTATTGTATATACACACATATACATATGCATTCTGGAAATGTTGGGAAGTTTTTTACATTTCTATAAAATGAAAACTAAAAGATCATCAAATCACATGAGCCAATATTTTATTCTCAGTGGAACATATATAACATAACAAATGTTTAAACTGAGATATTTAAAAAAAATGATGCACAAAATGAGCTCATTTTAAATTTGATGCCTGCTACAGGTCTCAAAATAGTTGGGGGCATGTTTACATCGTGTAGCATCTCCTCTTCTTTTAAAAACAGTTTGAAGACATCTGGTCATCGAGGTTATGAGTTTCTGGAGTTTAGGTGTTGGAATTTGGTCCCATTCTTGCCTGATATAGTTTTCCAGCTGCTGAAGAGTGTGTGGTCATCTTTGACATATTTTTCTTTTAATGATGGGCCAAATGTTCTCTATACTGTAGGTGAAAGATCTGGACTGCAGGCAGGTCAATTCAGCACCCGGACTCTTCTACTACGAAGCCATGCTGTTGTAATAGCTGCAGTATGTGGTTTGCATTGTCCTGCTGAAATACACGTCTTCTGGAGGGGAGCATATGTTGCTCTAAACCCTTTATATACCTTTCAGTATTCATAGTGCCTTCTAAAACATACAAGCTGCCCATACTGTATCCACTTATGCACCCCCATACCATCAGAGATGCTGACTTTTTAACTGAACGCTGATAACACGCTGGAAGGTCTCCCTCCTCTTTAGCCCATAGGACATGGCATCCATAATTTCCAACAAGAATGTCAAATTTGGACTCGTCTGACCATAGAGCATTTTCTTTTTTAAACGAGCCTTGGCCCACAGGACATGACGGCACTTCTGGACCATGTTCACATATGGCTTCCTTTTTGCAAGATAGAGCTTTAGTTGGCATCTGCAGATGGCACGGCAGATTGTGTTTACCGACAGTGGTTTCTGGAAGTATTCCTGGGCCCATTTAGTAATGTCAATGACAGAATCATGCCGATGAGTGATGCAGTGTCGTTTGAGGGCCCGAAGACCACGGGCTTCCAACAAAGGTCTTCGGCCTTGTCTCTTGCGCACAGATTTCTCCAGTTTATCTGAATCTTGTGATGATTTTATGCACTGTAGATGATGAGATTTGCAAAGCCTTTGCAATATGAAGTTGAGGAACATTGTTTTTAAAGTATTCCACAATCTTTCACAGATTGGACAGCCTCTGCCCATCTTTACTTCTGAGAGACTCTGCATCTCTAAGACATCCCTTTTATAGATAATCATGTTACAGACCTGATGCCAATTAACTTAATTAGTTCCTAGATGTTCTCCCAGCTGAATCTTTGTTGCCCCCGTGCCAACTTTTTAAAAGTGTGAAATTTCTCCATTTAAACATTTATGGTTCTCTATGTTCTACTGTGAAAAAAATATCAGCTCTTGTGATTTGAAAGTCTTTTCAAATTTAAAAACATCCAAGATTTCCGAATTTGGGATTCGAAATATATATATATATATATACACATATATTTGACATAAAATTAGATCAGAACTAGCTTGTCTGAACTCATAATCTGATGCATTTCAATTGCTTATCAGCAACATGAAAAGGCTGACTTGGATTGTCCGGGGGGTCTCTCGCTCATCTTTGGTACTTGATAGTGCTCCAGTGATTCTGGTCAGCCCTGCGCTTTGATACGGCATGGTTCGGTTAAATCCAGCTCCCGGAGGCAGCAAGGTCTCGGTGAATGTTGCCATAGAAACTCTGGTGCAAAGGCTCCCTGTGTGTGACCAGAGCCAAAGGCGCCGGAGCTAATGAGGTTGCGAGAAAGGGCGTCCAACATGGCGAGGTGCCTCGCGGAGGACAAGGTGACAACAATGACAGCAGCGGCTCTCCAGCGCTAGAGACGCTGACTCATCTGATTTAAACAGCACTGCCATCATCACAATTAATATGCATTGCTGCATTCTTTCCTGGAAGAAAGAGAGAAGCGTCATTGATTATCACAGATGTGGGTGGACTGGCGCTTTTGTTGGTGCATGTGTTTGGATCTTGCACCTTTGTTAGTGCTGTTTGCTTGGGAAAGCATGAGTAATGCTATTCAGTGATTTGAATAAGCATGCTAACCTTAGGCTGCACAATTTGGGGAAAACTATATTTATAATTTTTTGGTTTGTGATGCATATAATCTGGCCAAAAAGATATGTGACTAATATATCAATATGAATATTTAAATATTTAAGAACCCATTTAAATGTAAAATTATATTTAAATTTAAATTTAATGCAGCAAACTGATTTTTTTAAAGTATTTTTAACCAAAATATCAAAACTAAAATTAAAAGTTTAATTAACTGTTAATTAAAAATTAAATAACTGAAAATGAAAATAAAGTTGATTTAATAATCAACACTCAAATACAAACTGAGTTGCATATAAACATTTCACTTGCACATAAAATGTTATTTAATAATCAATTAATTAATTAATCACATTTATGTGATAATGAACACTAGAGTACTATCGGAGTTGCATGTAAACCTTTAAATTGCACATAAGGCAGTTTATATATCTTTTTTTAATGAAGTAGTTGTTTCCAGTTACTCCAGTTCATTGTTGAAATATAAACATTCAAATGGTGGCTTTTAAAAAAACTAACTAACAAGCACCCAGAACACACTTTAGCAACACCTTAGCAACCGTCCAGAACTCAGTCCAGCATCACGGTAGTGAGTTTGAAGACAGCCGCTTTCATCTCGTGCTGGTTTAATTCTCTTTAAACGCTGAAGTGTAGGAAGTGTTGAGGTGATGTCGGTGGTGTTTCTGATTATGCTGCTGATGTTTCCGTCTGCCGGTCAGCGTGCAGGAATCTTGTTTTATTCAATCAGCGCTGGATTCCTGAAGATAGAGACAGAAAGGAACACAGCTGTAATATATGCAGGTGTGCAGATAAATCTAAATCCAATTTATTTTCCTCTCAGCAGGACCTTTAATTTTGCCCGGCGTCCTGCAGAGAATAAAACCCCCAGATTTGCATGAAACATACGCACATGAGAGAATCCCAGACTTCACACGGATGATACAGTCTCTGTGTTTGAGAGTCTGACACACGATTATCATGCTGAAGACTGCATGCAGTTTATTACATGTATGCCATGCTCGATGATTTACTGTTTCGAATGAAGACAAAAATACAAGTTTAGAAATTTTACACTTTTACTATGAAAGAAAAAAATTGTAGTACAATAGTGTTTTTATAAAATATTTATTATTTATATTTTATTTTATTAACGTTAATTTAAATAAATAATTTGTATATAAAAGTTTTTTTATTTTTTGTTCATTTTACAGAATGTTTGAACATGAAGAAATTAAGATGTAAATATTAATACTGTTATAAGCTTACAGTTGTACTATAACATATTTTTTGTTTTTATATGTAGTTTTTTTTACAGGCCATTTTTAAATAATAGTTTTTATTTTATTTTATATATTATTTATACAAAATCAGAATACAAAAAATAATTATGATTTTTAGCCATATTGAATAGAAAAAAGTGTATAGAGTGAAAAGTGTTTTTCACAAATTGTTTAACCATAAAAGGATTGTTTAAGCTTTTTAACAATTATTTTTATTTTCTATGAAGATGCACTCTACTGCAAAAAATACTCCAATCTTTCTAGAATTGTTAATTCTTTCCTAATAGATTAATTCAGATCATCTGGTTGTAAATTCCTGTATTTTTTCATATCACAATGTCATTTTTCCCCAATATCCCCAAGAACACGCCTGCATCGTGATGTTGAGTTTGTGCATAAGAAAACATCATACAAAAGTGAAAAATAATACATGTAACATGTAAAAGAATAGTTTCGTGCATGTTTTCATACTGTGATCATGCAGCAAGTATAGGCTAATTACAGGCTTGATCTTATTTTAGCGGCGCTCTCACACAGAACTCCTCTTTTAAAGAGTCACTTTAATATTCAATAACTGCATGTATTATTCATGTGCTATTCAGAGCTGGTGTCTGCAGTACACACAGCGGCTTTCACTAATGATCCTGTGTCGTCTGTCACGCTGTCGGAGGAAAGCGCTTTAAATAAAAGTCTAACAGTAGTCTGGCTGCAGGGGCCCCGGGGCCAAACCCAGTCATGAGTCATGAGGGATACGGGGAAATCCTGTCTCCTCACTGTAGAACTGCACTGGAACATCATCACAGACAAATATTAGAATACAATTATATAACTGTTACAGATATAATAGATTTGTTTCCATGCAAAAGCTTTAAGGGTTCCCTGTGTTTTTTGCCAAAATAAATGTTTGATGGTTTAACTTGGTTTAAAAGTGTATATTATTTTTATTATACTTAATTTTTTTATTTTACAGTGAAATGTTATGATAGTAATTTCTCTTATTTAGTTTTTATTCAGTGTTTTTGATTTATGTTTTAGTATTGAATTTTTCTGCCATTATTTTTTAATAATGTAATATATATTAATACTAATATAGTAATATCTCTTATGTTTTTTGTATTTTTTTTATTAGCATTTTATTTTTGTGTAATATTTTTTATATAATAATTTAAATATATATTTTTATATCATCTCTATGATTGTTGTTATATTATTTTTCTTAAACAATCAGCTGTTTTTATTTTTCAGATTTGGAGAAATGTAGCATTGCATCACTTGGTCACCAATGGATGCTCTGCAGTGAATGGGTGCCGTCAGAATGAGAGCTGATAAAAACATCACAATAATGCACACCACTCCAGTCCATCAGTTAACATCTGGAGAAGACAAAAGCTGTGTGTTCGGCACCCATTCACTGCAGAGCATCCATTGGTCAACAAGTGACGTAATGCTACATTTCTCCAAATCTGATGAAGAAACAAACTCATCTACATCTTGGATGACCTGAAGATGAGCACATTTTCAGCAGATACCGTCTTTAGTGCTGTATGTATGCGTTCACATAAATAAAAGGGACTGTTGGATTCATTAATGTACTCTGAGTTGGGTGTGACGGTCTATTCAGTGTTTTCACATCTTTCCGATTGAATCAAATATTTATGAGCATCATTTAGCAATGCATCTGAACGCTAGTTTGGAGCGAGACATTGGTGGCGCCGATCAATCATTTGGCCCCCGAAGTGGTGAGAAGACAATTGAAGCTGTAATATTACTCCGTCACTGAAATTAGTGAAGCTGATGGATTCTGTAATAGCGCTCTTTTCCTCTGGGTGTGTTGTGGGCATATTGTTTTTGTGAGTCTCAGCTGGAACTGATAAAACATTAGATTTTTTTTAATGAAAACCCATCAGGTGTGTTTTCTCTCCATGTGTTCTGGTGCTCACGTGTGCTTTGGGATTTCACTCGTCCTCATACGAACATCCAGACGTGTTCGGAGGTGGGACTGTTTTTACCCTTGATTATGTTTGTTCAATTTGTCTGATTATATTTGTCTGCAGTCATTTCAATAAAATCCAATGTAAAATCCGGGCCCTGAAATAAGTTCAAGAAAAGCTAAATGTTATTCGGATACTTTTGTATGATAAAAAAAAATATTATACATTTTTATTTATTTAGTTAAGTCAGTTTGTTATTTATTTTTGTATAAGAAAATATTATTTTACCCAGTGTAAAGTTTGGATCTTAAAGTAATTTTAAAACAAAATTTAGGTAGATTTTATTTATGCATACAATTCATCTTTCAGTTATAAAAACAAAAACAAAAACTTTTGTATCCGATGTAAAATCTGGGTCCTGAATTAAGTTCAATAAAAGCAAATTTTATGTATTTATTTATAAAATTTAATTTTTGATTGCTTTTGCATGTGAAAAAAATGTAAAGTAAGTGATAGTAACGTAAATATAATAAAAGGTAGATGTAGGTTATATTTATTTATTTAAATATGTTTGGTTTGTTTTGTTTTATTTATTTATTTATTTATATTCATATATTTCATTTTACCTGTTCCTTTGGTATGATAAAAAAGTTTAATAAAAAAAACATCTAATGTTTTAATGTAAAATCTGGGTCTTCAATAAAGGCAATATTTATAAAGAATCAAGTTATTTATTTGTTTATATTTATAATATAGAATCTACTGTTTATATGTATAAAGTGTTATTTTTGTAATCATGTGTTTTTTTTTCTACTTGTTCTCGGTGACGTGCTCGGGTGCTCTCTGGGTTTTGGCTCGTTCTCAATCCTCCAGTCGTGTTTTTCAGGCTTGGTTATATTTGTTGAAGCATTGGTTCTGCTGTGGCGCAGATGAATGGCTCTCGCACATCAGCGCTTGATTAGAGAGTCGTCGCGCTGCCTTTAATTAGCCGCTGACAGCTGAGAGCCGAACACACACCTGTTGCACAGCTGCATGAGAAACACTTGTTGAGCGACACACAGATGAAAGATCTGCTCCAGAAGCGGAGAGACTCTCTACCTGATCAACACTCAGCTACACACGCACGCACGCACGCACGCACGCACGCGCACTCACACACACAGAAACACACACACACACACACACACACACGCACGCACGCATGCATGGACGCACGCACACACACACACGCACACACACACTATACACACACACTACACACACACACACACACACACACACACACACACACACACACACACACACACACACACACACACACACACACACACACACACACACTGCACACTACACGCACACACACACTACACACACACACACACACACACACACACACACACTGCACACTATACGCACTACACACACACACACACTATATGCACTACACACACACATGCATGCTCACACACACACACACACACACACACACACAGGCTTATTTGGCTGGAAACGTGCTCCACATTGCAGCTCATTCTAGCCAGCAAACGCCCACTCAGACAGGAACAGAGCATCTGACCGGAGAGAGCTTATTTCATTTCTACTCTCCAGGTTTATATGAGACAATTGGCATGGACATACGCAAGCTTGTTAATATGAATATATTTCATTTTTGGGTTATTTTTGTAAAAAATATGTGTTGTTGAAGTAAATATAATCAAAGCAAAATTGAGATGGAAGTTTTTTTTTTTTTTTTTTACTTATTTATTTAAATACATTAATTGTTTTGCTTATTTTGTGATAAAATTTGTGATTTGATTGATTTTTGTTGAGGAAAACAATTGAGTGTTAATTTTAATAAAAACTGGAGAATTGGAGCACCAGCTATTTATCATTTAAATGTACACTTAAGAAATGGATTAAAAACACTCAAACCTGCAATCATTAATAGTTGGTTTACCTTATCTTAGGTACTGCCATTCTTTGTACTGTACTTATTATTATCTATTTATTTTCTTAATTTGTTTTCTGTTTTTTCATGTATTCTTTTTGTACTATGATGCTGTATTGACCTGCCAAGGGACTACAGATGAAAATTAGCTTTCTAGCTAACTCTGGCGCATTTACATTTTGAGTGTAAACAAAAAAAATTTAATTGATGTGCATTGTCCCTTTTAAATAAACAATAATAAAAAAAAAAATTTGCATGTTTTATTTATCAATTTATTCATTCATTTATACATACTTTTATGTATTTACATTTTTTAGCTATTTTGATTATATTTGTATCTATTTATTTATTTATTTGTTTATTTAATTTTTATTTATTCATCGTCTACCTACCTGTTCATGCATCCATCCATCCATCCATACAATTTATTCATTCATACATTTATTAATTTATTAAATTATAAATCTGTCTAAATCTGTGTTAGTGAACGAGATAATCCATCCACCTCACAGGTGTGGCATATCAAGATGCTGATTAGACAGCATGATTATTGCACAGGTGTGCCTTAGTCTGGCCACAATAAAAGGCCACTCTAAAATGTGCAGTTTTACTGTATTGAGGGGGTCCGGGGTCCGAAACCATTGCCTCACGCAGTGCAACACAACTCCTTCACATAGAGTTGATCAGGTTGTTGATTGTGGCCAAAACGTTTTTTTGTTTTAATTTTGATAATTAGAGCTTACAGCTAATGAAAGTCAAAAATCATTATCTCAAAATATTAGAATATTTAATTTTTCATAAACTGAACTCAAATATCTAAGACTTTTCTATGTACACAAAAGGCCTATTTCTCTCAAATATTGTTCACAAATCTGTCTAAATCTGTGTTAGTGAGCGAGATAATCATCCACACAGGTGTGGCATATCAAGATGCTGATTAGACAGCATGATTATTGCTGTGTCTTAGGCGCCACAATAAAGGCCACTCTAAAATGTGCAGTTTTACTGTATTGAGGGGGTCTCAGAAAACCAGTCAGTATCTGGTGTGACCACCATTTGCCTCACGCAGTGCAACACAACTCCTTCATATAGAGATCAGGTTGTTGATTGTGGCCAAAAAGTTTTTTTGTTTTAATTTTGATGATTAGAGCTCACAGCTAATGAAAGTCAAAAATCATTATCTCAAAATATTAGAATATTTACATTTGAGTTCAATTAATGACCATCCATACAGTATACATTGTGGATATCTCTTGTTCTTTAAAAGCACAATAATGGGGAACACTGTTGACTTGGCAATGGTCCAGAAGACGATCATTGACACCCTCCACAAAGAGGATAAGTCACAGAGAGTCATTACTGGAGGGAGGGCTGTTCAAGGAGTGCTGTATCAAAGCATATTAAATGCAAAGTTGACTGGAAGGAGAAATTGGGTAGGAAAATGTGCACAAGCAACAGGATGACCAAAGCTTGAGAATACTGTCAATCTAGCGATTCAAACACTTGGGAGAGCTTCACAAGGAGTGAACTGAAGCTGGAGTCAGTGCATCAAGAGTCACCACGCTCAGACATCTTCAGGAAAAGAGCTACCAAGCCACTTCTGAACCAGAAACATCATCAGGAGCATCTTACCTGGGCTAAGGAGAAAAACAACTGGACTGTTGCTCAGTGGTCTAAAGTCCTCTTTTCAGATGAAAGTCAATTTAGCATTTAATTTGGAAATCAGGGTCCCAGAGTCTGGAGGAAGAGAGGAGAGACACATAATCCATGTTGCTTGAAGTCCAGTGTGAAGTTTCCACAGTCAGTGATGATTTGGGCTGCCGTGTCATCTGCTGGTGTTGGTCCACTGTGTTTTCTGAAGTCCACAGTCAACGCAGCCATCTACCAGGACATTTTAGAGCACTTCATGCTTCCTTCTGCTGACAAGCTTTATGGAGATGCTGATTTCATTTTCCAGCAGGACTTGACACCTGCACACTGCCAAAGGTACCAAAGCTGGTTCAATGACCATGTGTTACTGTGCTTGATTGGCCAGAAACTCACCAACCTGAATCATAGAGAATCTAGATGAGAGACACCAGACCCAACAACTGAACTGAACCTCACAGAGAATCTAGATGAGAGACACCAGACCCAACAATACAGATGACCTGAAGAACCTGGGCTTCATTACACCTGAGCAGTGCCACGGGCTGATCAACTCCATGCCACGCCGCATTGATGCAGTAATTCATGCAAGGAGGCCCGACCAAGTATTGAGTACATAGAAATGAACATACCTTTCAGAAGCTTGACATATCTGTTTAAAGTATAATTTTTTTATTGATCTTATTTAATATTCAAATTTTCTGAGACACTGAATTTGGGGGTTTTATTATCTGTAAGCCATAATCATCAAAATGTCAAGAAATAAAAGCTTGAAATATTTCACTCCATGTGTAATGAATCTATATAATATATGGGTTTCACTTTCTGAAATGAGTGACAAAAAATATTGACCTTTTTCATGATATTAATTTTTTTTCGATGTACCTGTAGATGGAATAGTTTCTCTTGTATGATATTGGGCTGATGTATTGAATGTTTGAGCAGGTGTTGAGCAGCTCATGGACGAGATGAGATGGCAGCGGTCTCATTCTGACGTGTTTACTGCGGTTCTTCCTCAGGAGGCGAAGCTGCGGGAGCTGCTGGATGTGGGGAATCTGGTGGGCCGGATAGAGAACCGGATGCTGACGGTGGTGACGGGACCAGACATGGTCAACATCCAGTACCTGAACTTCATGGCCTTCCAAGAAGACGTCGCAAAGGTGCGTGTGATTAGATCAGATCAGCAGATATTAGTGCATCATCAATCCCAGTCAGTCAGGATGCTTGACCTGGACCGTTTTAATCAAATGCCTTTTGTGTTTGCGTGCTGTCGCTGATGAAGGAGTGGGCAGATGAGCTGTTCTGTCTGGCGTCTAACCTGCTCGCTCAGAACATGGGCCGAGAGTGCTGTCTACGTGAGTACCTGATTATCACCGATATCTGTTTTTGTGTACGATTATATATATATATAGACTGATATATCATCTATATTTTGAATATGTGTCTGGTGTATATATATATATGAAAATGATACCAATATTATTAATAACGGTCTGACAATAAAATATATTATCATCTTTTTTAAATCTGTCTTTAATTCTGAATATATGTTAATAACAACAACATTATATTGGTTTTTATTGTCTGTATATATATATATATGAAGGATAAAATCATTATATTTTTATTATTTGTTTTGTCTATTATATATCTAAATGATATATCATCTATATTTTTATTATCTGTCTGTTTTGTCTATTATATATTAAAACATGGAAGAAATAGATATTGTGTTATTATTCTCAACAAAAGTTGTATGTAATTGTTGTAGTTGTATTCTATTATACATAATATATTGTAAACCGAACTTATATTTTTGACATTGCCATGAGAACCTTTTAATTATATCTGTATATATTATATGATATCATCGTTTTTACTCAAATAATTGTGTCAATATGTGATGATCAGCAGTTCTGTGTTGTTAATTATTTTGTCTATTTATGTATGAAATAATATGAGCATCATCATATGTGTTTAGTAAATGTATCCTTCGTCTGTGTCGTTCATTAACATATATGATATATATCATTCATATTTAAATAGTCTGTTTTGTCTATTATATATCTATATATGAATGATATATCATCTATATTGTTTATTATCTGTCTGTTTTGTCTATTATATATCTATATATGAATGATATATCATCTATATTGTTTATTATCTGTCTGTTTTGTCTATTATATATCTATATATGAATGATATATCATCTATATTGTTTATTATCTGTCTGTTTTGTCTATATATCTATATATGAATGATATCTATATTGTTTATTATCGGTCTGCTGCTGCTATTACTGAGAGATCAACTGATGCGTGATCACGCAGCTCCAGTTGTCATGTGCTTTGATATATGAGACTGATATATCATCTATATTGTTTATTGGTCGGTCTGTTTTGTCTATTATATATGCTCTATATTAATGATATATCATCTACAGTGTTTATCAGACAGTCTGTCGATCTATTATATATCTATTTCATGAAATAGTTTCACCTGTATTATTTATTCACCAATAAAATGATATGTCATCTATATTGTTTATTATCTGTCTGTTTTGTCTATTATATACATCTGTTTTGTGGATATCGATATATATTAAAATATATCATCTATATTTATCTGTCTTTGTCTATTATATATCTATATGATGTACATCACTACCTCAGTCACCCGATTCTGTTCTTTAAGAGTTTTGAAATGTGTTTATGAGTCATTGTCAGGAATTATCTGTCTGTTTTGTCTATTATATATCTATATATTAATGATATATCATCTATATTGTTAAAGCCTGTCTGTTTGTATATGCTATAATGATATTCATAATGCATGCTGTATATTGTTATTATGGTCTATTATATATTATAACCAATGATATATCATCTATATTGTTTATTATCTGTTTGTTGTGTGTTATATGAATGCATATATCATCTTTTGTTTCCTGTTTTGTCTATGATATATCATCTATATTGTATTATCTGCTGTTTGTCTATTATATCATATATGAATGATATATCATCTATATGCATTATCGGTCTATTATATGCAGTCTATATATACTGGCTTTTCTGAATTACTGGATATATCAGCTTATATATTCATTAGTACTTTAATTTATTATTATTTCATTTCTGGGTCTAATATATCTGTCCTGATATATCATCTATATTGTTTATTAGCTCTGTCTGTTCTATTATATAATATATAATGATATATCATCTGGTACTTTTTTTTGTCTATTTTTATCTAATTGTTATATTATTATATACAATATATTCTTATGTTTTTATCAATTTAAAAATATATATTTATTTAATTTATTTAGTTCTCTAGTTTAGTTCTGTCTATTTTTATTTATACATTTGTTTTTGTCTTAATAATCCCCAAAACAAATTCCATCTGTGTATTTTTACCTAATTATCTGAAATATTTTTAATAAAATCTAAATGCGGATATTATTTATCTGTTTATTAATTAATTTATTGGTTATTTTAGTATGATAAAAAAGTGTTGTGTCCAATGTAAAATCAGCATCCCTAATTATGTATTTAGTTTGTTAGTTAGTTTGTTATTATATGTAATTTATATATATATATTCATTAATTTATTTATATCAATTTATTTTGTATGGTTATCTTATGTATCCTTTTGTCTATTATATATCTATATATGAATGATATATCATCTATATTGTTTATTATCGGTCTGTTTTGTCTATTATATATCTATATTGTTTTCTCTATTTTATTTCAATTATCTGTGTTTTGCTATTATTTCTATATATTTATATATCCTCTATATTGTTTATTATCTGTCTGTTTTGTCTATTATATATCATATTAATGATATATCATCTATATTATTTATTATTCTGTTTTGTTATTATATATCTATATAGTGTTTCATCTATAATAGTTTATTATCTGTTTGTTTTGATCTATTATATATATCTATTGACAGATATATCATCTATATTGTTTATTATCTGTCTGTTTTGTCTATTATATATCTATATATTAATGATATATCATCTATATTGTTTATTATCTGTCTGTTTTGTCTATTATATATCTATATATTAATGATATATCATCTATATTGTTTATTATCGGTCTGTTTTGTCTGAACACATGTGAGCACACTTCCCTGAGAATGACTGATGGAGTTTTTCCGTGGTATTGTTTCCTCCCCAGCTTCACGAGACTCAAGCTGCAGACGCATCAAGAGGGTCGCGTCCCAGTGAAAAAGTAAGACCGCATCCGTCTGCACCTCTGTCACATGACACATCAGAACGTGATCAGACGTCGCTCTGATGTTTCTCTGTCTCTCTGCAGTATATTCCGCATATTCTCTGCTGACCGGAAGCGCGTGGAGACGGCGCTGGAGAGCTGCAGTCTTCCGTCCGGCCGGGTGAGCATATGTTCAGCTGATCGCTCCAGAACCCCGCTGGCAGACAGGAAGACCAAAAAGTCAATTTGTGGGTTTTACCAAATATGTGTGCTCTCGGATCGAGGCACACCACCCGACAAATGACATCCGTTTTCTCTCCGGGATCAAGGGAATTTACTTGCATTATCATTTTACGGCAAAGCTCAAGACTAAACTTAGGACACGGGAGATTTTCTAAATCAAGAAAGTTAAAAGGCCTCGGGAGGGAGAAAGTGTGTAACTAATTAGTTATTTTAATTATATTTATCTGTTATTTTTCTCTATTTTATTTCAATTCTGTGTTTTTTATTTTTTTATTTTAGTTAGTAAGTTATTTAGTTTTTTATTGTTTTTATAACTATATATATTTATGCATGTTTTTATCTATGCATCTGTTTGTTTATTTATAGTTTTTTTATCTATTTAACCTTTTTATCCATGTATCCATTTATTTATTTTCATAATTGTATTTATTTATTATCTGTAATTATATTATATACATTTTATTTATTTACACATGGTTTTATTTAGTTATCTGTTTTTTGTTTGATATATTTGTTTATTTGTCTATTTTGTCCGTTTATTTATATACCTTGTATTTATTTGTATTTGTTTATTGTTTTGTAATTTTTTAATGTTTTATCATTATTGATTTGTTTATACATTGCTTTTACCTATTTAACTGTTTTATATCTTTATTATTATTTGTTATACACTTATTTATTTTTACATGATTTTACCCCTTTCTCAGTTTTTCATCCCCCTGCTTTTTTAACTCCTAGCATCAAGGAGAGTCTGTTTGTTTGCTTTATCACTTTATGGCAAATTCAAAGGTTGAACGTTGAACATGAGGAGATCAAGATCCATAAAGCTCCAAGGCCTCGGGAGAGTCTGGAGGGGAGAAGTGTGTCACTAATGAGAAATCCTCTCTGTGTTATTCTGGCTGACTCTGACTCACATTCACGTCCTTTCATCTGTTTATTCTTCCTCGTTTGCTGCTTCTATATTGTGCGCGGTGAAGCATTAATCAGCCGCGGGCCAGAGCTGCATGTTTTGAATGTTCACTGCAGAGATGAGCGTGTGGATGACATGAGTAATGTTCGTTCGCTGGCGTTATTGTCGTAACAAACCAATCGATTCGTTGTCAGGTGAATTAGATGTTTCTTAGGATGAAATGAGTGAATTCATTTAGTTAAATATTTTTGTTTCTGTTCATATGAGAGCACGTGTTTAGCCTCTCTGCATGTATCTCATGATTTGATGGTCTGATCTTGTTCGTCTCTGCAGAACGACTCCATCTCTTTGGAGGATTTGACGCCCGACGTTTACAAATCCTTCATCAACAACCTCTGCCCACGATCCGAGATCAACCAAATATTTACTGATCTGTAAGTCTTTATGGAGCGTTTTCAGCTGACGCTAATGATGCCTTCAAGAAAGAAAGAAAATACAAATTGTATTTAGTATTTTTTTATTGTTATACTTGTTCTTGTTTATTTGCATTTATACATTTAATTATTTATGAATAGCAGTATTGCTTTTTATCTGTTTATCTGGTTATTGTTTTTCATGTTTATCTATTTATGTGTCTACTTTTTCTATTTATTTGATATTTTTCTTTTTATCAATTTTTCCTGTTTTTATGTATTTATATACTCTTATAATTTTTCTATGTATCTTTTTTATTAATATTTTATGTTCCTTTTAATTTTTTTTTCATCCATTGTTTTACCTATTCATCTGTTTTTTTATGTTTTTCTTTCTTTATATATTTTTTAGTTTTACTTGTATTTATCCTTGTATATTTATACATTTATTTAAACATTGCTTTATATTTATCTAGTTTATCATGTTTTTATTCATTCAATTATTTATGCATATATGTATGTATTACTACTGTACATAATGTTGCCTTGAAGTCATGTCATAATGATATTCATGAGACGAGTGCATTACAGAGTTGTAATTACTTGGGGGCGTAAAAATCAAACAAATCCCGCTGAAAGATAATTGGTGTTGATCATAAGCCGAGAAAAGTCCACCTCGCTGAAGTCATTGTGTCGTTTGCTTGCTGGGATGATGCAGTTGCTCATCTGTGTGTTATGATTATCACTGTAAACCATATGCTCTCTTATGAATCTCCTGTCTGTCTCCAGCGGCGCGAGGAGCAGAAACTATCTGACGGTGGATGAGATGACAGAATTCATCAACAGCAAGCAGCGGGACCCGCGTCTGAACGAGATCCTGTACCCGCCGCTCAAACCCGTCCAAATCCAGCAGCTCATGGAGAAGTTCGAACCCAACGCGGCGGTGATTCAGAAAGGTCTGTCGTTCTTCAGATTTCATCCGCTCTCGCTCTCATTTTCTTCTGTGACGCACAAGAGGAACTCTTTTCCATACGGTTATAATAACTTTACAGTAAGGCTGAATGTTTGGGGGGTAAATCCAATGTGATTTTTAGTTATTTCTTTATATATTAATTTATTTGTTTATCTGTTAATTAATTAATTCAGAGATCCACGTTTGGTGTGTTTGTATGTAGGGCTGCAAAATGTTGCCCGATCAGTATGACTTCTAAATTAATCCAATTATCCATTTAATAATAATAAAATAGTAAGCAAAATGGAATATATTAATGTTTTTATAATACTTTCACAATCAAAAATCAAATATTTAATATATATTAATATAATATTAATAATCATCATCATTATCACTTTTAATCATAATTCATCATACATTTATTGTATGAAGGGCTGCAAAATATGTCCCAAATCATATTGGAATTATGTTTCAGTATGTTTGTGTGCACTCATGTTATGTTATGTGCACACAAACATAAACTCATGTACAGTATTGTGAGTGCACACAAATACAACTATTTGCAGCTTCGAATGATGTATACTCTTACCTTTATGAGGTACAATTACGGCTTATTGTAATTTTTCACTTTTATTAAGAAGAAAAATGCACGTGATCTCGCTAGCGCCTCCATGTCCTTCAAAGCACAAACTATTTGATATTTAGCACACGTTTATCTAAAATCTTTACATTTATATTATGAAATGCATGTTTTTTTATGTCTCAAATCGTATTTATTTCAGAAGGTTAAACTGATCAAACTGTTACGGCCCATATTAATAGGGTGAGACGCGAACGACGGATATTAATAGGATTCCAGCCACAGCCAACAGATCACCAGTTAAAACACATATGATTTATTAAAGAAAGAAATAAAGATTGGATAAGGAGCATTAGCTTCAGAGAGGCCCAAGGCCAAGATAACAAACATAAGAACTAAATAAAAGAAACATATAAATGTCCTAGTTACAGAGAAAAGAAAACACAAATGTACTTCCCTATCTCCCTAGACCAGAAAACACATCGCAAAGATAGATCAAAATAAACAGCAGACCTCTCCTACGCTCCAGAGAATTAAACACAATAAATCACGAATCGAAATAGTCACAAATAATAAACATAAAGCCGTTGGTGATCTGTTAACGGAGCCGAATCCGGAGCTCTTCATGCCAAAGTGAGCTCCCGTGTGCTGGTAATAGAAAGGACTCACTATTCTAATGCACTGTCGCTGTGTGTTTATGCATTTGCTGTTGTTTTTGTATTAAGGTGCATCGATTGTATTGTTGTTTAGTAGCCTGATTATCGATGTGAATGTGAAACACGCGGTGAGATCCAAGACACATTTTGGAAATAATTCCAACAATAATTGGATTGAATATTTGAATTGAAAAAGTAACAAACATAACATGTTCGATATATTCAATAAAGAAACGAAAGCACTTTGCCAATAAAAACTGAACTTGTTTAATGGCTGCAACAGCAGCTGTGTGAAGGGGAAGAGAGAGAGAGAAAAGGACACGGGTTCGGGTCGGACTCGGGTCGGAGAGTTCTGATAAGCTGTTGGACAAGGGCTGGGCTCTATATTCATTCCCCTTCAATTAAACGTTCCCCCTCGGCTCGGTGGGCCAATCTGCCCGGGCCCTTATGCACCTGCATACCCAGACGCTACACCACTGCCTCTGTGTAATTGTTAATTCCTGATAATTATGTGGAAGGGTTTTACCTCACGTTCCCATGAGGTGTCACATTTATATAAGAGCAGAAGATGTCAGGTCTTTCTAATTGAGCTCTGTCTGTTCCCGTCATGGCACTAATATGAAATCTAATCCCTCATTAGTGGCGTTGATTGACACTTGTTGATTGACAGCCGCATTAAACACTGATGGATTCCTACGTTTCCATGTTCAAACGGCAAACACCTCGGGATTCAACCAGCAACGGTCCCGTTATACATCCCATCCGATTCAAAGGCCTGTTGCCATGGATACGTTCATAAAGGAGCCGTTTGAAAATATTAAACTTTACAGAAACATCCGTCACATTTGAGAATTGTCCTCATGAGGGTAGTAGGTAATTAGGCCTGAAACATTGTTGCAACAGCTAAATATAAACATGCATATTTTTGTCAGATAATCGCAGTCATTTCCACTTGTTTACGTCTTTCTAAGAAGGTTTGCTGTCTGTCAGCGAATCAGCACACAGGGTCATGAATATTAATTAGATTGTGATTTTCGCCCTAAATGATTTGCTGAAAAGATGATGTTGGAGCAAATAATGGGAAAACAAAATACTAAAATAGGTAATTTACTTAAGTTATTTAATGTGCGAACAAATATAGCAATTAATTCTAAACTGAAAAGTATAGACATACATATTTTATTTAGATTAAAGAGAGGTTATTTTACCCAACATGTTTGTAGTTATAATATGAATATGGGTCTAAAGTGCAGCCTCTGAGCTTTAATTTGAGGGTTTTCACATCAACATTGGAGGAAGGTTAAGGAATAACTCATTAATATGTACCTCCCCCTTTTTCAAGGGACCATAAGTAATTGGACAGTTGACTCAAGCGCTGTTTCATGGACAGATGTGGGCTATTCCTTCGTTATTTCTTTTTACTTTTACTTTTTAGTCATTTAGCAGACGCTTTTATCCAAAGCTACTCGCAAATAAGAAAAAAAGTTACTAACACTATAAGTTAAAAGTCTATAAATACTATATATACACATGTAAGAAAAATGAGAAATTAAATAAAATGACAAATGCATACAACAACATTTCAAAACTAAACATTTAAATGAAAACAAAAATTCTAACATGACACTAAGCCAAACACTCATATATAAATATATATATATGTTATTTCATTTCCATGTAGTATGTTGAAGTACTGTTACTAAAATAAATACAATTTATTAAAACTAAAACTAAAGAAAATACCTATAAAGACATATTAAATGCATACATAAATTATCTAAAATTAAAATAGATAAATCATACAGCAGTAGTTTATCAGTAATCCTAAAAAAGAACACTGCCAAACACACATGCTAACAAACAATAACTTACACATAGTAAGAATTGGTTATAAAAACTTAAACAGAAGTGAAACAAGCAGTAAGAAAGATGATAAATAAAAAGCGATACTTCTATCCTTCCGGTGAAGTCGCACGGTAGAGTCGACGGTCTTTACACTCTTCGGTCTTCACACGAGGAGGTCTTTACACAACGGCTGCCGCGGTAAACTACGCTTTTATACCCATCTATCAAAATACTTCTCCAATTCAGCTGAACACACTTTCCTTTATCACAATAAATGGCCAAGCAAGCGCCGACACTGAGAAGAGACGCGATACAGTACGAGACCAAACGTGATTTCAGCACGTCTCCACACAGTAAACAAAACAAGCGTTTCCTAGCAACAACAACTGCGCTAAACACCAATGAGACAAGTACACTTACTAGTTGTTTTTAACTTCCGCTGATAGACTGCTTCTCTATTACTTTACACTTATATCTTCTGCTGGCGCTTAAACACAATTTCTGGTTAATCACAATACATGGCCAAGCAAGCGCCGTGGATGTTCACGGAGGACAATAGTGGTGGATGATCGGAGAAAAACCCTTTCACAGCATCCAGCCAAGAGAAGAGCACTCTTCAGGAGACAGACGTGTCTACAATCAAGAGAAGACTTCACCAGAGCAAACACGGAGCGTCACCACCAGCTGCAAACAAGCCTGATTAGACTTTGACAAAAACATCTAAAAAAGCCAGAGCACTTCAGGAAAAGCATTCTTTGGACGGATGAAATTAAGATCAACCTGTTCCAGAATGAAGGGAAGAAAAAAGTGTGGAGAAGGCTCGAAACAGCTCATAATCCGAAGCATCGTCTGTGAAACATGGAGCAGTGTGATGCATGAATGCATGGCTTCAGTGGCTCTGGGTTACTGTGTTTAGTGATGATGAGACAGAAGCAGCCGGATCAATTCTGAAGTGTATAGAGATATACTCTCTGCCCAGGTTCAGCAATGCAGCAATGTTGATTGGGTGGTGCTTCATAATACAAATGGAGAATGTCCCAAACATACAGCAAAAGCAACCCAGGAGTTTCTGAAGGCAATGGCTGAGTGAATCTCCTGATCTCAACTCGACTGAGCTGTGTTTCACTCGCTGAAGACAAAACTAAAGACAGAGAGAGCCACAAACAAACATCAACTGAAGTCAGCTGCAGTAAAGACCTGGAGAAGCATCACAAAGAAGAACCCAGTCTCTGCTGATGTTCAGGAGTTCAGACGTAAGACAGATGATTCTCAACTAAATATTACAAATCTACATTTTATTTATGATTAGATTTATTTGTCCAATTACAAATGAGCCCCTGAAAATGGTGGCAATTCCTAAGCATTTTATGATATATTTATGTTTAACCCCTTGAATTAAAGCTTAAAGTCTGCTCTTAACAATCTTGATTGTTTCATTTTATTCTATTCTGGTAGCATACAGAGCGAAGTTATGAAAACTGTGTCCGTGTCCAAATATATATATGGACCTAACTGTAAGTATGTGTTTCAGTTAGGACATCTCCTTATAAGGCAGCTGCCTATGTTCAATTCAATTCGATTTCACTTTATTGTTGGAATTTCTTCTCGCATCCCATAGTGTTTACTGCCTAACATTAATTCACAGCAGTACACAATACACACACACAAGCAAGTACACATTGGTACCTATAGGAGGCGGACCGCGAGGACGTGCACTTGTTTTTGGACACTTTGAGTTTTCTTCTTCTGCAGAAAGAAAACCAAACCTCCATAATATTTCATTACCATAGCAACAATAACTCAGAGATGCAGTCCGATGCTGCAGTGGAGCCGGTTTATTAATATCTCTCGGCTCCACGGGTGAACTGGAGATCAGGTCACGGGATGATAATGCGTGACGGGTGATTGATTCGGCACATTGAGTCCAGAGGGGCGAGCGATGCGATAGATCATCGGGTTCAACAAGACACCTCGCTGTCACGCAGATTACAACTCTGTTTTCTGAGCCATCTCCGAGACAGTCCACCGCCCACAGCAGACACGCCAGACACACGAGAGAGACGCTCATATTAGCACAGGATTTATTGTAGATTTGGAGGAACAATCGAAAAGGTGTCTGCATTGGCAGGATTACATTGTGTCCGAGGGACATTCATTGTCTGATAGTCAATAAACACGGGAGACCAGGTGCTTATTTTTGTATTTGGCTGTTAAAAAGCATGTTTCTTTAACCCTGTAGAGCCTGACATAAGAAATAATCACGTTTGTTTTGAAATGGAACAGTTTATTGAGCCTTTAGACACAATATAAAACAAATCTCAAGCAAAAAGTTTTCATATGTGTTTTTTAGTTGAGTATCATATTTGATACATCAGTATTTTCTGGCTCATATAGTCTGATATAATGAGAATATGGAGGAAAATACTGATACATTTTATTCAGAGACTCAAACGGAGCAGAAATATAGAATTGGCTGCAGATGCTGATATTTATATGATGAAATTCTGATGCTTGTAATACAAATCAATGAGATCTTGATAACAGTAGAGCAGATACTGATATAAAATTATATAAATATGAGTCATCATTTATCCAAACATATAATGTAATGCTGATAGTGAGATGAAGAAATAAACACTCCTCAGAAGACTTTAACATGATTCAGTTAATATTATTTTAAATAAATAAAAATGATGATGATTCACTCAACTGAAGTCATTGTTATTTTTGCTAACTAAAACTAAAATCATAAAAATGTCATTAATTTAAATAAGATATGTTCAATAAAATTAACTAAATGAACTAAACATAAAACTTAAATACAAATTAAGCAATAAATACAACTTAAAAAATGACTGAAACACAACAGTTTTATTAAAATTTTAACTATAGTTAAAATGAAATCAGAAACTATAAAAATAAATCTAATTTAAAATATTAAATAAAACTAAAAACTTTAAAAAAAAATCTATATAGAAAATAAATAAAGTAATATTTTTTTTAATTAAAATTAAAACAAACAAACTATAAAACATTAAATCTAATGCAAAATATGAAATAAATTAAAACTTGAAAACAATATAGACATATAATAATAAAATGACAAAACACAATAAAATTACTAAAACTTTAAAATAAAAATATTAAAATAAAAACAATTCAAAATAAATGTTGCTAAAATGAATAGTATATCAAAGGTACTAAAATAACAGTCCAGTAAATGTTCATTTTGAAATATCACTAACAATATTCTTTCTTCTTTCTAAAAATCAAAAAGACACCAGCTGAAGATGGACGTTTGTACAATTAGACTGAAATACTTTTTACTTGATGATAAAGTCTAAAATATCAAGCAGACTTGAACAACACAAAGTTTTGATCATTATACAATTGCAAATCAAATATGATACCATATCTTTCTAGGGCTAAACAATGGCCGATCTTGAAAGTAGACCGGTCTGAGCATCTAACTGGCCTGAAAACACCTTAAGATGCAGGACAGGACAGCAGATGGGATCGTGTTCTTTCGTTCTCCATTTAACTCGACAGGACAATTGCTGAATTTCAGCAGTGTGTGGTAATTGTAGTGTTTAAAAGCCATTTTCCTCCCCGTTCGCGACAGCAAGGTGGTTGGTGTTATTTCGGTGCGTGCTAATCAAAGGCTTCTTGCTCTGGAGCGACAGAGACTCCGGCGATCCCCACCGCGCCGCCCCGTCCCACCAGAAAAAGGGCCACGGTTAATTACCTCTGGAGCTCTGATAAGAACAGCTTTAATTAGTGTAAAGTGCTGATGAGAATGAGTCGCAGGGGACGCTTGTCCTGAGTGTCTTCCCTTCAGCCGCCAGTGCTGATCTCCAGCTGGAGATTCATTAGAAGTGTGTTTGCAGTCGCAGTGTTCATTAACTCCTCGAGACGAGCTGTTACATGAGGTGCAAAAGAGAGAAAGACCGTGATAATGTTCTGAGGTGAAATCCACTCTGTTGCATGCGTAGTGCTCTACACTACCATCACAACTGTAGAAGGAAATGAATGCTTTTAGTTAGCAAGGACAAATTAAAAGTGTTAATGTTACAAAATATTTCTATTTCAAATAAATGCTGTTCTTTTCTATTCATCAAAGAATTCTGAAAAATAAAATGCATGACAGTTTGTACAATAATATGAACTGTTTTCAGCATTGATATAATCAGAAATGTTTCTTGAGCAGTAAATTAGTATATTCAAATGATTTCTGAAGATCATGTGATACTGAAGACTGGAGTAATGATGTTGAAAATTCAGATTTGCATCACAGGAATAAATTACAGTTTAACAGATATTCACATAGAAAACAGTTATTTTAAATGTTATTAATATTTCACAATTTTGCTGTTTTTACTGTATTGTTAATCAAATAAATGCAGCTTTGGTGAACAGAAGAGACTTCTTTCAAAATCATTTAAAACAATTACTGGGGTTGTGAATGCAATTTTGCAGTTTAAACGTCCTGAAATGATGCCTATTGTCTTGTCTACTGAAATGTGATGCATGAAGTTTTTTTTATATATATATATGATTTGTGTAACAGGGCAGATCTCCATGGAGGGCTTTGCCAGGTATCTGATTAGTGAGGAGAACAGCGTCATTCCTCCAGAGAAACTGGACCAGAGTGAAGACATGACCTTCCCTCTCTCTCAGTACTTTATCAACTCCTCCCACAACACCTACCTCACAGGTACCACAACGCACACACACACGCACACACACACACACACCCACACACACACACTCTCACACACACACACATGCTCACACACACACACACACACACACACACACACACACACACACACACACACACACACACACACACACACACACACACACACACACACTGCTCACACACACACACACACACACACACACACACACACACACACACACACACACACACCGCACATGCTCACACACACACACCCGCACACACACACACACACACACACACACCCACGCACATGCTCACACACA
>CM050428.1:26052763-26070263 GCA_027564155.1 Gymnocypris eckloni scoliostomus
TTATTATTATTATTATTATCATCATTATTTTATTTTTATTTATAAATGTTTTGTTTTAATTTTCATTATGCTTTCATCTTTTATTTTGTTTTATTTAAGAGTTCAGTACATTTTATATATGTCTATTTTTAAATCTATTCTATTTTCAAATGTGTTATTATTTTATTTTATTATTATTATTTCATTATCTTTTTTATGTATATAATAAAACAAAGCCTAATTAAAGTACATTGTATTCAGTAACAAGTTAAATAGAAAATACAGTAAATTAAAATCAGCTATGCCTTTGGTATTATAAAAAGATAAATAAACAATAGCTATTACACTTTGACATATTAAAATATCAGACGAACTAAACTGAGTTCAATCTGTTGTTGTTTTCCAGGAAGTGATCGAAGCCATAGCAGAGTGTGCGTTTAAGACGTCTCCGTTCCCCGTCATCCTGTCCTTTGAGAATCACGTGGACTCGTAAGTGTAGACGCTGCTGCTTTCCTTCTCCTCGGGCCGACTGCAACTATGGCAACAAGGAGTGCAGCGATTAGAAGCATCATTTGTTTCAGTCATCAGTGTTGTCTTATGAGATGTCACACGTGCTGGCGCGCTTCGTTTTCTGTAGAGATGACATGATGTGCGAGCAGTCGGGGAATTTCACTTCAGTCACATCACAGTTTCACCCAGTGACATGCATGTGAACGTTGCCAGGTGCTAGTTGTGAAATTTGATTTGAATTATTATTTGATTTTATTTATTTAATTCTTTAATTTTTATTTATTGTATATTCTATTTTATTTCATTTCATATGCTTTCACCTTCCAGTTAGGGTTAAGGATATTTTATTTATTAACATATTACATATTTACCATATTTAGAAGATTTCTCCCTAAATCAATAAAATATAGAATAAAAATCTAATAATATTGATTTAGGGAGAAATCTTCTAAATATGGTAAAAATGTAATATGTAATTATTTTTTTTCATTTTTGCTTTCAGCTTCATATTATAGTTTAGTACATTTAGTTTATTGCCATATTTACATCAATATGTTTATTCTTTATTTTATTTTTATATTTTACTTCATTATGCTTCTAATAAGAGTTTGGGATATTTTATTTATTACATATTTAAATCTATTCTGCAGAATTCTACAAAACTTTCCCCAAAATCAACATCAATCTAATTTTAGATCATTGTTCTGTATTTTTATTCAATATTTTATTTCTTATTTAATTTAATTTTATTATTTTAATGTATTTTATTTTGTATTATGCTTTCGGCTTCCAATAAGTTTAGTTCATTTTAATGCCATCTTTTCTGCAGAATTCAAAATCTACCCCGAAATCAGTGAAGATTTTATTTGATTTCAATATGATTTTTTTTTGCTACATTTAGTTTATTATCATATTTATATCTATTCAGCAGAATTTCCCCCTAAATCAGTGAAGATTTTATTTTATTACAATATGATTTTTGCTACATTTAGTTTATTATCATATTTATATCTATTCAGCAGAATTTCCCCCTAATTCAGTGAAGAATTAATTGTATTCCAATATGATTTTTTTTTGCTACATTTAGTTTATTATCATATTTATATCTATTCAGCAGAATTTCCCCCTAAATCAGCACAGAAATGATGAAAACGGTCTGCAGATTTCATCTTGGTCTCGGACGTTATTCTTTCATTTAGTGTTGTTGATGCAGCAAACGTTACAAAGCGCTGATGTGTTACTCGTTGTTCGTGCAGTAACGGCTGTTTCATGTGTTTCTGTTGAATGGCAGCCCCAAACAGCAAGCCAAAATGGCAGAATATTGTCGATCGATATTCGGGGATGCTCTTTTGACTGAGACTCTGGAGAAATATCCTGTAAGTGTCTCTGTCCCTGCTGCATTGGTCCTCTGTTATCAGCCAGCGAGCGTCCTCCTGACTCATTCTGCTGTGTTTCAGCTCGAGTCCGGCGTTCCTCTGCCAAGCCCTCAAGAGCTCATGGGAAAGATCCTCATCAAGAACAAGAAGTCTCACCCCAAACCCTCAGACGGCAGCACTAAGAAGAAGCTGTCCGAGCAGGCGTCCAACACTAACAGTGACTCGTCCAGCGTCTTTGAGCCGTCGTCTCCCAGCGCTGGAGCCGCAGGTCTTACACGCTCAAACCAGACAGAGATAAATTAAACACCATTTCAGTCAATTCATTTAAATCATTTCAATGTTCATTTACATGACTGACAGTGACATTTGAAAATATACAAACCGTAGTGCTGCTGTTATTAGCATTTATTCGTTGTAAAGAAAATAGAATTCACTTAAATTTGAAAGTTGTAAATATATAATAAAAAAATATTATTGTAAGAAGATATATATGTGTAAACAATTTGTAAAGTTGTAAATATTCAATATAATATAATGCATTTAAATTACATTTGTAAATTCTATAATATAATACAATTAGGGATGCACGATATTATCAGAATGATATTGGAATCGGCCGATAACGGCTTTAAATGTAAATATCGGCTACAGTCCGATATGAAAAATTATGCCGATATGTCTTGCTGATAAGAGGAATATCATAACTCACATGTGCTCAGGGCAGTGCTGCCAACTATTTTCAATGGAAAGTAGCTGAAGTCTGCTCAAAAGTCGCTAAATGTCGTCATGCGCAAATTTTCATATTAATTACGTAATCACGTCCTATTTTAGCAGAAGCAGGCAAGTGATTGGTCCGTGGCAACACCGTGTGCACATGCGCAGCTCATTGACTCATTGTCGCTCGCAGGACAGTACTGGCCACATTTGGAAAGTTGCTAAGGTTAGTCCAAAAGTCGCTAGATTTGTTGCTAGGCGCTTTTTAAAAAAAAGTCGCTGAAGGAGTCTGAAAAGTCGCTAAGTTGGCAACAGTGTTACAGGGTGTGCTAGCAATTAGATCACATCAACAGTGCGATTAGATAACGTCAGAAGTGTAGCTCATTCTTGATGCAAAGTTTTGTCTGAATGATTAGATTCACTGTTTTGGATCTAAAGCAGGTACAGAAGGCCTTCGGTGTGTGATAGAGTAAACCGTAATAACCTCCCCCGGGTCCTAACGCCTCTTCGGGAAGGAGTTTTAATCTGTAGGGGGCGCTGTTGGCCTACTTCTAATTAAACGAAAGTAAAATATCCTACACAAATAACATTTAGACTGTGTTTCTGATTAAATAAAGCAGTCATTTATGTCATAAAATCATGAGTATGTTTTCAGAAGCTATAGCTTTCATGAATATAAAAAAATCACAAACATGACACCTGTAAATTAAATAATTTTATATATCCTGATTTATTCATTACGGTGTAATATATATATTTTTTAACAAATCATAAGCTCTAAAATATTTTCAGAATTTTAAACTTTTGCTTTAGACCATCTACAAATGTTAAATCTTCAAATAAAATAAAATGTAAGGGTTAACACTGCATCTTTATGGAAAACAAAATTCAGCGATTGATGTATAGTTTATTTATAGTTATTTTCAGAGCTTTAATGTGCTGTCAACAAACCTTCACTGTGGTTTATTTAAATCTAACAAATACGTTCTTGTTAAAAACGAAACAAAATGTAAAATATGTTGCTTATAATTTCTGCACAGGAGAGACTTGGTGTTGTTTCCAAACAAAAAGCAAATATATCGGCATCGGCCAAAATGATTTGAAAAATATCAGATATCGGCAAAAATCCAATATCGTGCATCCCTAAAATACAATATAAATCCTTGATCCTGTAGGATAAACATGTCTGAATATACCAAAAATATCTGTAAAATACTAAAATATAAAGAAACTTCTAAATTGTAAATAAACACTATATACTAAATTAAAATTACATTTGTAAATAAAACAAATTCTAATATAAATAAAACATTTTAAAGGGTAAATATATAATATATTATAATACAGCAAATTAAAATCCAGTTTGTATACATTTCTAATGTGTAAATGTATAAGTTTGATCTTAGTTTGTTCGGTAAAGTGACTCTCTGCTAGTTGTTTGCTGGAGACGCTTGAATGTCTTGGGAGTAAAAATACAGACAAGAAAATGATAACTTTGATCCAAGCGCACTTTTGCCGTTGATATCTGACATTTGTCGACAAGCAGCAGCCGGTTTCCACAGTTTATTGAAATCTTTCAAAAGGGGCAGGGAAGTCTGTGATAAGTCAGTTATGATGGGGACTGTGCTCACGTCTATCTTTAGCAAGCGGAAAGAAAGAAAGCAGACGGCGGTGTTGTGTGAGGCAGCATGCGGTCGAGGAGTCGAGCGGATGACATTTGAGCGTGTGTTTGTGTGGGAGCCTGTTACGGGTGCAATGAGTCCGTGCAGACAGCGTCGAGGCAGAAAGCAGATGTTGAACAGCAGGACTGTGTGGAGTCACCTGAAACATCCCAGGAGCCAGGAGAGCACAGCCAGCAGGCGTTCACAATCAAATAAATATACTTCACATTTGAGTAATGGATTGATTCATTCATATGAGTGCACCACATGAAATAGACAATAACAATTTATTTTATTCGTCACATACTCAATTATACAGGATATAATCAGTAGTGAAATGTTAATAAAAAAATTTAATAACCCATTGCATTGAACCCATCCTAAGCGCATACGCACCTGGAGCAGTGGGCAGGCATCGTACAGCACCCGGGGAGCAGTTAGGGGTCAGTGACTTGCTCAAGGGCACTTCAGTCGTGGTGTTGAATTCAATTCCTGCCGGCCCGAGACTCGAACCCACGAACTGTAGGTTACAAGCCCGACTCTCTAACCATTAGGCCACGACTTCCCCTTATTTAATATGTAAATGGTTATAAAGCAACTATTTTTCTGCACAAATGAAATAGATCGCCTAAAAATTACAATTATTTAATTTGTTGATAATTATTTAATGATAAATAAATAATGTATATTTACGCACAAATGAAATAATCACACATAACTGGCAATTATTTAATTTATTCATTGATATTTATTTAAATATAAATAAATAATCACAAAAATAATTTATATGTATGCATAAATGAAATAGATCACCCAAAAATTTCAATTTTATGTAATTTATTTAATGATATTTATTTAATGATAGATAAATACATCACCCATTAATGACAATTATGTACTTTATGTATTAATATTTAATGATAAATAAATAATTACAGAAATTATTTATATTTATGTACAAATCTTATATTTATATTTATGTACAAATGTATTTATATTTATGAAACAGATCATCCAATAATGACAATTATCTAATTTATGTATTGCTATTTATTTAAGGATAATTAAATAAATAATTTCTATTTGTGCAACAGATCACCCCCCCCCCCTCAGAATTTTTTTATTTATTGAAAGATGAAAAAATAAGAATTTAGATTCATGCACAGATTAAACAGATATCCCATAAATTATGTTTTATTTGATATGATTTTTTAAATAATACATTATTAATTAAATAAATAATTGACATCTATGCAGAAATGAAGTGCTGTGAACCGTTGTTGTTTGGATATGATGTGTGTGGAATAACACACGAGTTTTCATTAGAGTTCAGTCTTAACACTCATCATCCAGCTCCAGCTCGGCCTGTCTTCAGCGCATCCCAATCACTGTTTAAGACCAACTCAGCGTCTGAAGTTTGGATATGATGTGTGTGGAATAACACACGAGTTTTCATTAGAGTTCAGTCTTAACACTCATCATCCAGCTCCAGCTCGGCCTGTCTTCAGCGCATCCCAATCACTGTTTAAGACAAACTCAGCGTCTGAAGTTTGATTCGATCCTGTCTGTGTGCTTTAGCGCCTGCAGAGGTGGAGGCCGAGGATGATGAGGATGAAGATGATGATGATGATGACTGTAAGAAGTCCATGGACGAGGTCAGGAAGAGATGATGCTTTTATATTATAGTATTCACTCATATTTTCAATGAGCTTTTATTTGTTTATTTTCAGTTTTCATTTTAGTGGAAACTTGAGTAACTGTTTTATGTGCTTTTGTCATATTAAGTTTTTATTTTCTATTTTAATTTCCACGTAGCTTTATTTTGATTTTAGTTTTAGTTATTTTAGTACTTTTAATAAATATAAATAACATTTATTTATTTATTATTTCAGTTAGTTGCCAAGGCAATATTTCTAAAATCATTTATTTAATTTATTATTTCAGTTAGTTGCCAAGGCAATATTTCTAAAATCATTTATTTTATTATTTCACTTAGTTGCCAAGGCAATATTTCTAAAATCATTTATTTATTTATTATTTCAGTTAGTTGCCAAGGCAATATTTCTAAAATCATTTATTTAATTTATTATTTCAGTTAGTTGCCAAGGCAATATTTCTAAAATTATTTATTTTATTATTTCAGTTAGTTGCCAAGGCAATATTTCTAAAATCATTTATTTATTTATTATTTCAGTTAGTTGCCAAGGCAATATTTCTAAAATCATTTATTTTATTTATTATTTCAGTTAGTTGCCAAGGCAATATTTCTAAAATCATTTATTTTATTTATTATTTCAGTTAGTTGCCAAGGCAATATTTCTAAAATCATTTATTTTATTATTTCAATTAGTTGCCAAGGCAATATTTCTAAAATCATTTATTTTATTATTTCAGTTAGTTGCCAAGGCAATATTTCTAAAATCATTTATTTATTTATTATTTCAGTTAGTTGCCAAGGCAATATTTCTAAAATAATTTATTTATTTATAATTTCAGTTAGTTGCCAAGGCAATATTTCTATTTTTAAATATTTAAATTTGATTAATATTTCTTCTAACTTTAACATATTTTATTTACATTTTAATTGGAGTAATTTTAGCACCTCGACTTAAAATTTGAAATTTTGGCAACTAACTAAAACTATTTGTAACTGTTTCTAAATATTTAAATATTTCCTTTTGTTTTAGTCATTTTCCTTTCTAATTTATAGTTGTTGTTTTTGATTTACTGTATGGGTTAGATTTGTTTATAATTTCTAATGTATTTATTTTTTGTTTTTCCCTTAATATTTATCGTTAATAGTTTAATAGTCAGTTTAATTCTGAAACTGATTCATGAATCATTTCGAGGTCATCAGCAGAAGTGAATTACTCAGCTTGCAAATAAATATTTTAACTCTTGTATAGGTTTTCACAAATGGAGTAAAAATACGGTTTGAAACTATTAAGTGTGAAGCTATTTGAAATGAGGTGCTCAGCGTTCATGTCCATGCATGTGCTCATGAGCTCAACCTCACTGATGTTTGGTGATTTGATTCAGGACTCAGCAGTATCTGAAGCCTTTGCCACTGAAGAAATGTCCACGCTGGTCAACTACATCCAGCCCACCAAGTTCCACTCGTTTGAGATCTCCAAGAGTAAGTTTTGAGCGCATACGAGGAAGTTCACCCATTTGAAGATCTGGGCCCGTATTCACCAAACATTTGATCTTACCACTAAAGGTGCGTTCACACCAGACGCGAATGACGCGAATAAATCACGCTATTCGTGCGAAGTTGGACGCTTGATCATTTTGAGTTTACTCGCTTCAGTCGCGCGTGAAATTCACTACACAACAGACGTGAATTCGCGTCATGGGAGGGCTTCTGCCAGGCAGCTCCAGTCTCGTTGCAAAATGTATTCCTGTTTTTGTAAAAGTACGAAGATGTATATACAGCTCCGGGTAACCACATACAACCACGATTACTTTGTCCTCCATTGTTGTTTCGGATTTCGCCTCCGCTCGTAATGACGTCACTGCTAGAGCAAGCTCCTGATTGGTTAAGTTCAGATTTTTCAACTCGCGCTATTTGCGTGAAAAAAACGCTCAATTTGCGCCGCCTCATTCGCGCGAATAGCGCCGCAGGATTGTCTTTCGCGTCTTTGCATTGACTTAACATGTAAATCATTCGCGCGATTCGCGTCATTCGCGTCTTTTGTGAACGCACTTAAAGAGTTCTCCTAAATAGCAGTACACGATTTTCTTAAAGCCTATTCACAAAGCTGCTGAAACAAACTTTTACTAAGAAACAGAGAGAAGTCTTAAAGCATTAGTTCACTTTCAAATTAAAATGTCCTGATCATTTACTCACCCCCATGTCACCCAAGATGTTTATGTATTTCTTTCTTCTCCGCCAAAGTTCAGCTTTTCAACTCGTGCTATTCGCGTGAAAAACACTTAATTCGCTCCATTCGCGCCGCAGGATTGTCTTCGCGTCTTTGCATTGACTTAACATGTAAAGCATTCGCGCGATTCGCGTCATTCGCGTCTGGTGTGAACGCACCTAAAGAGTTCTCCTAAATAGCAGTACATGTTTTTCTTAAAGCCTATTCACAAAGCTGCTGAAACAAACTTTTACTAAGGAACAGAGAGAAGTCTTGAAATGTTCTGTGTTGAGAAGTCAATTATTTCCACAATAAACCAACTCCTTATAGACATCAGTATGTTTGAACACAAATATGGCCCTTACGGACATATATATATCCAAGGCTCAAACGAAGAAATCAACCGCTCAAAGTGCATTGCTGGTGCAAATTGTTTTAGATCTGATAATCTTCACTGAGAGAAATCAAAACATGTCAAGAGTAGTACCTTAAATGTCCAGTAGGTGGCGGGTCAAAAACACAAAATATATATGCAACAGCACACTACTTTTATGCTTAAGATGTTTTGTGATTCAACCCAGATTGGTCTGTTTTCAGAGAGCAAACGCAGTTATCAGATGTCGTCGTTCGTGGAGGCCAAAGCGCTGGAGCATCTCACCAAGACGCCGGTGGAGTTCGTCGAGCATCCTTTAAAACTGACCACAAACCAGAACATTTCATTTATTTCATGATAAATACATAATTACATCAATCATTTACATTCATGTAAAAATTGGCAACATAAAAATGACTATTATTGTATTTGAAAATAGTATAATTTTAAAAAGTACGTTTTTTTTTATTTATTAAAATTATTTAATATATTTTCTCTATTTATTTTGTTCTGCCGCTCTTCACACGCAGCCCACATATCTGATCAGACACAAAACGACAAACCAGGACAAGCGCATCTATTATTAATGCCATAACTTACGACCTAAATAATCAAATCTGTCAGAAAGGAGTCGATCTGACTCGTGCTCTGTTTTACGGCCAGTTAAGGCCGTAAGTTTTTATTTAACTTATGTTCAATTTTAATGCCCAAACTAGTTTTTGTTGCAAAACAATACTATAACATTTTTATAATTTATATTTTAAATGCATGTTCAATTTTGTTTGCCATCTTTTATGGAAAATATGATAAATTATAATTGAATAACATGTTAATCATGTTATCAACATGCTAGTAACTTGCTAATTATGCTACTAACATGATAGTACATTTACATTTAGTTATTTAGCAGACGCTTTTATCCAAAGTGACTTACAACTGAGACAATCAAAATCAACAAAATACGCAAGTGCTATGACAAGTCTCAGTTAGCTTAGCGTAGTACATGTAGCAAGTGCTTTTATTATACAATAAATAAAAAGAAAACATATAGAATAGAAAAAGCTAATAATGCTAGAAATATGCTGGTAACAGGCTAATCGTGCTAACATGTTAGTAACTTGCTAATCATACTAGCAAGATGTAAGTAATATGATAATCATGCTAGAAACAAGTTAAAAACATTCTAATCATGCTAGAAACACTATAGTAACCTCCCTGGGCATCATAACAACCGCATAGCAACGCCCTAGCAATTACCCAGAGTACACTAGCAACCACATAGCAACACCTTAGCAACCATTGTGAGTATCCTAACAGCCACATAGCAACAACTTGGCAACCACCCAGAGTACCTTAGCAAGTGCATAGCAACAGCCTAGCAACCACATAGAAACACCCTAACAACCTATCTGAGTACCCTAGCAACAGCATAGCAACCACCCAGAATACCTTAGCAACCACTTCTGTTTTTTTCTGATAGACTGTATTGCCTTCAAAAAACATTAAAACTTTAATCTTTAAAACTATTTTAAATTTCAAACTACTTCAAACAAAACACCTTCAAACTTTAAGCTTTTCAAATGTTTTCAAGCTTTCTGGCCAGGCTTTTTCGAGTCAACCTAAACTTTGTCTACAATCTAGTTTAAATTAGAATTTACAAAATAAAGAAAAATAAATGTACTTCATGAATAATATAATCTCTGTGATGTTTTTTCTCAGGTGATGTTCACACATGTCTGTCCTGTATTTGACGGAGGAGAATGATTTATTGATTTATGGGTATTATTGGCTATGACGCTCCCTTAACCGTGTGCATGTAGATACAACAAGTTCCAGCTGAGCAGGATTTATCCCAAAGGAACGCGCGTGGATTCCTCCAACTACATGCCGCAGGTCTTCTGGAACGCCGGCTGTCAGCTCGTCGCACTCAACTTTCAGACCATCGGTGAGACGCTTATGAAAACATGACCGCTGTATTCAGACTTCACAGCTGATGTTTTTCTCTCTCAGATCTGTCCATGCAGCTGAACCTCGGCATGTACGAGTACAACGGCAAGAGCGGATACAGACTCAAACCAGAGTTCATGAGACGACCGGACAAGAACTTCGACCCCTTCACAGAGAGCACTGTGGACGGCATCGTAGCCAACACCTTATCAGTGAAGGTTCGACGTGTTACAGCTCGACTTCTTCAGAAGCAGCTTTCAGAGCGTTAATAGCTGTTAACGGACACAGCTGCAGTGCATTATTACAGTGCAATCAGGGATCGGATGCGTTTACGCATGCTTTTTGTTGTGTTTAGTGTAGATTTATGTTATAAAAATATATAATATTTTTCTTTTCAGTTTTGATGCGAAAATCTGTTTCTGTTCCAGAAAAATACCATAAAATTATGTAATTTTTTAATGAAATTTTGGTTGACTTTTGATTGCCAAATTAGCTTTTGTTCCAGACAAATACTGTACCATAAAAACTATATTATTTATAATTAAAATTAATATTTTTAATTTTGATACCCAAATTAGCTTTTGTTCCAGACAAATACTGTACCATAAAAACTATATTATTTATAATTAAAAGTAATATTTTTATTTTGATACCCAAATTAGCTTTTGTTCCAGACAAATACTGTACCATAAAAACTATATTATTTATAATTAAAATATATATTTTTAATTTTGATACCCAAATTAGTTTTTGTTCCAGACAAATACTGTACCATAAAAACGATATTATTTATAATTAAAATATATATTTTTAATTTTGATACCCAAATTAGCTTTTGTTCCAGACAAATACTGTACCATAAAAACTATATTATTAATAATTAAAAGTAATATTTTTAATTTTGAAACCCAAATTAGCTTTTGTTCCAGAAAAATACTGTACCATAAAAACTATATTATTTATAATTAAAAGTAATATTTTTAATTTTGATACCCAAATTAGATTTTGTTCCAGAAAAATACTATACAAATTTTATATTTTTGAATTTGTTTAGTTTTGATTGCCAAATAATTGATTTGAAAATGCCATAAATGTCACACTCGTGGGATGGAGAAAAGGCAGGAGGCTCAAGGTGAAATAATAAATGATCTTTAATAAACAAAACGTTGAGTAGCACTCATCCAAAAGCAGGTTTGTAACAAAGTAGAACAGACAACGATAACTGGGGGACTGAAGGATTAAGTAGAGGAGCAAATGAATGGGTAAACGAGATAATTAACTACACACATGTGAACTAAATCAAGACACAGATGGAGACTAATCAACTAATGACAGGAGACAGGAAGGACCATATATGGGTATGGAAACACAAGGAAGCGGGAAACACAGTGTGACAATAGAATTATATCAATTACAATTGGAATTCACCGTAAATGTTCACATTTTATGGCCCAAAAATTATGTAATATATAATTTAAATGTATATCTTCAGTTTATATCTTCAGTTATATATCTTCAGTTTTACATCTTTAGTTTTGATGCCAATTTTAGTTTTTGTTCCTGAAAAATATAATAATGTATCATTCAAATGGACATGTTTAACCATGGTTTTGCTATAGTAAAAGTGCAGTAACCATGTGTTTTTGAATGGAATGTGTTGCCAGGCTTAAAACAAGTCATCAATATACATCTAAAGAGGATTAATATAGAGATATGAATATAGATATACGGAGCTTTGGATAGTTTCCTACTCGTCTAGATCAACTATGAATAAAGAAAAGACAGATTTAGAGGCAGATTTGTGTTGATGTATGTGACATTTAGAAGGAAACACTTTCCTTTATTCTCTCAACCCAAAGAAAACCTCTTTAAAACAGAAAGAAATGAGATTAGATGAACATTAAAATATCTGACATTGCCAAACAAGTGAATGAATCTTCCTCAGAAGAGCAAATCACTTCAGTGTCTGACTTTATTATATAATCACATCCATAACTTTTTGTGAAATTTGGAGTAACTCATGAATCTGTTGTTTGAGCTCTTATTTAAGGAGGGAACTGCTGTATGGTTTCTAAAGTCAGACATCGCTTGTAATCATTTTCAAGGGTGTAGTATTTAGGAGAGATGCTCTGATATGATCTTATTAATATCAGCCACAGCTAAATTGTTCCTAGCGATAATTTTGATCAAACAGTTAAATGTGTGTTACGTCCAAATGAAACCTACGCTCTTGATATATTGTCTGGCTTTCTGAGCGCTGGTTATGTGTTTCGACAGTATGTCATTTATGTCTCGTGTCTCTTCAGATCATATCAGGACAGTTTCTGACTGACAAGAAGGTGGGCGTTTATGTGGAGCTGGACATGTTTGGACTCCCCGTCGACACGAGACGAAAAGCTTTCAAGACAAAGACGTCCCAGAGCAACGCCATCAACCCTGTGTGGGACGAGGAGCCCATCGTCTTTAAAAAAGTAGGGCTGTTTCTGTAAGCGCTCTTCAGTCGCTCGGAGAGCGTGACATCATTAACGCTGTTGTTTATGGGTCAGGTGGTTTTGCCCACGCTGGCGTCCCTCAGGATAGCCGTGTATGAAGAGGGCGGAAAGTTCATCGGCCATCGCATCGTCCCCGTCTCAGCCATTCGTCCGGGTGAGAATCAGCCTGACATGTGCTGTTGTGTATGTGTTTATTAACAGAGATGATGATGATGAGGTCATCACACTATTTGTGTACGGACATATGATTGCTCTTTATACTTTTACTTTGCAAAGATAGTGTTGCGTTAAGAGTCATGATATTAATACCGTCTAAAGCAGGCGTTTTAACCTTTTGACTCCGTAGCTGAAAGATGACAAAGCTGCTTGTTTTCAAGCTTTATTTATTAACAGAAACTGGGAGTATAGATATTTAAAATTGATTAACTGTGATCTATTGTGATTCAAAAATTATTTTATGTGCTGAAATGCAGATGCACATTGTTTTTATTTTATGTTTTTAGCTTTTAATTGAGATTATTTTCATATTTGGATAATAGTAATAATAATACATTTTACAACATGAAAATATAAATACGGTTGTGTACTTTAGTTTTATTTTAATGTATTGTAATTATGAGGGAGATATAAAGTATTATTTCAATTTATGTTTTGATTTGAAGTTTTTTGCATTTAAATTAAAGTTATATTATTTAATATTTTTATAATAATTCAAAATATATTATTAATACTATTACTACTACTAATAATAATCATAATAAAAGATGATAATATTAATATAGTAGTACTTTTGATTTTATTATATTGTATCGTGAGGGTGAAATAAAATATTATTTAAGTTTTAATTTCAATTAATTTCAATTTTCGATCATTTTAGTAGATTAGTAAGAATGCATTATTATCATTATTCACAGGTTATCGTTACATCGGGTTGAGAAATGAAAAGAATCAAGCGCTCACTCTTCCTGCTATATTTGTGAACATCGAGGTGAAGGACTACGTTCCCGATACATTCGCCGGTAAGAAATTAATTACTGTAATCAACCGCTTCGTTTGCTTGTTTAGCATCTGCCACTGTCAAGAAGTACCACAGTATTACTGCGGAGTCCCGTGAAATACCATATGAATACCACGGTAAATATGAGTGCATCTCACAAGATGTCTGAATCCAAATTAAGCAATTACATTTTGCATAAAGAAAATAAAAAATATTTGTATGTGAATTATGACTGAAAATCATTCAGCGCTACGGTATATATGAAAGTACCACGGTACCACGGTGTTTTTTGTGAGGAGCTTTCCATCTGTATCCCAGCAGCACTCATTGGTCCTCACTTGTATCTCGAATCCATGAGACGAGGGATTGTGGCACAGATCGACGTCTCCAGTACCCAGAATGCACCTGTTGGTGTTGTGCTTTAGTTAAGAGGAAGGACAGCACGTTTCACACAATCACGTCTGCACTTCAGCAAAGCCAATCACGACGCAGTCAAACAATAGCACAGATTTATCATAAAAAGAAGAAATGTTGCTTTATTAAAGTCACATGAAAAACTTCATTTATGAAAACAGTTGAGGTTAAAAATCATCCATTCAATATGCAAATATGTATTTGAATATTATATCAAAAGTGATATAGACCCAACAGAATATGTCAGATGCTTTATTTAATGTAAATTCGATCAAATATTTGTTTATAATAGTCAGGCTTTTAGTTCTTCATTAGAGAATGTTGAATATAATTCGTTGTTTATGTAAATGAAGGTGATTTTTGGCCTTTTTAAAAGATGAAATTATAAAATGCCAAGAAATAGAATTTTCCAAAATGTGTCTTAATAAAGAGTTTCCACTTGTTCTGAAGATTCAGATATGACATATGTATGAGCAGATTCAAAGAGGCAAAACAATGCTTATGTCATATAAGTTTGTTTGAAGGTGCAAAATATTGTGAAAAAGTTATAATAATGTAAAAACTGTTCATTAATAACTGATAGCTAAACTAAAATCCTGTGTCATTTATAAAATCAAATATAATATCAATTGTGTTTTTCGGATGTTTTTTGAAAAGTTGAAAAGTTGCAAAATACTGTTAAAAATTATAATTGTTAACTAAAATGCTAAATTCATATATAAAATCAAATATAATATATTTTCATTTCTATTATTTTGGATGTTTTTGATATTTAAAGGTGCAAAATATTGTGAAAAGGGTATTGTTAACTAGAAACTGTTAATTGTTAACTAAATTAAATGCTGAACTCATATATAAAATCAAAAATTATATTTAAAACAATGATTTGACTATTTTGGGTGTTTGTTTAGATTCTTAAGTACAAAAAGTGAAAGTTGTAATTGTTAACTAAAATGCTAAAGTCATATAAAATCAAACATAATATATTTTGATTTCTTTGGCTATTATTTTGGATGTTGTTTATTGTAAAAAAAGTTATTATTCTTTACTAAAAATGCAAATGTAATATAAAATCAAATATAATATTTCTGAATTTATTTTTCTATTATTTTGGATGTTTTTTGAAAAGTTTGAAGTTGCAAAATATTGTGTAAAAAGTTATGATTGTTAACCAAAAGTGTTAATTGTTAACTGAACTGAAATCCTATAACATCAAATGTAATATTTTAGAACTTCTTGACGTTTTTGAAGTTATAAAGTAACAGTGAAACGATGTGAAGTGACTCGAGCTGCAGGACTGGAGTGTGTTGTGAGTGTGGGACTGACGGTGTGTGTTTCTGTGCTGGTCAGATGTCATCGAAGCGCTGTCCAACCCGATCCGATACGTCAACCTGATGGAGCAGAGATCCAAACAGCTGGCGGCGCTGACTCTAGAGGAGGGAGAAGAGGAGAGAGACCCCAAAGAGGTGGAGACGTGTCCAGATCTCCAGCGCTGAAGCGTTCGCTCGTCTTCACTTCAATGACCATCAGATTACTTCACTAATTACTCCATCTGAACTCTAATCACCACTTCTGACCACCAGATGGCTGATAAACAGACCCAATGCCTGTTTAAGAGATCTAGTCAAACTATCAAAGAATGCAGTAACATCAACATTTGGAATAACATGCCATGGTTTGTTTATTCTAGCATTTTATTTTGATATTATATAATTCAAATTACATTGTATTATTATTATCTTGTACTTTTTTATATTAATTGTTTTTTATATTTACATTTACATTTATGCATTTAGCAGACGCTTTTATCCAAAGCACTTACAGTGCATTCAGGCTATACATTTTTTTTTTGTCAGTACATGTGTTCCCTGGGAATCGAACCCACAACCTTTGCGCTGCTAACACAATGCTCTAACCACTGAGCCACAGGAACACATGTATATATATATATATATATTTATACTCTTGCTATGTGTACTGTGTGCATTAGGCTAACCAAGACTTGTCATAGCACGTGCGTATCATCGCTCTTTTGTTGATTTTGTTTGCTTCTTGTCCTCATTTGTAAGTCACTTTGGATAAAATCATCTGCAAAATGACTAAATGTATTGAATTTGAAGGGTGTTTTTTTATTCTGTGAAACTGAATCGTGCTTGAACAGTATTGGAGGTTTTGATGATGCAGTGTGTTGTTCTCCAGGCGGATCCTGGTGTTGAAAACCCTTCGGAGGTTAAAAGCGAACCCAAACCCGTCCCGGTTGAGAACGGTCTGAGTCACACGCCCAGCGCCGCTCCGAAACCCGCGTCTCAGATCAGCACACAGCCGCAGTCCACAGGTCAGAGCTCCACACAGCTTACACTACATCATCTCCGCTGATACTGAGCGTAAACCCATACATACACCGCTCATCCAAACCTGCAGTCCACATCACTGATGAGTATTACTGGACATGCATGAATCTTATCTGATGAGCTTTTATCCCATTATGATTCAGGCTCATCCAAACCAGCGGTGAAGACTGAAGATCTGATTCAGAGCGTCCTCACCGGTCAGTAACCGGCTGATAAACAGACCCAATGCCTGTTTAAGAGATCTAGTCCAAACTATCAAAGATGCAGTAACATCAACATTTGGAATAACATGCCATGGTTTGTTTATTCTAGCATTTTATTTTGATATTATTCATTCAAATTACATTGTATTATTATTATCTTTTACTTTTATATATTAATTAATTGTGTAATATACACACAGACAAATAATAGAATAAAAAAACCATGACAACAAATTTTATTATAAAAAAAATATATTAAAATTAATTAAAATACAAAAGAATATAGAACTATAATTAATTTTCTATACACATATACAAAAAATTTATTCTAAAACAAACCATGGCGTGTTATTTAAAAAATAACATTTTATTTTAAATTATATTATTTCATTATACATTGTTTATATCAAATTATTGATATTTATATTTGTTTATATAAAAGGGACAGTGTACATTAATCAACATTCATGAATGTAAATGTACCCAAATTAGCCCAAAGGCTAGATGTTATTACGCCAAAAAACTAGAGGAAAAAAGAAACAAAATAGAAAACACAATAACAACAAAATTCAACCAAAAATTAAACAATTATACAAAATAATGCTATTTGAAACTCTAAG
>CM050428.1:26075263-26137763 GCA_027564155.1 Gymnocypris eckloni scoliostomus
TAAAGCCTGGCAGGAAATAATAGTCTGAAAAATGCAACAGTGTATTGATCCTGCATATGTTTGAGTATCATATTTAAAAAATAAGGCTTGTATGGTTCATATAGTCTGATGTAATGAGAATATGGAGGAAAAAACAGCTCAGTTCTATTCAGAGACTCAAACTGAGCAAAAATATGAAATTGGTGCAGATACTGATATTTATATGATGAAATTCTGATGCTTGTAATGTAAATCAATGAGATCTTGATAACAGTATAACAAATACTGACATAAACTGATCTAAATATCAGTGGTTGCTCTTTGTCTCCAATAATATGTGTTAGTAAGATGAGATTGAAATGATCCAAACATATAATGCAATGCTGATTGAGAGATGAAGAAATAAACGCTCCTCAGAAGATGTGATGAAGATCATTCCTCCGCTGAGGAACAGTGAAAGAAACAAACGCTCCTCAGAAGATGTGATGAAGATCATTCCTCCGCTGAGGAACAGTGAAAGAAACAAACGCTCCTCAGAAGATGTGATGAAGATCATTCCTCCGCTGAGGAACAGTGAAAGAAACAAACGCTCCTCAGAAGATGTGATGAAGATCATTCCTCCGCTGAGGAACAGTGAAAGAAACAAACGCTCCTCAGAAGATGTGATGAAGATCATTCCTCCGCTGAGGAACAGTGAAAGAAACAAACGCTCCTCAGAAGATCCTGATGATCAGATTTGAGACTAAAACATGATTGATGGAGAATCAAGTAAAGCTGAGCTGCTTCAGTCCAGTAAGTGTTCATCTGGAAATATGACTGCAGTTATTCTGACGTTGTAGGGCTAATGCAAATTATATGTTAATGGAAATTCAGTCATCATTGAAAGACCTGTTAAAGACCTTCTGCAGGTTTATAACAACATCAGGGAACGATGACAGGCTTTTCATTCAGGGCTGACCCTTTAAATATTAAATACTTAACGCTTGAAATATTTCATAAGCTGTCAGGAGTATTTAAATTTGAATCTGCTGTTCTCCTGTAGAATTTCACTGTGATCATCTGGCACATTTTTAGTGAGGATCCTGATTCAGAAACAGAGTAAACATGCTTTTCAATGGCAGTACAGACCTGACTCCATCAGATGGGAAAACTCTCTCAATTGCTGCGTTTTGATTGGCTTGTGAGCTGTCACTCATCAGAACTGACCAATCATATTGCACGGAGTCAAGACTCCCTTCCTATAAGCCCTGAGCTTGTAAAAGACATGTGTTTGTGGTTTTTATGCATATAACTCTCCAAACTGAATGTTTTATGTGGATAAGAGGAGTGATATGGTGAAATCTCTGAACGGCCTGGATCTACCTCAGCATTAGTGGATATCGATCCGTATCTGTCAATACTGTCCCGTGTCACATTAGTGTTCATGCCATCGACTCTGAGGGTCTCCTGCGGTCAGACAGAAACACATTCACTCACTGAACAGAACCACGTTTGCACTTTATGATAGTAGAAATGCTGCATGACCATTACTGCACGTTCACAATGATGATGTTTGCAGGGGTCTTATTATTAGCAGTGGTGTGTTGTTCTTTCAGTCTCACATTTTTCCCTTGAAGTCCTCTAATAAAGATAGTCTCTGGGTTTTTTATGCACCAAATTTATTTTTAATGTATCATTACATTTGTTTTAAAATTATGATATTTTTTTATTTATTATGAAATTACACCCATATTTATCAGATTCATTTTTGAGTGATTTTCCACCCGTTCTCTGATTCGTACTATTAAGCAGGCTATTATTAGCTTTTTTAATTGACTTTTCCAGCTTTTATTATTTATTTGTTAATTTCTTTTCTTAAAGTCCTTTAATAATGTTAGTGAGGGTTTTTGCACTAAATTTATTTAGAAAATTATTATAAATATATTTAGGTTTATTATTAAATTATATTTCAATGTATCAAATGTATTAGTGTCAGGATGCATGAGGAGAGAGATGAGGCAAGGACTCAAACGCAGGAGAATGAGCTTTTAATAACTAAATAAAGACGAAATACAACGAATCAGCACAGGACTACAGACACCAGGAGGCTAATTAGGGAGACTAACGAGGGAGACACAGGTGGAGCAACTGAAACAATGATTTGGTAACAAGATGGGAGGGTGCAGAGAAGAGCACATGGCACCAACAACAAACAACAAGCCATGTGCTCAACATACATAGACATCTGGTGGCCGGACACCCCCCCACCCCCTTAAGGAGCGAATCCCAGACACATTAAAACAGAAAAATGTCGGGGGTCTGGGGTAAGGATGGTGGGCCAGGCCCGTGGAGTGGAATAGGCAGACAGGGGTGCCAGGGCGGGGCCAGCAGAGTAGGATGCAGATAACCACCACTTGAGAGGAGCGGTTTCTTGAGTGGATTCTGTGGTGCTCCCGGAACGGAGCGGGCTCTGTGGGCTCCCTGAGTGGAGCGGGCTCTGCAGTTAACTCCACCCTGAAGGCTGAGCCGCTTAAATTCAGAGCCAGGTTGATGTAGTCCTCCAGCGACTTCTCTGTGACCCAGTAAGGCATTCGGGATTTGAAAGGCTCGGCCAGGCCTGCCCAGAAGATGATCATAAGGCAGGTCTTGTCATTAGCCACTCCAAAGAAGTTCCTGGTGTACTCCTCAATGCACTGGTCTCCCTGACGGATGTTGAAAAGTCCCCCTGCTGGACCCATGTTTGCTGTCTGGATTCTCAGCTGAGTCCTCATCAGGCTGATCCGTTCTGTCAGGATGCGTGAGGAGAGAGATGAGGCGAGGACTCAAACGCAGGAGAATGAGCTTTTAATAACAAAATAAACAAAAACCACCGAAGGGGAAAAAGCAGGCAGGCGGTTTGGGCGGACGGACGGACGGACAAGAGAGTACATGGCACCAACAACAAACAACAAGCCATGTGCTCAACACAGAGACATCTGGTGGCCGGTCAGGGCACACCAGCAGGACTGTACAATACAAGTTAAGCTCAGATGAGCTTTATTTGTCACATACACAATTATCCAGAGTATAATGAGGAGTGAAATGTGTTCATTTAACTGCCGACTGTGCGGCGCCCGGGGAGCAGTCGGGGGTTCGGTGTCTTGCTCCAGGATCTCACCTCAGTCGTGGACACTTCCTGTCGGAGCCGGGATTCGAACCCACAACCTCGGGTTACAAGTCCAACGCTCTATCCATTAGGCCACAACTGCCCCAGCTAACTGTGACAATTAGTTTATTTTGTTGGAACCATTTTCCACCCTCTCTCTCTGACTCAATTATTACAATTATTAAAAAGATTGTTATTCATTAGTTTGTTTTCTTATAGACTTTTAGCACTTTTATTATTTATAAAAAAAATAATATTGAAATCCTTGATTTTTTTATTTTGCCATCAAATTTATTTAAAATTTTACTTTTTAAGTTTAAATGTAATATTTATTTATATTTTAATGTATATTTTTTCAGGACCATTTAACAATCTTACAATTAAACAAGCTGTTATTTGCTTTTTTACAGACATTTTCACATTCATTAATTATGTTTATTTCCTCTAATAATGTTAGTCAAGGTTTTTTTTACACATAGACTATTCTTCATTTGATCATTTATTACTTCACTGTGATTGGACAGATAAAGTTTCCGAACATATAATAGGCTGATGTGTAAATGTGGCTGTTAAAGTGATTTCTGTCGGATGTGAGTTTGAAATAAAGCTCAATTTGGACGTAGAAGAAGTTTTGTTTTCATAGCACACAAAAGTACTGATGTGAGCCGTAAAGGTTTTTATTTGTTAAGAATAACATGCGCTGATATCAGGGCACTTCTGAGTTCCTGTAGACTGTAACTTGAATATGGTGGCCTGTGTTCACAGCTCCAGAACGACCTGGATCAGGAATACCAGGATAAATTCCGGCGGCTTCCGCTGGAGATCCAGGAGTTTGTGCAGGACAGCACCAAGAGAAAGACTGAGGACGGAGAGCAGGAGGCTCTTCCCTCGTCCTCCTCCACGCTGGAGAAACTCGCTCAGTCTGAAGACGACACAGAGGAGGAGAAGAAAGACTGATGGACTCTTCCCACTTCACTTTTACCTTCCTTCATTTCCAAACTAGCTTGCGTTGACTCCAGCAGACGAAGGAGAGCATCGGAAACATGGCTTCATGTCACGCTGGGAGTTACGCGTTTGTTTTTGTTTTCTACTTGACTGGATACACACTAAGATTTCAATCGGAATGATTTCTAGTGTTCTGTTGATGTGCTTCTCATGATAACGAGTAATCTTTAATGGATGAATCTCACAAAAACGCCCTGGTCAAGTCAACCCAAAACAACAATCTGGGGCTTATTTCACCCACAAAATATAGTTTGCTTAGACAAAAAATGTATATATACATATAGGGCCATTGAGATTTTTTTTTATTGTAAACCTTAAAATAGGGAATTTATTTATTTTAAGCAAAATATTAACTTTTTTCTATACTTTTCCACATCTATTATTTATTTATTATAAAAATATTGGCTGTTTTTTAAACATATTTTACCTCAAAATTATATTTTGGTTTAAGAAAAATAAGCCTGTCTTAGGGCCTTTATGATTTTTGCATTTTTAAATAGTAATTAACCATATTTCACCCTAAAATAGGTCATTTGTTAAGCAAAATATGAATTATTGTATGTTAGACAAGGCATCTCACAACATCTTTTTTTTTGCATCTTTTTGCAATCTTTGGTCATATTTCAATCCCAAAATATATTTTGCTTAAATAAAAATATGTAATATATGTGCATTTTTAAAGTGTAACTAACCACGTTACGCATAAAATTTGTCTTTTTATTTTTTTATTCAGCAAAATATAAATTCTTGTTTTATTTTTTTTATTTTAGGAATATAGACATTTAAAATGAACACATAAATAAACAAACAAATAAATAAATAAATAAGATTCCACCAAAAACTGTCAAGTTATATTTACATTTGTCTAATGATTTTTTTCAGGATAATTTTTCATCCTCTCTCTGACGCCTACAGTTAATCCGTTTATTTGCTTTTTTTCTATAGACTTTTCCACATTTTCAATTTTTTATGATTCATGAAGTCCTCTAATAATGTTAGCCAAGTTTCATGCATCATATTTCACCTCAAAACTATTTAAAAAATGTTGTATTATTATTTAATAATTTTTTAAATGACAGTTTAAAGTTGTAATTAACCATGTTTCACCCCTGAAATGTTTGAACAGATTGTTTTATGATGTATTTAAATGAGTGCTTTTCTCTTTTGATTCTCGGGTTGGTTTCTCGACAGGCTTTCTGAGAGTTTGTGAACGGCTCCTGGTTCATTTGCACTGAAACGGATGATGATTCTTTGATTCATCTTCTTCTTGCTGCTGTTGGTTTGGTTGGATGTGCCGTGTAAACGACTGTCCTGATGTACATTAGAAACAGACTGGTCTGGAGGTGCTCGAACCCAGTCCCACACTGACCTGGAGCAGTTTCAGGGATGCATGCTTACAGTCAGCCGGCCGTTTGTGCTTCTACACATTTGTAAATGTCAGCAATATAGCTCGTGTTGTAATGTGATGAACTATTATCAATTTGTGAAGGTGTGTTTCAAGTTTATAAGCTTTATTTATTTTCAGACCCATAACAGACACTTTAAGGTAATACAAAAATGTGCATATAGTGTTTTATTTACTGTATTGAGGGACCATTTCTATTCCTCCCGGTTTCTGTTTAGGAGGTTTTATTAAACTCCTTTAATTCTTTCTTTTGTTATAACAATCAGAATTTCTCAATTAGCATCAATAGGTCACTTTAGTGAATGTCATGAAAACATGTCCAGCTCACATTTCAGCCCAAAATCAGACAGTACGACAGCTTTCCCTCAAATCCCAGTTTACAGGCGTTGTACTTGTGTAGTGTTTTATCACAATAAACCAAAAGACGGCACAACATCATGATGCATATATTATTCATTATATATTTATTTGCATTGCAGTGATGAAAATGTGTCATTAATATCACGATGATCTTAAAATAGGCTTTATTTTTATTTATTTGCAATATGCAAATTATTTATTTCTGTTTTTGGGGGAAATATGACCTGGCATGTCTTTGTGAGATTTTGTTTGTGGACGTTTGTTTCTGCCATGGAATAAGAAAGATAATTGCAATTTTATTTCTCGCAATTCTGAAAACGTTTGCAGGATTCTGAAAGCTTCTGAAAGAATTGTGAGATATGAACTCAGAATTGCGATATATAAGCAGAATTTTTTGAGAAAAATAAAATGATATATAAAATTATAATCTGACTTTTTTTCTCTGAATTGTGAGTTTACATTTTGTATTTATTTATTTATTTTTATTCACTTTGTATTAAAATAATTGTGAATTATCTTGCAATTAAATATTTTTCCTTCAGAATTCTGAGTTTATATCTTGCAGTTCCCAGGTTATATCTCAAAATGTTGCATTCTTATCTCAGAATTATGAGATTTTTCTCAGAATTGTGAAGAAAAAGTATGAATTTTGAGATAAGTCACAGTTACCTTTTTTATTGTTTATCCCATGGCTGAAATGAACATTCATATTTGTGAGATTCACCTTAGTTATAAATAAAATTAGTTATGCAGACGAAGTCAAAAAAAAAAAGGATATGCATTTTGGATATCCCGAGGTATTATCATCATTATGCAATCTTTCTACATAAGTCAGAAAGCATGTAATATTTCCTTTGTACAACTTTATTCTGTTCCGTTTTGGATGTAGGATATGTTTAAGGATTTTTATGCCAAGTGGATTTTGATTATTAATTATTTTCTACTTTATGCCATACATCTATATTTAGTAATTTCATTCAGCTCTTTGATTAGCTGTCATTTCTACTTGCTACTGCTAGATTTTAATTGAACAATTCTTACTTTTTTGTCTTTTTAATCTACTCCGGTTGGGTCAGTGATGTATTTAAAGTTACACCTAGTAAGAAATTAAACTCAGTTTGACATTGATTTTCTGTAAATTTGCAAGGTTTTGATGTTTATGCTCAATATCTGATCTTTGTCAACAACTAAAACGTGCCAAAATATGATTCTTTGAACTTTATATTCAACGCATGTGACAGATTGGTCCAGAAAAACCATCATAAACCACAAATGTTGAAACCTTGCATAATATCAGTTTAGTCAGTTCGCCGACTAAACCATTGGTTTTATCATTTGCTGGATTATTGGGAAGCTGCAGAGAATTGATCATTTGCTCTTAATTTCCACATAATTACTAGTTTCCATGTAAAATGAATCCTGTATATTCATCGTTTCCTTTCGACCAAAATCTTTTTGCAATGTAAGATTACTTGAATTCCTTTTCTGACTGGTTTTGAAGTGAAGTCCTGTGCCTTTGAATGTTGAATCTATGTTAGATGTGGAATGTAAAAAGTGTTGATGAATAGAGCTCATTTTTGTATAATCCATAAGCGCACTTTTAAGATATTTATACTACTACTGAGTTAGATAGATATGACGTGTCAGAATATGTATGCTACTGAATGCCACTTTATTATTTTCAACTTAATTTTTTTCTGTTGACAGAAAAGATCCCGATTCGACATTTAAAGACATTTGATTTGGTCCACTTCTGTTATTAGTATCACAAATATCAAGATCTTTGGAAGACAAATATTGTTGAATGTAAGTTGTGCTCGTGTTGTGCATTGGTTTTAATAAAATTGTTCTTGTGAAATTTGGGCTTTGAACAATATTAATAATTTGCTCCTTTTTCCATAACTTTCACAGTGTGAAATAAAAGTATATGAGCTTTTAGATGTATTTTACAGTATACTGTTTGTGGTGCATTTATAACCCTTGACAGATTAATAATAAATCAAGAATATTAAACTTTTATTACATTTCTAACTTCTAAATTCAATTATTTATATGTTCTATTGAGATCGACTTCATAAGGTTTCTATTATTTTCCCTTTGAAGTATTTTCATATATTCCTCAAACCATCAGACAGATAGGCTATTATTTATGGAAATGTATTTGTAATATGACAAAGTAAATAAACAGTTGAATACACATAAACATATAACAAACAAATATAGACTACCTCAAATGTTTAGTATCAGGGCATTTATTTAACATTTACAGTCTCTAATACAGTAGATGTTATGGAGGAAAGTGAAAAATCAAGTATAAATCGTGTTTAAACTCATGTCTCATAAGATTAGGAAGGTCAGCAGTGTGAAACAACATGTAAACAATATTTACAGTTATGTTAGCATTAGCACTTAGCATTCAGTATGTTTTGCCCGTAAAGAACACGATGGCAAATTTGTATTTGATATATTTTTTTAATGATTACCAAGTGTTACCAGTGATATTTCGGAATATAAAGAGAAAATTATTTTTCTGTAATATTTGCTCGGTCAGTTTTCTTGCTGCCGGCGGGTGCCGCTGTTTAATCGCCTGTAATGTTGAACGTTCCCACAAACCATCAGGCATTCAAGAGAAATCAATCTGACTGGAGCTGAGCAGCAGATCTGAGGTAAGTTAACACAGAAACTCCACTTTTACCAAATCAAATGAAGTACACTGTGACAACGAGGCATTATTAGTTAATACCCGCTCGATTTCTCGTGTGTTTATATTAATGCGGATTATTAACACGACTAAATCAACTCTACAACAACAGCATCCGTCTGTCAACCACAAACTGATTCAGTGTTTTGGATTTGCACTCTTCTGACTTTTTTCATGTTCAACTGTTTCATTCAGAACATAATAAGTAACAGTGATTAATGTTGGCATTGGTGTGGTACTTATAGGGATCGAGGGACATGGAATGAAAACCATAATAAGCGATGTCCAACTTCCTCCTTAAATATGAAGAGGTCAAACAACAGATTAATACATTAATCCAAATTTCACAAACAGTTTATGGACGTAATCATGAGTCAGACACTTTAGTGAGTTGCTGTTTTGTCAGTCTTCTTCTGAAGATGTCATTCACTTGTTTTGGCAAATTTGGTCAGATTTTTGAATGGTATCTAATCTCATTTTATAAGTGATTTTTATTTCAGTTTGTAGCTTAATTCTCTATATTTATAGGTTGAAATAGGTTGAGTACTACAGTTCAGGAAGAAATCAGTTGAAAGCATCCTGCAGTCATACCATTGAAAGTCGAATTTATCAGTATACATCTTAATACATATTTGAGAAATTATTGTTGTATCTGATTGTATTAGTCTATATGGAGTGATAGTCAATGTAAAGAGAGCAAATGGTTAAATGGAAACATGTTACCACTCCATATACTGTAGGAGAAATACTGTAGGCTATAGTTGTCACACGTTTTACTTCGATGAATATTTCTCATAAATGCCCTTTTCCCCCTCTCGTTATATGCACAAACTTTTGATGAGAATATTATTGTAGCTATCCATTTTCATAAATGCGCAGCATTTAAAATGTATGTGACAACTTGCCCCATCGTCACTTGTATATAATAAATGCTCTTGTCTAGATAACAGTCTTGCAGTTGACATTTGTGTTCATAAGTGACTCTAGTCTGAATTTGTGGGTGTGGTTTTATTTATTTATTAATTTATTTAAACAAACATTGCAGTTCAGTTCAGAAATGTAATGAGCTCAGAAAAGTATCAAAGCGTGCATTTTAAGGGCATAAAGATGTGAATATGAGTGAAGGTACTCATGTCATTTTGTCCATGTGTTTTACATAATTTGTGGTATGGTTTTTAAATAATACACTGCAAAAAATGGTGTAGAAACAGTTTTCACTCAGACATTGCTTGTAAATTTCACAAATAATTTTGAAGAAATGGCAAATAATAATGAATGAAGAAAGACTGAGATAGTAGGCTCTTGTAAAACATACACTAATACTCTTTGTTTTAACCTAAATAAAATCCTATTTTACAGTGTGTATTGATGATAATGAGCCACAGTAAACCTGTTTTACATCTTAATTCCCTGCTGTATGTATTTCCATGAATATCTTTCATGACATGACTTTTTGTGCAGACTTGTGTGGCTAGATTTTCAAGCAGACGCTTGGATGTTTTTGTGTTTAACGTGTGATTCATTAACCGAGAAGCAGCGTGAGTGAATGTCAGAGCGTACGTCATGGCTCATGTGTCAGGCTCGTTTTATATTGAGGAACATCTACAGATAAAAGATTTAATCTCATTAAAGATGAAGTGTGTCATTGCAAAATGAATCGATTTGCTGCAACATGTAATGCTGTAATATTGTAAGAACCGTGTTGGTGCAGGCATGTTTTGGGATGGACCTCCCATAGAGGACTGAGATGATTAAAACACTGAGCCTGATCTCAGATTCACACACTCATTCTCTCGCTCTGAATGCTTGTGTTTTATTTTCCGTCCTGTAGGTCAGATGGCGAAACCATACGAGTTCAACTGGCAGCGGCCTGTTCCTCATTTCATGCAGGAAGGAGCACATTTTGACAGATTTGATGAGGTATGAATATTTCTCTGATTCATTGACATTGAAAACATGTTTATGTGTGCTATGGCAAATCATAAACACACATAGTACATATAAATCATTTAATTTATTTAAAATTTACTTTAAAAAGTACAGTTTTAATACAATATTTACAGTAATTGTATCATTTTAATTATATAATTGTATATATTTTTAGACAAAGTATTTTCATATTGTATATTTTAGAGAGTATAATATTATTTTAATATCACCAAATATACTAAATATAAATAAATATATAAATATACACACACACACACACACACACACACACACACACACACACACATATATTAGTTGTATATCATTTATTTTTATTATATTGTACTTAATTTATTTTGTATTTAGAATATTTTATATTATCAGATTTTTAAAAGATTTCAGATTTTCTCTTATGTATTTCTTCTACATATTTTATTTTAATAATCTATAAAAAAGAATGTATAAATTATACATGTATATAAAATACATCAAAATATCCATAGAACATTTTATAAATATAAATAATCAAGTATAAATATGATATAAATGTATCATTATAAATATAATACAGATCTGTTATATATATATAAACATATACAAATATATAATGGTTGAATCTTCAGTCAGGTTCTGTATATACTGACATATTTACATTTTTATTTGTAAACATTCTACGTATTTTAATAAAACATAAAATGTAAATAAAATCAAAATCTGTCAGATTCTATAAAGAAAAACCGCCCCAGATTCATGCGCCCCTGAAGGAAGGTCATCAAACTCATCTAATTCCAGCCCTGACATCCGTTCCCTGTCACCGTCACACCGCTGTCGCGGTCTTAAAGCACTGCTGATGTTATCGGCTCGCCTCCAGGGTCCGGGCGTGACCCCTGGGATGCCTGCACTTGTGTTGAACTAGCAAGCAGCTGCTGCTTCGGGACCCTGTGTTGGTCTGGTCTCGTGTTTTGTCTGAAACATGTGCTTGATTCATTATTAGATTTCGGGAAGAAAGAGTGTTTGCATTAGGAGAGCATATGAAGTGGCACCTTTATGTCCCTGGAATCTTTCTGTAAAATAATGCACTCATAAAACATTAAGAGAGGAAAATATGTTTACAGAATGGCAATATGTTTACAGCACATCGCCTCCACCTGCTCAATCATGCAGTCCTTCAGTCTCAATCATTTAATGGGTTCATTCCCAGTGCTTCACTTTAAAGGGTTAGAGTAAGAGTTTAACCAAAAATGAACATTTGCTGAAATTGTACTCATGTAGATGCAGATGATTTTGTTTCTTCGTGGGAGCTTATTTGGAGAAATGTAGCATTACATCACTCTACAGCAATGGATGCTCTGCAGTGAATGGGTGCCGCAGAATGAGAGTCCAAACAGCTGATAAAACATCACAATAATCCACACCCACTCCAGTTAACATCTTGTGAAACCAAAATGCATGTTTGTAACATTTTAGTACATTTTTAACTCCAAACTGGCAAAATCAAATCTCTTTATTGTCACACATCATGTACACAAGTCTATTGATGGTGAAATGTTTAGGTACAAGACTCTGTGCCATTGCAGTACAAGTACAAGATATGAAAATGTACAATATACATAAATAAATAATACACACACTTTATACACATTTATTTGCACGATAAACACAATAGCCAGTTGTACACATATACTGTACCCACATTTCCATAATATACACATAGTAATCTGTATTCTAGACTTATGTATGTATGTATAGCTTTTATATGACTTACAGTGGTGCATACTGTTAGTGTTTTACTGTGTTAGTGCAGAAGAGAAGATGAGCTGCATGTGTTCTGAGCTGTGCAGTGCAAGACATGCTATAGTGCTGTCAGAGTCAGTGTCTGGTGTGTAGATGGAGTCCAGGGTGAGGGTGGGATTTATTCATTAAGATGTTTTAAATAAAACATGAATCCATAATGATGCTTCCTCCAGTGAAAAACGCATCTCCCGTTGTCTCACACATCAGAATCCAGTCACATGCCATTTGTTTAGAGCTGTTTTGGCTTGTAAACGGTGCTTGATCTGTGCAGATTTCTCTCCTGATTCACACCAGAACACCATTTGAAGCGTTATTATGGATTATGGACTCCTATTTATTTAAAAACATCTTAATGATGGATTTGTTTCAGCTTTTGTCTTCTCCAGATGTTAACTGATGGACTGGAGTGGTGTGATTTATTGTGATGTTTTTATCAGCTGTTTGGACTCTCATTCTGACGGCACCCATTCACTATAATGTATCCATTGCTGAGCGAGTGATGTAATGCAAAATTTCTCCAAATCTGATGAAGATACAAACTCATCTACATCTTGTAAGTTTGCAGAAATGTTTCATTTTCAGATGAACTCTTCAATCAAGCATGTTATGGGTTCGATTCCCAGGAAATGCATGAACTAAGTACTATTGACTTGTCTTTCTGAGAAAAATCTATCAGCATATTAGCTGGCTAGAACTGTGCATCAGTCATGTTGGTCACAAAGAGACTGGAAACTTACTGATATTTGAAGTTTTATCCTCATATTTGCTTGTGTGTTTTTGCAGCAATGGACAGACGGCTTGCGTCCTTGATTCAGAACTCGAGCAAATAACGCCTGTCCGATGTCCTGCCTGGAGAAAACAGTGAGTGCCACCAGCGTAATACAAACACGTACGGCTCTACATCACTGGAGCGATTTCAGCCCGCTTAATGTGCTGTGCGCCGAGTCACTCAATCACTTTAAGGTTTCATTAAATGATTCGGCCAGCAAGCGTGTTTCTGACTCATTACTGATACAAGCTCTAATCACCCAGAAAACACATTTTCTTTAAATTAATATTCGAATCAAGTTATTAAGCTCAATCAGCAACGCTTGATGATGTGCTGTCAGTTACCACAAGATAAATACTTTTTCCATCATCCTCAGTTTGTAAAAACGAGTAAATTCTTGTTTACAGTAATAATGCACATCTAATGAAAGTCTTAAGACAAAAATGATTTCATTACTTTATTAATTCCTCAGGAAATTGTGTTGTTTTAGCTGTAAATGATTGAGGAATTGTTTTGGATTGATCTGTTAAACATGTTCAAATGTCCTCAGCCACATTTGGCCCTCATTTTTACATTTAATTACAAAAAGCATGACTATCACATTATAACACTATCTGATATAAAAATAAAGCAATCCTGGCAAATCTAGCATTAACTAAACCACTTGGAGATGGTTACAAACTGTCTAAATACATACAGTACATACATATGTATGTATTAAATATGTAAATATATATTTCTAAAATATAAAATATTTTATATAAAAAATGTATGAAAAAATCTCTGGATTTTTTCTAGTATTCAACAGACTTTATTAGATGTAATATTACATTTTATTTTTATATATACAAAAATCTGTAACTTATTTATTTATATACATATAAAATATAACTAAATATCAATCTAACATTTTATACTACAATTATAATATATATAATATATAAAATATGAAAAGTATATAAATGATATAGTATATCTAATTATACATTTAATAATTATTTTTATACATAACATCCATATTTTCAGATTTTTTAAAAGTTTTCAGATTTTCTTATGTATTTCTTCTACATATTTTATTTAAATAATCTATAAAAAAGAATGTATAAACTATACATGTATATAAAATACATCAAAATATCCATAGAACATTTTATAAATATAAATAATCAAGTATAAATATGATATAAATGTATCATTATAAATATAATAAAAATCTGTTATATATATATAAACATATACAAATATATAATGGTTGAATCTTCAGTCAGGTTCTGTATATACTGACATATTTAAATTTGTATTTGTAAACATTCTACATATTTTAATAAAACATAAAATGTAAATAAAATCAAAATCTGTCAGATTCTATAAAGAAAAACCGGCCCCAGATTCATGCGCTCCCTGAAGGAAGGTCATCAAACTCATCTAATTCCAGCTCCTGACATCCGCCTGTCACTGCCGTCACCGCTGTCGTGTCTTAAAGCACTGCTGATGTTATCGGCTCGTCTCCAGGGTCCGGCGTGACCCCTGGGATGCCTGCACTTGTGTTGAACTAGCAAGCAGCTGCTGCTTCGGGACCCTGTGTTGGTCTGGTCCCCGTGTTTTGTCTGAAACATGTGCTTGATTCATTATTAGATTTCCGGGAAGAAAGAGTGTTTGCATTAGGAGAGCATATGAAGTGGCACTCTTTATGTCCCTGGAATCTTCTGTAAAAATAATGCACTCATAAAACATTAAGAGAGGAAAATATGTTTACAGAATGGCAATATGTTTACAGCACATCGTCCACTCGTTCAATCATGCAGTCCTTCAGTCTCAATCATTTAATGGGTTCGTTCCCAGTGCTTCACTTTAAAGGGTTAGAGTAAGAGTTTAACCAAAAATGAACATTTGCTGAAATTGTACTCATGTAGATGTAGATGATTTTGTTTCTTCATGGGAACATATTTGGAGAAATGTAGCATTACATCACTCGCTCAACAATGGATGCCTTGCAGTGAATGGGTGCTGTCAGAATGAGAGTCCAAACAGCTGATAAAAACATCACAATAATCCACACCACTCCAGTCCATCTTGTGAAACCAAAATGGGCATGTTTGTACATTTTTAGTACGTTTTTAACTCCAAACTGGCAAAATCAAATCTCTTTATTGTCACACATCATGTACACAAGTCTATTGATGGTGAAATGTTTAGGTACAAGACTCTGTGCCATTGCAGTACAAGTACAAGATATGAAAAATGTACAATATACATAAACAACAATATACACACTTTATACACATTTGCACGATATACAATAGCCAGTTGTACACAATATACTGTACCCACATTTCCATAATATACACATAGTAATCTGTATTCTCGAGACTTATGTATGTATGTATAGCTTTTTATATGACTTACAGTGGTGCATACTGTTAGTGTTTTACTGTGTTAGTGCAGAAGAGAAGATGAGCTGCATGTGTTCTGAACTATGCAGTGCAAGACATGCTATAGTGCTGTCAGTGTGTCTGGTGTGTAGATGGAGTCCAGTGTGAGGGGTGGGGATCATCTTCATTAAGATGTTTTTAAATAAATATGAATCCATAATGATGCTTCCTCCAGTGGAAAAGTGCATCTCCTGTCGTCTCTCACATCAGAATCCAGCCACATATTTGTTTCGAGCTGTTTTGGCTTTTAAACAGTGCTTGATCTGTGCAGATTTCTCTCCTGATTCACGCCAGAACACTTTTCACTGGAGGAAGCGTTATGGATTATGGACTCATATTTATTTAAAAAACATCTTAATGAGGGATTTGTCTCATCTTTTGTCTTAAGACATTAACTGATGGACTGGAGTGGTGTGGATTATTCTGATGTTTTTATCAGCTGTTTGGACTCTCATTCTGACGGCACCCATTCACTATAGAGTATCCATTGCTGAGCGAGTGATTTAATGCTAAATTTCTCCAAATCTGATGAAACAATCTCAGATGAGTTTCATTTTCAGATGAACTTTTCAATCAAGCATGTGAATGAGTATGCAACTCCAAGGTTATGGGTTCGATTCCCAGGAAATGCATGAACTAAGTACTATTGACTTGTCTTTCTGAGAAAAATCTATCAGCATATTAGCTGGCTAGAACTGTGCATCAGTCATGTTGGTCACAAAGAGACTGGAAACTTACTGATATTTGAAGTTTTATCCTCATATTTGCTTGTGTGTTTTTGCAGCAATGGACCGACGGCTTGCGGTCCTTGATTCAGAACTCTCGAGCAAATAACGTGTGTCCGATGTCCTGCCTGAGAAAACAGTGAGTGCCACCAGCGAATACAACGCAGCTCTACATCACTGGAGCGATTTCAGCCCGCTAATGTGCTGTGCGTCGAGTCACTCAATCACTTTTAAGATTTCATAAGAAATGATTCGGCCAGCAAGCGTGTTTCTGACTCATTACTGATACAAGCTAATCACCCAGAAAAACACATTTTCTTTAAATTAATATTCGAATCAAGTTATTAAGCTCAATCAGCAACGCTGATGATGTGCTGTCAGTTACCACAGATAAATACTTTTCCATCATCCCTCAGTTTGTAAAAACGAGTAAATTCTTGTTTACAGTAATAATGCACATCTAATGAAAGTCTACGAGGCAAGACATTACAAATGATTTCAATGCACTTCCATTAATTCCTCAGGAAATTGTGTGTTGTTTTAGCTGTAAAAGTCAACTTGTTTATTAACCTTGACCTAGAATATGTAATAATGCAATGTCTTTTTGCTTACATAATCATTGTTTCTCCTTTGCTTGTGTTTTGGTTTATCTTCTGCAGTTGGATGCGGTTATCATTTTTGACCAACGTGAATGGAAAAATACCCGTCAGGAGGTACTTTCAGCATTCTCACGAATGAACCCTGGTTTAGATATTTGATAAATGTCATTACTAGATTATTATTCATACAGTGAGCAAGTAGTATTTAGCCACTCACGTTAAAGTTACTTAAAATATCATTGCATTGGATAAAAAATGAAATGATAAAAAAAAAAAAAAAATCACTTTTATACAGTGCCAGTCAAAAGTTTGGAGTTAAGATATTTAATGCTCAACTAGACTGGATTTTTTAAAATCAAAAATACAGTAAAAGCATGATAAAAATCAGCATATTAGAATGATTTCTGAAGGATCATGTGACACTGGAGTAATGATGCAGTTTGATCACAGAAATACATTTCATTTGAACATATATTCACATAGAAAACCTATTTTAAATTGTAATGATATTTCACAGTACGGTATTTTACAGTATTTTTGATTAAATAAATGCAGCCTTGGTGAGCAGAAGAGACTTGTTTCTTAAGATATAGATATTTGAATTATTCCAAACCTTGGACCGGCAGTGTATGTCAATGCATTTAGAAGATTATATAAAGAAATACAAGCGTAGTTTTCCAGCAAACATGTTTGATATAAAGTAGTCCTTGAATTGGTAAAACAGTAGATCTAATGAAGAGAAATGATGCACAGATACAGACACCTGATGTAGTGAAGCACATTCACACGTTTAGAAGCGTCATGTCCGTCTTTATAACCAGTCAATGTGTCTGATTTTCTGCAGTATCACTCGAACCTTTGCCTCGGGCAAGACGGAGAAGGGTATTTTCCAGGCGCTGAAGGATCTGGGTTTACCCAGTGGAAAGGTCATTTTAACAGCACTTAACTTTCTCTCAGATGTCATCGAATACATGGAGATATTAATAATGATATACAGTAGTTGTGAACCACATGCCTGAATGTAGTTTCAGTTTGCTTTTAGTGATGACAGTGAACTAAATACTACTGTTTACTGCATGCTGCATATCAAATATTTTAAAGAAATTATATTATTCATAGAAAAATATTGTTTAAAATGTACATTTTGTTTTATATATAAATTAATAAAATACAAATCTGATTATTTATTTATATATATATATATATATATATTTATAAATAAAAAATATATAGAATATCAAAATATATATATATATATATATTTTTTTTTTGAACTTTGTAGTCATTTAGCAGACGCTTTTATCCAAAGCGACATACAAATAAGAAAAAGTAACTACAACTATAAGTTAAAACTCTATAAATACTATTTTGAGAAAATTGAGAAATTAAATAAAATGACAAATGCATACAACAACATTTCAAAACTAAACATTTAATATATATATATAAATAATTATATATAAACGTATAATTATAAATACATTGTTATTTATTCTTGTTTAAAATATATTTTATTTATATAACAAGTCAAAAAAATTATTTCAAACACATAATAATATATAAACAGACATTTTTTAAATCTATAAACATAATTGAAAATGCAATAATTCTGTATAATAATAGTGCTCTGTTTGTGGTCACATGATTGAGCATGTTCTCTTCTGCAGCTTGCATACAGCTATAGTTTGAGTTGTGTGGTAGTAAAGATTCTATTCAATTCAATCATTTCTTCTAATGAATTGAAGACTCTTGGTTTGTTTTCATGTCGTTAACAGAACGATGAAATGGAGCATGAGATCTACACATTTGACAAGTTCTACAGTCTTACGCAGAAGATTTGTCCCAGAACTGATATCGAAGCGCTGTTCGAGAAACTGTAAGCATGTGACCTGAACTTTTAATATTTCTTTAAAAATACAGTATATTAGATGAATTAAGCAACAAACATAAAGCTTTACTATTTTAAATGTGTGAGTTCTGTATATATATATTCAGTAATGATTGCTGTTTTAGTCATTTTATAAATAGTTTATCAATGGTGGGTTTGATCTATAATTGTCTATTATATTCATTATAACGTCAAATGCACCCTGTTTTTTTTTTTATATGTGTTCTAGGTCTTATTATGAAAAATTCATCAGTGCATGTTATTCTTAAAAATATTTGTATTAAATTATATTTGTAATATATTAAAATATCTTTATACTCTTTCATTGAAATGTAATAATAACGTCCATCTCCATAAATAGGTCTTATTTATGTAATAAAATGGCTTTTGAATGCTGTTTCATGCTGACTTTAAGAAATAGATTTGCAAACACCTTCCCATCAATGAAGGAACAGTAGTAGTTTACAGTTATGTTTGGCCTTTGCATGAATGAATATTGTTTTAGAAGAGTTTTTCCCTGGAGTTACACAACACTAAACTAAACAGCGTTATATTTAATCATGCATTGCCTGAGGAGCTTGAGTATTAAACCGTTAATCTAACTAGACTCAGTGAGAAACATGCAGTAAAGTGAGCTGTGTCAATTACATGAAACATGAATAATGTCACTGATGAATCATTCATAATAACACCAGAAACATGAATTAAAGGAGCATTTTACCCAAAAATGAAAAGCTTCTGAAAATGTTCTCACCCTCAGGCCATCTAAGATGTAGATGAGTTTGTTTCTTCATCAGATTTAGAGAAATGTAGCACTGCATCAGTGTCTCACCAATGGATGCTCTGCAGTGGATGGGTGCCGTCAGAATGAGAGTCTGATAAAAACATCACAAGTAATCCACACCACTCCAGTCCATCAGTTAACATCTGGAGAAGACAAAAGCTGAAACAAATCCAGCATTGAGATGTTTTTAACTTCAAACCATTGCTTCCAGCTCAAATACGAGTCCATAATAACTCGTCCTCCAGTGAAAAAGACCATCTATTATTGTCTCTCACATCAAAACCCAGAAACATATTTGTTTCGAGCTGTTTTGGACGGTTTTGGCTCGTGAATGGTGCTTGATCTGTGCAGATTTCTCTCTTGATTCAGACCAGAACACTTTTTCACTACACGAAGCGTTATTATGTATTATTGACAATGGTTTGACATTACTGTTTCTTTTGTCATCTCAAGATGATGGACTGGAGTGGTGTGGATTATTGTGATGTTTTTATCAGCTGTTCTGACTCTCAATCTGACGGCACCCATTCACTGCAGAGCATCCATTGCTGAGACATTTCTCCATATAGTAAATTTAGTCCATTTGAAACATTGGGTTTTCTTGTGTCGTCTTTCATCTTCTTTTCTTTTCAGCAGGGGAGACAAAAGCGATTATTTAAACATAGACCAGTTAGTCCACTTTTTGAATGAAGTAAGCAATTTTTTCCTTTAATATCTTTCAACATCCTGCATGTGAGCTGATTTTAGCACATTTCTCACTCCTGGATAGCGTGTTTATTTAGCAGAAGTGTCTGTAATATTCCTTCACGTCTGCATGCGATGTAAATGTGATGTTAGGCTGAATGACAGAATACCCCGGTTTGAAACAGTAGAGTAAGTGTTATTAAGACTTTTGTGTCTGTGTCTTTTCTTCTTTGAAGTCTTTAGTCTCTCCACCGGCTATTGTTTTAATTAACATGTCTCTTTTCTTCTACTTCTTCAAAGAAGCAGCTTCATTTAAAGCAAGCCGTTCCTTTTGTTGAACTTTCTGTGTGTTTATTAAACACAATGACTCTGATTCCTTGACCTAGTTAACGTAACCTGCAGGTTGTGTTCTCTTGCGTAGAATCAGAGAGATCCGCGTCTGAATGAAATACTCTTCCCGTTCTTCGACTCTGAATGTGCTTTCCAAATCATGCAGCGATATGAACCTGATGACAAACTGAAGAGGAAAGGTGTGTGACACGTGACTGTGTTTATATGTGACTCTTTATTCTTCAAATGGTGTTTAATGTCTTTGTTTTGTCTTTTATTACTCTTTTTATTACCTCTCTATACTTGATTGTGATTGGTCAGTGCTGGGATTTTGCAATCTGTATTTCTGTATATAAAAAAATCTGAAATGAAAATAATTTCATTTCTGTATAAAAAATATAAAATACATACATTTTTATGTATAAAATATTTATTTTGCATATAAAAAAAATGTGTGTTTATATATATATATATATATTCTGTGTATGCATGTATATGTATATATATATATAATTTTGTGTTTGTATAAAATCCCAAAAAGTGTGTGTGTGTGTGTGTGTGTGTGTGTGTATATATATATATATATATATATACATACATACATACACACAATCACATACATACATACATATATAAATATATATTAACAAAAATAAATATGTATTATGCTGTATAATTGACCGTTGTTCCACGTTCAAACATTTTCCTACAGCATCTTTTCTCAAATCAAAATATAATCTTTTATATTTGCATTGTTCATGTCTTAGTCACATTCATATCTTATTCTGTAAATGCAGTTTTGTAGTCTTGGAACACCACCTAGTGTAGAAGTACAGTAACTGTTCATTCAACACACGTATTTAGATGAATTAAATGATCATCTCATTAATTAATGCATGAGTAATGAATGGATGGAGGGCTTTGTGCAGGTCTGATGTCATGTGACGGGTTCTGCCGGTATCTGATGTCTGATGAAAACGCTCCTGTGATTCTGGACCGGCTGGAGGTTTATCAGGAGATGGATCATCCGCTGTCTCACTACTTCATCAACTCGTCTCACAACACCTACCTGACCGGCAGACAGTTTGGAGGGAAGTCGTCAGTGGAGATGTACAGACAGGTGCTTCTGACCGGCTGCAGGTACGAGCAGATGCAGAATATCAGCCTGATAGCTTTTTTCAGAACCGATCCGATCCTGAAAATTCGGAGTACCTGCCAATACCGATCCGATCCAAAACCAGCGCAGTGTTTTTTATTTTATTTATAATGTAGAATTTTGACCTGATCGTCACTTTTTTGTGTGTTAAACACAATCTACTAAATATAGACAACTTTATTTTAATGAAAAATATACAATCATGATCTATGACAAAAATACTATTATAAACTAGGTTAGAGGATAATTTAGCAGCAAAAGTTACTCTAGAAAAATCATGGGCACACAATAATTTTATAAAATCTAATAATTTAGTGAAACAACATTATTTAGCGGGGAACAAATAAAAGTTAATAAGTGTAGGACTAAACCTGGTGAATTGTTACATATCGCTCTTTGTAGTGTTGTAAAATACAATCTTGAAAAACAAGTAAATATATTTATACATATATACTATATAATTAAAAGACATTTATTTTAAATGTATAACACAGTAAAAAAGGCAGCAACATATGATAGAACAGAACAATAAAAACTATTAATAATCTTTCATTGTGCAAAAGTATTATACTACGAAAGGCTCACATACAGAGCGGCACAAAGCGCTTATGCTCATCCCCTTCACCGAACGAGTGCCTGCAGCAACACGCAGCGCACACAACGCACAGCAGTCCGCATAAGTTCAAAGGGGAGAGATATACACTGAACAAAATTATAAACGCAACACTTTTGTTTTGCCCCCATTTTTCATGAGCTGAACTCAAAGATCTAAGACTTTTTCTATGTTCACAAAAGGCCTATTTCTCTCAAATATTGTTCACAAATCTGTCTAAATCTGTGTTAGTGAGCACGAGATAATCATCCACCTCACAGGTGTGCCATATCAAGATGTAAAATGAAGTATGCTGGCCATGCAAGGAATTGTGTACAGATCTTGCAACATGGAGCCGTGCATTATCATGCTGAACATGAGGTGATGGTTGTGGATGAATGGCACAACAATGGGCCTCAGGATCTCGTCATGGTATCTCTGTGCATTCAAAATGCCATCAATAAAATGCACCTGTGTTCATTGTCCATAACATACGCCTGCCCATACCATAACCCCACCGCCACCTTGGGCCACTCGATCCACAATGTTGAGATCAGCTAACCGCTCACCCACACGACGCCATACACGCGGTCTGCCATCTGCCCTGTACAGTGAAAACTGGGATTCATCCGTGAAGAGAACACCTCTCCAAAGTGCCAGACGCCATCGAATGTGAGCATTTGCCCACTCAAGTCGGTTACGACGATGAACTGCAGTCAGGTTGAGACCCCGATGAGGACGACGAGCATGCAGATGAGCTTCCCTGAGACAGTTTGTGCAGAAATGCTTTGGTTATGATTGTTGCAGCAGCTGTCCGAGTGGCTGGTCTCAGACGATCTTGAAGGTGAAAATGCTGGATGTGGAGGTCCTGGGCTGGTGTGGTTACACGTGGTCTGCGGTTGTAAGGCCGGTTGGATGTACTGCCAAATTCTCTCAAACGCCTTTGTAGATGGCTTATGTTAGATAAATGAACATTCAATTCACGGGCAACAGCTCTGGTGGACATTCCTGCAGTCAGCATGCCAATTGCACGCTCCCTCAAAACTTGTGACATCTGTGGCATTGTGCCGTGTGATAAAACTGCACATTTTAGAGTGTCCTTTTATTGTGGCCAGCGTAAGGCACACCTGTGCAATAATCATGCTGTCTTATCAGCATCTTGATATGCCACACCTGTGAGGTGGATGATTATCTCAGCAAAGAAGAAGTGCTCACTAACACAGATTTAGACAGATTTGTGGACAATATTTGAGAGAAATAGGCCTTTTGTGTACATAGAAAAAGTCTTAGATCTTTCAGTTCAGCTCATGAAAAATGGGAGCAAAAATTAAAGTGTTACATTTATAATTTTGTTCAGTGTAGATGCGTTGTGTATTAAATCTGTGCAATAGTTTGAGCCTTTTCTATTAACAGTTTCAAATCAAGGTCAAGGTTAAGGTTTCTTTATTTGTCACATAATAAATTATACAGGGTATAATCAGAAGTGAAATGTAAATCAAATCAGGTCCGCTCAGTGGACAGTGCAGAAGAATAAAAAATAAGAATTATATAAAATTAACACAACACAAGAGCATATAAATGGTAAAAAAAGAGAAATAAGAGTAAAATGTGCAATGGAATAAAAAGTGCAAAACAATAAGATGTGCATCTTATCTTAGTTATTGAGCGCTCTTGAAGAGAGTTTTATCGTCTTGACTCGTAACCGAACGCAACACACAGTTTGAATGCTGAACAGAGGATGACAGACAGCCGCAGCGGAGAGAAGAGTTTACTTCAACTTGAATTTAAGGACTTAAATATTCATCTGTACCTCACATTGACCTGTGAAACAGCTTCAGAACACTTGACATATATTACACAAAAACTTTAGGGTGCTTTATAATGTTTTTGTGCCTTTTGTGGGGCTTAAGAATAAGAGAATAGTACACGCACAGTATCGGATTTGGATCGGTCTCATCTGACAGTATCGGAGCCGATACAGATATCAGATCAATGCATCCCTACTGATAGCATTCAAATAACTGATCATGTAAAAGAAAAAAGTCATCTGTTACATTTCTAGTAACTATATTCATTAATTTAGTCCCTATGTATGTTTTTTTTTTTTTTTTATCTGATGCTGCTAAAGAATCTTCTGCGATTTCTCTGGAGCTTTAAATAATCAATTCGATGTATTTGTATTAATGTTTTAGCCTGAAAAACACTTACAGTATGTATATGCAGGACGTCATTCAGGGAATTAAAGAAACGGCCTTCCTGACATCAGTGTATCCGGTGATTCTGTCCTTCGAAAACCACTGCACGTACGTATGTGCTTAGTTATAATTATTCATATCTCACAAATTAGATGAGAAAATAATTATAATAATTTAAAGGAGTAGTTCACCCAAAAATGAAAGTTTGATTAAAATGTGCTCATCCTCAGGCCATCCAAAATATAGATGAGTTTGTTTCTTCATCAGATTTGGAGAAATGTAGCATTTCATCACTTGCTCAGCAATGGATGCACTATAGTGAATGGGTGCCGTCAGAATGAGAGTCCAAACAGCTGATAAAAACATCACAATAATCACTTTGTTTCAGCTTTTGTCTTCTCCAGATGTTAATTGATGGACTGGAGCGGTGTGGATTATTGTGATGTTTTTATCAGACTCTCATTCTGACGGCACCCATTCACTGCATAGTGCAGCCATTGCTGAGCAAGTGATGAAATGCTGCATTTCTCCAAATCTGATGAAGAAACAAACTCATCTACGTCTTGCATGGCCTGACTGTGAACACATTTTCAGGACATTTTCATGTTTGTGTGATCTAATCCTGTAATAATTATGAAAGAAATGCACAATATGCTTTCACCTGTGTTGTGTTTCTCTCAGGAAACATCAGCAGTATAAACTGGCGCGCTACTGTGAGGACATTTTTGGAGAATTGCTCCTGAAACAGCCGTTAGATGATTTCCTGGTGTGTGTTTAATTACTCTTTAAACCTGTATTATATTGTGTGTTTATTCAAAGCCCATAACACAAAGTTTTTCTTTCTTTCTGTCTCAGATGGAGGCCGGATCTCCGCTGCCGTCTCCAAATGACCTCAAAGGAAAAATCCTCATCAAGAACAGAAGATTAAAACTTGAAGTTGAAAAAAGTAGTGATATAAACCCCTTTCAAATCTTTACCACATTCTATCAGATGCAAATAAAATAATGAATGAATTAATAACACCTCCTCATGTTCTGGACTGATATGTATGTTATTCTGATCTCACGTGCTATGGTAAGAAACTATGGTATTTTGGAATTAACCATGGTAAATATTTTTGTTTGGGAAGTAGCTTCATTGTTAGTATGTCAAGAAACGTAATTCTCAAGGTCCTAAAACTCAAAAAGTGTTGTATATTAAACAGAACAGCTGGAGCACTTCAGGAAGCACATGGAGGCCGGAGAGCCGAGCATCTCCACGAACATGTCTGAAGATGAGAATGAGGAGGAGACGTCCACCGGTGAGCAAGAGTCGTTTATCTGCAATACATAGTTGCACCGTATTTAATTAAACTAGAGGTCTAATCTGTTTCCTTGCATACTGAGAGCAAAAGATGGCTTTATCCAAAGCGTCTTGCATTGCATTCAGGCTATTCATTTTTCAATTAATGCATTCCCATAATCTCTTTACATTAATGCTGTATGCATGAAACTATTAAAATGCTTCCAGTCACAGGCTGTAAAAGCACCATATTCTACACATTTATCATCATTTAGATATTCATGGTCATTTTCCAGTCTCTCTCTCACACCTGTGTTATTGTCATGAACTCAAACTATTAAAAAAAATACTGTTAATTGAAATAAAGTGGAAATAAAACAAATTACATTAAAAAAAACGTTCATGAAAATTTCAACCTAACTGAATTAAAATACGTTTGAGTACTAAAATTACTCAAACCAAAACTGAAATAAAAAATGAAATAAAACTAAATATAAATATGAATAAAACTTAATGAAAATGAAAAAAGCATAAAAATGGCCAAATGTAAACTACAATTAGTTTATTTATTTTTTAAATAATTTAATTCAGTTATAGTATATATATTTTTCAACTGAATTAAATTACTTAAAAAATACAAAATACAAAAACACAGCAACATAATTACTCAAATTAAAAATAAATTAAACTAAAATGATCTTAAAATCTAAAAATAAAATCTATTAATGAATATGATTTAATACTGTAATAGTATGTATAATATCTAAATAGCACCGTTTCAGATCGCTTGAACAAGATCCTTTTGCTGCTGTATGCAAATGATTTCCCAGATGATTGGCTAAGCTTTGCATAATGACCGAGAGACATCTTCTTTTTAATCCTGTATCGTCTTGTGTGTTGTTTCTATACTGTATTTAAAGTATTGCATTAGTTTTCTCCATCTGAGATGTATATTTGAATCTGTAGCAGAGCTGCTGAACGAAGCTCATCCCGAGCGGATTCACGGATGTCTGATCACCGAGGAACAGAATCGTGAGGAAGAGACGCTCCGACCCAGAAAGGTCCTTACAGCATCCTTACATAATCTCCATGACAGCCAGAAGTCATGTCACTGTCTCTGGGAAAACCAGATTATTAATGCATATATTATAATACAAGCACATACTGTACGCTGTAGTTTAGAGTGAAGGTGCTTTTATCAGTGGTATTTTACTGTCGTTGATATACTATTATAGTTTGTATTAATATTGTGATCCTGCACTATAATTACTTGCTTTTATCAGTGTTATATTATAGTTGTATTAATATTTAGATTTTTTTATTACAATTTTAGTATAGGTTTCAGTAATTTTGTTCTTCTGTATTTTTTCTTTTTAAGTATAACCTTTTTTAAGTATTTTATATAACCTTTATTAATATTTCTTTAGAGTTATTATTATTTTTAGTAACAAAGGCACTTCACAGTGACATCAAAACACAATAAAATTATATTAAAAGTGGCTTCCACTGCATGTATGTGCTTTTATGCTGATTTATCCATGCTATTATCATATCACTGATATGATAATTTTATAATTTTAATTTTATAATTATAATTTTATAATTATAAAATTATAATTTTAATTAATATTTTGAATTTGTAAGTTTTTTTTATACACATTAACTTTTTATAAATCATTTGAATTTGTATTACATTTTTTTTGTTTTTTACATTTTTCATTTTCATTTTAAAGAGTTAGTAAATTTCTAGCATTTCTGGCATTTGTATTAGTTTTTTGTGTTTATAATGTCTTTTAATTAACTTTTTTAATTTGACTTTTATCTCTAAATAGCACTATTTTAGATTTTTATTTAAATTTTAGTAATTTTTTAGTAATATTTTAGTAATCTTATGGGCTTTTGTCTTTTATTTAATATTTTAAAATGTAATAATTTTAGTTGATTTGTTTTGTAAAGTTTTATTTTAATTTTTTTATTATTATTATTGAACTATTTAATTTAAACACCTTCAGTTTTTACATTTTTCATTTTCATTTTAAAGAGTTAGTAATTTTCTAGCATTTCTTGCATTTTTATTAGTTTTTTGTGTTTATATAGTTTTTAGAACTTTTAATTCTGTTTTATTTTTATTTGTTTTATTTTATATTAATCTAAATGAAAATTAGAAGTGTTGTCGACTAGTGTTTTTTATATTTTATATTTAGATTTTTACATATATATATATTTTTTTTTATATTTCATTTGTTTTAGGTTACAAAAATATTTGTATGGCTTTAGTTCAAAACATTCTTCAGTTTTTCACAGAATAAATTAAGTTGAGCGTGTGAACTATTGCTGTTATCTTTTAAATAAGTGATCATTTCTGTATTTTAAATGCATTTTTAAAACTGGCTCCGGTTTGCTTTATTAAAGTAACTTCTGACAGTTTTCTTCTTCTTCAAAGAACGGAGGAGAAATAGAGACAACGAGGAGTTTTTGTTATTTGGTGAGGAGTGTCATGAATGAACTCGAAGCCTTTTATCATGATAATGGACTGAAGAAGCTTTTCTATTTCTGCCAGATTACTGTCTCTTTCCTTCTGATGACGGGAACCTCGCAGACACTCGCTGTCATCGGCGTGCATTAAGAGACTCTGTAGTGCTCAAACTGTGTTGTTAGCCAAACGCAGGGTTAGAGATTTGAACAAACACTTTTGAGCTGCTGAGATCTGCTCGGACAAACAGCACATTTCTTTCATATTTGTATTATTGTAATGTTTTCACTGCTATTATTTTCACAGTCTGGTGAAACGAATGTGGCTGACGAACAAGCACTGATTCAGTCGTACACGTATGTGGCGGCCACTACGAACATCCACCCGTATCTGTCCAATATCGTCAACTACGCCCAGGCCGTCAAGTTCAGCAGCTTTGATGAAGCCGAAGGCAAGCACATGTTGTACTAAAAAGACCATGTTTAGGCCTGAAACATGCACGTATGTGAACACCAGTATTATTATTGTTTTTATTAGTATATACAGGTGCATCTCAATAAATTAGAATGTTCGTGAAAAGTTCATTTATTTCAGTAATTCAACTCAAATTGTGAAACTCGTGTGTTAAATAAATTCAATGCACACAGACTGAAGTAGTTTAAGTCTTTGGTTCTTTTAATTGAGATGATTTTGGCTCACATTTAACGAAAACCCACCAATTCACTCTCAACAAATTAGAATACTTCATAAGACCAATAAAAAACATTTTTAGTGTATATATATATATATATATATATATAATATTTATTTAATCATATTTAGTTAATTTTTTATTTAATTTGAGTATAGGTTTAGTCATTTTGTGATGCCCTTGTCATTTTTTTTATAAAACTATATCCCATTTTAATATTAGTTTAATTTTAGTAATTCTATGTGCTTTTGTCACTATTCATTTTTTTAATACTATAATTTTTATTTGAGTTTATTTAGTCATTTTATTATGTGCTTCTGTCCTTGTATTAGTTTTAGTTTAATTTTACTATATTTAGTTTAGTATTTTTATGGATTTTTTCTGTGTATTATAATATTATTTTTAATATTACTAGTTACTAGTTGTTTTTATTTTATTGTTTACTTTTTATATAAATTTGTTTTGTGCTTTTGTCATTTCATTAGGTTATTTTATATATTTTTAATATTACTATTTTAGGTTTAATTAAATTTTGTGTCATTATGCGATTTTTAACATTTATTTATTTATTCACTATTTTCATTTCTATTTGTAATCATATGTACTGTTGTCTTTTTTAAATAGTACTATTTTAGATTTTCATTTAAATTTTAGTTTATTTTTTAGTAATCTTATGGGCTTTTCTCTTTTATTTAATATTTTAAAATGTTATAATTTTAGTTTATTTTTTAGTAATCTTATGGGCTTTTCTCTTTTATTTAATATTTTAAAATGTTATAATTTAGTTTATTTTTTAGTAATCTTATGGGCTTTTCTCTTTTATTTAATATTTTAAAATGTTATAATTTTAGTTGATTTGTTTAGTAAGTTTTATTATTTCTTTTTATATTAATATTTTAAAATGTTATAATTTTAGTTTATTTTTTAGTAATCTTATTTTATGTTAGCTTTATTTCAGTTTTTAATGGTTTTACTTTAATTAAACATGAATAACCCTGGTGAACACAGATACTTCTACAGACCAAATCTGGTTTACATGCTAAAGTCCTCTGTTTCTTGTCTGTTTATCCACAGAACTGAATATTCATCACAACATGTCTTCCTTCAACGAGTCTGTCGGTTTGGGATATTTAAGGACAAACGCCATTGAATTTGTGAAGTATCCTTTGTTTAGCGTGCTGACTCGTGTCTCACACACTTTCTGCCCCTCGAAAGATAAATGACCATTTTATGTTTCTCATTTAAACGTGCACAAAGTATGTATCTTATAAAAGTGGTCCTGGACTAAAAGATTGCAACATCATTTGGTAACTATTGTAGAAATGCCTGCCTGGGCTTATGAATCATTTATTCTGCACTAAAAGTGTCTCGTATAACAGCAATAATGTATTTATCTGACCTTGTGACCGGTTATGCCTTGTAGCATAAAACAATTTCTCATGTGAGTATCTCGTGCATGGTCATTTAAAACATACTTCTTTAGATGTAAATTGGAGAAAGTTACTTGGCGCACCTTTAATTTGAGTGATATTTGATGATCTTTTTGCTGTTAAAGCTGTAGTTTACGTCTCTGTTCCCAGGGGGCGTGTGAGGGCAAAAAATAATAGTTTGATACAGTTTGCAGTATTTTTTCTTTTATACAAGTACAGTTTAATGCCTTCTATTCGCTGCTGTATACAGAATATATGAATAAACTCTAGAGGTAATATCATAGTTTGTTTTTATTATTTAATTATTTTTATTTATTTATTACATTTACTTTATTGTATTTATTTTTTATTTATTAGAACATTAAATATCATATCTGGAGTAAAATATATTAAAAAAATATATTATTATTATTTTATTTTTAATTTATTGAATGCATTGAATTGTAATAATTATTTTTATCAGTGAATATAAAACTATATTCATATATTTACTACTTTTATTTCATTCCATTTTAATTTTATTTATTTGCAAATTAAATGTCAAACATTTAAGACTGAAACCTATAAACCTATATAAAATATTTTTTTTATTTGTGAATAATTTTTTTTACATTAAATTCATAACTATTTTATTATTAAATGTTTTATGAGTGACTATAAAAATATATGCATAAATATAATACATTTATTTTATTCTATATTTTTATATATTTGCAAATTAAATGTCAGGCATTAAATATTGAAACGTAGTGTTTTAATGTTTTGTAAAAATATTTGTGAAATAAAATTTGTGAAATAAAATAAAATAAATACAATTTATTTTATGTTAAAATGATATGCATACATTCATAACATCTCAGTTAGATATGTATTAGCAAATTAAATGTCATACGTTTACTAAAACTTAAAATTATTTTTACTTTTTATTTGTGAATTTATCATTTATTAAATGTATAGAATGTGTATCATTTAAATGTTTTATTAGTGAATAAAAAATATATGTATATATTTATTACATACATTTTATCTCATTTAGATTTTATATTTATTAGCAAATACTGATTTAATTTACTGAAACCTAATGTTTTAATGTATTTAAAAGATTTTTATTTGCGAATGTATGCTTTATTTATTACATTTATAGAGTTTTTATAATATATTTTTACTAGTAAATAGAAAAATCTATGCACATGTTTATTAATTAATTTATTTTTAATAAATACATTTTTAATAAATAAATAAAATCTAATGTTTTAATTGAATTTATTCAAATTTTTTGAGTAAGTACAGTGGCCCAAAATGTCTTTGAATCAAACTGACTCACTGCATTCAAGAGCACAAGAATAACTCGTGTGTGATCGCTGATCAAATGCTGCAGGAGCTTTATCCTCACCAACTTATTTTGTTCATAATTTGTGATGAAGAAATGCTGTTTTTGATCTCAGTGTCTTTTAATCAGCTGGTGTTTCAGTGATTTTCAGCGGAAGCATGAGGTGATAGGGCCTGGTCATACACCCGGCGCGACGCGGAGCAAGGTTACAGTGTAAAATAATATTATTGTGTAAGTTACATAAATATAAAAATGTCATAATGAATAGTCATTGCATGCATAAGAATTAGCACCTATGTGCTCGCGCATGAGCAGATGCGTTTGCTCTCTGGAGAATAGGAACAACCCGTTTAGACCATGCGCAGACAGTTTTTCCGTCGTTAAACTAGCAAAAGTGGATTCGGACTCGCCCCGAGTGCACCTGCGCCGTGCGCTTTAGACCATGCCCTCTAGGGCCCATAGTGTGTGTGTGTGTGTGTGTGTTTCTGTCTGTGTGTGTGTGTGTGTGCGTGTGTGTCTGTCTGTGTGTGTGTGTGTGTGTCTGTCTGTGTGTGTGTGTGTGTGCGCGTGCCGGTTCCTCCTAACTAAGATCAAATCTTCTGAAGCACATGAGAAGAAAAGCTTGCCTGACTGAGGTCTGGAGTTTCTAATGAGAGATCCGTCACATCTCTGCTCTCTTTCAAAGCGTGTTTGTAGTGTGAAGCAGCAGAGCTGCAGTGTGAGGATGCCTTCCAGGATAAAGCTGAGTTTAACGTGTGCAGAACTCCCTGAAACCTTTCCGTTTAGTTTCCTTGAATGAGATGCGCAGCTACAACAAACGGCAGATGAGTCGCATCTACCCCAAAGGAGGCCGAGTGGACTCCAGTAATTACATGCCACAGATCTTCTGGAACGCCGGCTGCCAGATGGTAGCGCTGAACTTCCAGACCCCAGGTGATGCAGACGACACACACACACGCACGCACACAGCACACACACACACACACGCACACACATGCACACACACGCACACACGCGCACACACACACACACACACACACACACACACACACACACACACACACACACACACACACACACACACACACACACACATACACACACACACACATGACGCAGACACACACGCACACTTGCGCACGCACACACAAAACACAAGCGCACACACACACACACGCAGACACAGGCGCGCGCCTTGCGCCGCGCACACGCACACACACACACACTCACACACACGCACACACACACGCAGCGCACACACTCACACACACGCACACACACACACACACAGGCGCACACACACACACACACACACACACACACACACACACACACACACACACACACACACACACACACACACACGCTGCATATCTGGACTCCATCTGTGGATCAGTCACTTCATCTTCTAGAGTTTCCTTCTGAACATTTTTGACACACTGTACAACACGTTTACTTGGTAATACTACCATGTTACAAAAATGTCAAAGTTAATTTCATTTATTAAATGTATTTTATTACAGCAAATGAAACTAAAGTGTCAAAATAATAGAAATTCATTTATTAAAATGTATTTATAAAGCATGATAATATAATAGATTGATTGATTTATTTACTTGTGAGTTTATTTTCAATTTCTTTGATTTGATTTTCATCATTTCATTTTTAGTTTGTGGATTGGTTACATTTAATCATTCTATTTATTATTAAATTAAACCTAATTGAAATGAAAAACGTCAAAATCCTAGAAATTCATTCATTCAAATATTAAAAAAGCATGCAGTATAATAATTTCAGAATTTATTTTTTAATAAGTGAAATTATTTTTAATTTATTCCATTCATTTCAAGTTTATTTTATAGAATTTGTTTAATTTTATTTATTGGATTTATTTTATTATATTGTATGATATTATTTATTAGCAAACACAATTTCAGACATTTAATACTGAACCCTAAATATCAAATGAACAAATTCTAATCAAGTTTCTTTATAGTAAAGTTAGTCCTGTGTCTGTTGTTTTCTGTAGATTTGGCGATGCAGCTCAACCAAGGGAAGTTTGAGTATAACGGCTCATGCGGGTACGTTTAAATCATCTAATTTTGCCTAAAAATGATGTCTTTTGCTTGCTGTTAATCGTGTTTGGAGTATTGAGTTTCTGTGCAGGGAAGAAAAGTTGCAGGAATTTAAAATGTTTGGCATCAAATAAAAATGTACATTAGACAAGCTGGATACTGAGCTGAGCTGAGCTTCCATTCATTATTACTCCGGGTTTTTGACAGCTATTGCACTAATGAACCATCATCGGCTCAGAAACGAACCAGATACTCTTGACATAATTATCACTTGACAATACATCATCGCTCCATAAAGCCTCAAAGAGCTGATATCAGAGTTTCCTTCATCAAAACATACTTCAGCACTTCTGGAAAACTTCTCTTCAAAACTACTTCTTCACTGCAACTGAACTGAACATCAACATCTGTTCATATTTCACCTGCAGAAACGTGTGACTCATTTAATACGCAAGGTGCATTTCCCAGGAAATCACAAATAAACTACTATAAAACATGTGATGGTCAAACAGAAAGTAGAAAAATCATCCTACATGTTTTAACCATGATTTGTCCATGACCCCTTTTCAACGGTTTGTGATTACTGGATGTAAAATGCTTTACAAATATGAATATAAAATTTTAATTAAATTATGTATGCAAATACATTAGTTTTAAATAAATACAATATTTTTTAATAAGTATATGTACAAATAAATAAATTCAAATAGGTGTAAATAAATATAATAGTTTAAAATTACTGCAAATTCAGTTCATTTGTTTCAAATAAAAATAACAATTTTAATAAAATACATTTAAATAAAAATGATAAAGAAATGTATGTATAAATTTAAATAATGTAAATGTATATAGATAATTTTTTATTTGAGGAAATAAATACATTTGTTTCAAATAAATTCATTAATTTTAAATAAAATACAAATAAATTGTATGGGTCAAAATTATAGATTTTTCTTTTATGTCAAAAAATCATTAGAATATGAAGTAAAGCTCATGTTCCATGAATATATTTAGTAAATTTACTACCATAAATATATCAAAACTTCAGATTTAATTAGTAATATGCATTGCTAAGGACTTTAAAGGCGATTTTCTCAATATTATAATTTTTTTGCATCCTTTTTTATGTAAAAATACAAAATTAAGACCTAATTGCATCATAAATGATTTGTCCATGACCCCTTTTCAACGGTTTGTGATTACTGGATATAAAATGTTTTACAAATATTAATATAAAAAATACGAATTAAATTCAAATTAATTATGTATGCAAATACTTTAGTTTTAAATAAATGCAATATTTTTAATAAGTATATGTACAAATAAATAAATTCAAATAGGTGTAAATAAATATAATAGTTTAAAATAACTGCAAATTAATTTGTTTCAAATAAAAATAACCATTTAAAAAAAAAAATTTCAATAAAAATGATAAAGAAATGTATGTATAAATTTAAATAATGTAAATGTATATAGATCATTTTTAATTTGATGGAAATAAATACATTTGTTTCAAATAAATTCATTAATTTTAAATAAAATACAAATAAATTGTATGGGTCAAAATTATAGATCAAAATTATGTCAAAAAAATCATTAGAATATTAAGTAAAGCTCATGTTCCATGAATATATTTAGTAAATTAACTACCATAAATATATCAAAACTTCATGTTTAATTAGTAATATGCATTGCTAAGGACTTTAAAGGCGATTTTCTCAATATTATAATTTTTTTTGCATCCTTTTAAAGGATGCAAAATACAAAATGATGACTTAAAAACTGTTGTTCATAATTGCATCATAAATGATTTTCCCATGTAAAATCGATTATGCATGATATTTCTCCCCTGTACACTGCAGATGATTTGAGGTTATTGATGATGTTAAAGTCACACGCTGTGGTGTTTTTCTGCTGTTGTCGACTGGTTTCTTCTTTAAAGCGCAGCAGCTGTTGTCAGTGTTAATTTACTCTCATCGAGTGCTGATGTGTGATCCACGCTGTGAGTCGAGCCGTGACACTGTGAAAACTCAAACATATTAATCACGGCAAAGCAGCGCTATATCATTAGCATCATGTTTAGCGGTGTGAATTGAATATGGGACAGGAGAGACTTCAGTAAATGATAACAGCTCTGGACTCTCACAGGTTTCTGCTGAAGCCTGATTTCATGCGGCGGCCCGATCGCATGTTCGACCCGTTCTCAGAGACGCCGGTGGATGGAGTGATCGCCGCCACCTGCAGCGTCCAGGTGTGTGTTCATTCAGATCCAAACCCACAGACTTTCACTCGTTCTGCAGTCAAACACCATCCGTACAGATCTGAAAACCATTTCTATAGTGAACATACTTTTGCTTCAGTAAAACCTGCTTGCAGTGTGTGGGTTCTTTTAATGAATCGGGTTTCAATGATTCATTACTGAATCTGTCTCAATGTTTGGTTATTATGTATTTGTTTAATTATTTAAATCTATTTGAATGCATTTCTATAAGTCTGTTTCTTTAAATTATTTATTTGCATTATTTCTTAATGTTATTTTTTAAATGTATTTATTTAAAATAATTTAAATGTATTTAAAATATTTAAGTATATTTAAAAGTATTTCTTTATATTTATTAGTTTTTTGTTTTTAATTGAATATATTTATGCAAATCTAGTTAAAACTATTTATTTAACTATTTCAATGTATTTATTTTAATTTATTTCTTAAAATCTATTTATGTAAATCTATTTAAATGTATTTATATCTATTTAAAAGTGTTATTTACATTTATTTATTTAAATCTTTTTATGTAAATCTATTTAAAAGTATTATTTTTATCTACTTCTTTAAATCTATTTCTGTAAATCTGTTTAAATGTATTTATATCTATTTAAGTGTTATTTAAATTCATTTCTTTAAATCTTTTTATGTAAATCTATTTAAAAGTATTATTTTAATCTACTTTAAATCTATTTCTGTAAATCTGTTTAAATGTATTCATATCTATTTAAAAGTGTTATTTACATTTATTTCTTTAAATCTTTTTATGTAAGTCTATTTAAAAGTATTATTTTAATCTACTTTAAATCTTTTTATGTAAGTCTATTTAAAAGTATTATTTTAATCTACTTTAAATCTTTTTATGTAAGTCTATTTAAAAGTATTATTTTAATCTACTTCTTTAAATCTATTTCTGTAAATCTGTTTGATGTATTTATTTAAAATGACTTGTTTACATGTATTTATCTGAATCTACAGTATATACATGTACATGTTTATATGTATTTATTGATTGATTTTTGATTCAATAGTCAGAAACAATCGGAAAGCTTGTGGAAAACCTCTACATGAATTGGTTCTAGTGTGTAGGGCATTGAAAATGTCTCTTTTAGTTGGTTAAACGTTTCTAACACGTTCCCTGAATAATAACACATCTGCTTTAATGACAGACATGTAGATGAATCTCTGAGCACAGGTCTGTCAGCACCGCAGTAAGACGATAAAGCATGAGTCCAGTGTTTGTCTCTCAGGTGATCTCAGGACAGTTTCTGTCGGATAAGAAGATCGGCACGTACGTGGAGGTGGACATGTACGGCCTGCCCACGGACACCATCCGTAAAGAGTTTCGCACGAGGATGGTGATGAACAACGGCCTGAATCCCGTCTACAGCGGAGAAGCGTTCGTCTTCAGGAAGGTGACGTCTTTGTTTCGGTTCTTAAACTGTAGCTCAGAATAACCGTGACTTCACGTCATTATCTAGAAAGTATAAGACATGACATTGTATAGTGCACTTGAATTATATCTACATGAGCTAAATGAAGTAGTTACTATAGAGATCTGCGTTATGAAAGCTGCTGAACGTCTAATTATCAGCGCAAGCTTTACACCTGTGGTTTTGCACAGAAGTGCAGTATAGTATACGTCTGAGCGTTTTAATTATAAGACAAGGACTTGTACATTAAATTAGAAGTCTTCTGAAGTCATAGAATCAGACCAGTTTAATTGAAGTATTAATAGTATTTTGACCTTGACTCTGAAAGTTTTAACTGCTGATAAAGTCATTTGTTTTTGTGTGCAAATGACCAAACACAGGCCTTCACACTCTGCTTTTATGATTATTAAAGCTTATTTATTTATTTCATTGTGTATTTATTTGTATTTTTTATTATTATATATTTGTCTTTTTTTCATTTGTTCTACAAGGCTTTGGTAATAGTGTATAGTTTTTGTTTGTTTGTTTTTTGTATCATATACATAAATATATCATATTCAGTTATGACACGTGAGAACCAGTGCATTTTGCTGCATCAGATCCACAATGTTTTAAAATCTGAACATGACTAAGATTTCATGTATTTTTAAAGAAAAATTACTGGGAAAAATCTCTTTTGTGCAAAGATATTGATTTATTGAGGTGCAAGTTCTGAAAATGTTTTATCAAAAAAGAGACTTGTTTAATTATTAAAGCAAAATTGTGACTGATGTTTAAATGAATGAAGTGAATAAATAAATAAATCTGATTCAGAAATCATACATCATGCATGAGTTATGAAGCCCATGTCTTGTTTCTGAATCAGACAATTTATTAATTTATTTACATTTGGATTAAGATGTTCTGTAATTAATTGTGGTTTTATAATCAATAAAGCAAATCTAAATTAATAAAATGCACACACATGTCAAGGTACAAGCTTTGTATGCATTTTTATTTATGCATAAAAAACATTTGCAAAAAATATTAGTAGTATTAATAATACATTTTATATTAAAATTGTTGATTATCCATAAATAAGCTTGTCTAAGAATTTAACCTGTGGAGTTATACTTTAATATATAAAAATCTATACTGAATCATTTTCGGGTGGAAATGTCACGAATAATTCATTTTTTTAGTTTATTATTTAAGTTGTAAGTAAAACAGACTATTGGAGTACTTTCTTCTACTTCAACATTTCACATATAATTCAGTGTTACTTGCCGATTCTTCTGAATTTCCTACACAGTGATTATTCTCAGTGTAGGTTTCTGTCTCTTGTTTTTGGCTTTGAAACTTCTTCCTCTAAGTCAAAAACACAAGCAGAATAAATAACACGGCAGCGCCTCGATCCCGCAGGTGATCCTCCCGGACCTCGCCGTGCTGCGCGTGGCCGTGTACGACGACAACAATAAGCTGATAGGACAGCGCATTCTCCCGCTGGACGGACTGCAGTCGGGTTACAGGCACATCTCCCTACGAAACGAGTACAACAAACCTCTGTCTCTGGCCACCGTCTTCTGCAGCATCAAACTCAAGACATACGTGCCCGACGGCTTCGGAGGTGAGAGCACGACATCAGGAGGCCATCGCTGAGTTCGGTCTTAAGTCTCATTGTGTTCACGCTGTGAGCTCTTCTCGTTTCAGCGATTGCAGATGCCCTGTCTGATCCCAAGAAATTCTTATCGGTCTGTGAGAAAAGAACGGACCAAATGAGAGCCATGGGCATTGAGATGGTGAGCATCTGTATCATTAATGCACACAACTTTGAGAGTTCTCCATTTACTTGAATCAGTCGCTGAACCGCATGAATCGACTGCTTTCATTAAACTTTCAGCATTGAAGTGATTCGTCCGAATAGTGTTGCATCAGCACAAAGACGTTCCTGTAGCTTCTGAGTTTTGATCTTTTCAGGCTGTTCACTAAAGCTCAGGTTTCTCCGTCTTGTGCATTTATTCCACACGCATGTTTTGGCTGCTTAGATTTACATGGACACATGTTCAGACAAAAGTGTTAATAGAGTTTTCTTCAGTTTCTTCAGATATTGCAAAACCCAGTCATATGGATGGATGGTTGGTTGGATGGATGTATAGATACAGTAGATGATGGATGGAATAGATAGATGATGGATGGATGGTTGGTTGGATGGATGTATAGATACAGTAGAGGATGGATGGATAGATAGATGATGGATGGTTGGTTGGTTGGATGGATGTATAGATACAGTAGAGGATGGATGAATAGATAGATGATGGATGGTTGGTTGGATGGATGTATAGATACAGTAGATGATGGATGAATAGATAGATGATGGATAGAGGGTTTGATGGTTGGTTGGTTGGTTGGTTGGATGAATTAATAGATAGGTGATGGATGGATGAATAGATAGATGATGGATGGCTGGATAGTTGGATGATGTATAGATACAGTAGATGATGGATGAATAGATAGATGATGGATGGTTGGTTGGATGGATGTATAGATACAGTAGATGATGGATGAATAGATAGATGATGGATGGTTGGTTGGTTGGATGAATGAATAGATAGATGATGGATGAATAGATAGATGATGGATGGTTGGTTGGATGGATGTATAGATACAGTAGATGATGGATGAATAGATAGATGATGGATGGTTGGTTGGATGGATGTATAGATACAGTAGAGGATGGATGGATAAATGGATGGATGGGCAGATGATTGATTAATAGATTTGTCGGTTGGATACATGATGGATGGATGGATGGACAGATGATGGATTGTGTATGGTTGGTTAGATAAACGAATGGCTGGATGAAGGGATAAATGGATGGTTGGTTGGATGAATGGACAGATCATGGATGGACAGAGGGATAGATGGATGATGGCTGGCTGGATGAATGGTGGATGGTTGGATGAATAGAGGATAGAAGGATAGAGTTTATTTGATACATTAGGAGTTATAAAAGTTAACAATGACATTATTTTGATTTGGGTATAATTTACAGTGCTGAATCTTGCACAATAAAAGAGTATGAATTTGTAATTTAATTAGCAATTTAATTACATGCACAAATATTTAGACAAAAGAATGAAAATAGCATGAGTTTTCTTCCGTGCAAAGCCCAGTCATGTACAGTATTCTCTCTCTGTGCTGTGATGGTGTGGTTTTCAGTCAGATATCGCCGATGTGCCGAATGACGGCTGGATGGGGAACAGGAAGCGGAAGGGGAATCCGGCGGTGATGCTGCAGCAGAAAGACTCGGAGAGACTGAGAGCAGTGCCGGGACAGAACCCACTCAACTGCTGCAAAGAGGGTGAATATATGAGAGAAACAGTCGAGATCAGCGTGAGCATAAATGAGGAATAGAATATGAGAGCATAGATCATGTGGAGTGGCTCAGATCATTGATGAGAAAGGTTTGAGTTCATACTGAGATCTCTGCTGTTTGTCTCTTCTGAGGAAGATTCGTTCACATGTTTGGCAATGTCAGATATTTTAATGTTCATCATCTTTCAAACATTTTTTCTTTGTGATTCTGTTCATCAGTGCTCTCAGCTGACCATCATGACCTAAAGCAAATAAAGGTAACAAATGAACCAGTATAAAACATCTGATTTGCATATGAAATATGACATGTTTTCTAATCTCCCAGATCTACTTGAAGTTGCATCAAGAAGCAGCAGAAGGACGTGAGCGCTTTGAAGGAAAAGCAGGCAAGGTGACCAACTTTGTTTGCTTGACTTCATTGAATTGATTATGAACACTCTGTGTGTGTCAGCACACTAAGCCTGTAGGGCAGGAAAACTGACCTGGATACAAAGACAGAGGAGAAAACAATCCTGCTTCCTATTTCAGGCCCATCTGCACTGCAGATACTGTCAAGTGGACAGGGCTGTTGCTCAACATGATAAAGAGAAACTAACTATTGTATTATTTTTATAAAATAATTAAATCATAATTTAAAAATATTAATAATACTTATTAGAATAAATGTATGTGTATCATATAATACAAATAAATGAATGAATAAATAAATATTTTTTTAATTAGCTTCAAACTGGCGTGTTCAGCGTGTTCAGCGTGTAGACTGTGATGATGATGTTTTCTGTCTTTCACTATTGTTGCTTGTCAGATTGTGAGATGACACCAGTGGGATCATGGGTAAAAAGCTCAGGCAGACTAAAGACTTTGACACTGACATCAAAAAGCAATCCAAGACTGTCCTACGGCAAAAAGACATCTTTCACAATCCCTGAAATTCCCAAAGGCGAAATCGTGGCTAAAATCATATATTATGCATCCATCTCTTTCTAAGACTGTGAACACAAAGCACAAAGCACACGTCTGAAACACTTTAAACACAAAGCACACGTCTGAATCAGCAAGCTTGTTGATTTATTCACATATTAAGTAACACATTTGCTTTGTGATTCTGTAGATACATCAGTGCTCACCCCTCAGCTGACCATCGATGACCTAAAGCAAACGAAGGTAACAAATGAACCAGTATAAAACATCTGATTTGCATATGAAATATGACATGTTTTTCTAACCTCTCCCCAGATCTACTTGAAGCTCGTCAAGAAGCAGCAGAAGGACGTGAGCGCTTTGAAGGAAAAGCAGGCGAAGGTGACCGAAGGCTTTTGTTTGCTTGACTTCATTGAATTGATTATGAACACTCTGTGTGTGTCGCAGACACTGAAGCCTGTAGGGCAGGAAAACTGACGGCATGGATACAAAGACAGAGGAGAAAACAATCCTGCTTCCTATTTCAGGCCCACGTCGCACTGCAGAGCTCCCACTGCGCTCAAGTGGACAGGGCTGTTGCTCAACATGATAAAGAGAAACCAGCGCTGGAGAAGCAGCTCCAGAAAAGCAACAGGAAAGTGAGGTGAATGTGATGTTAGGTTTTCATTACACTCACATGCGCTTTTCTCTTCATGCTGTTTGTAGTCGTGTAGGTGACCGATAACTTTTCTGTGAGCTTTTTTAGGTTCCTATGATACAGGCTTGTGTATCGAGGATCGGTTCCATTTTAGAACCGCTTGCAAATTTCCATGAACCGGGTATTCGATAAGACACGTGTAGCTTCATTCGGCTTAATGATTCCTGCTTTTGCATTTAATGCACGATATTATCGACCCATATTTATCGACCCAAATCAGCCGATTATGGCTTTACATGTATATATCGTCATCGGCCCGATGTGAAAAATTATGCCGATATGTCTTGGCGATAAGAAGAATACATTAACTCACATGTGCTCAGGGTGTGCTAGCAATTAGATCACATCAACAGTGTGATTAGATAACATCAGAAGTGTAGCTCATTCATGAAGCAAAGTTTTGCCTGAATGGTGATTGGTTTTGGATCTCTGCATTTAAACTGAGAATGCACGTGGTGTGTTTGGTGTATGATAAACAGTAATAGCACGTGCAGCGGCGGCAGCTTCCCCTGGGTTAGTATTAGCGTAGCCAGATCTTCATACTGCCGGATGTAGGTCTGGAAAAGATGGCCGCGTTTCATAGGTGGCCATGTGACTGACGTCAAACAAATAATCACAGTTTGTTTCGTTCAGCGTCACGTTTCGGTTCGTGGAAATGTCGCCACAATAACAAACTCTCGTGTGAAGCTCTCGGATGTATTTTAAAGATTCTATGCCTCGAACTTTAAATATTTCACATACTTTTGAAAATCCAGCGTTTAGTTGATCCTGATAAGCGCTCGTCGTCACATTTGTAAACACGACGGCTTTCTTCTTTCGTGAGGGGGTTTAGCGCCACGGCATCTTTGTTTCCAGGCGGAACGATAAAGAACGCGACACACACGTCTCCCGGAAATCCTGTATAATTCAACCAATCCGATGATGACAAAAATGTAATCATGTTATTTAAAATCTACATTTATAATTAGAGCATTGACAAGGTCAACTAAACCCATTACATCTGAATCACTGTAGATCCACGTTATGAGCCTTGTGAAAACCAAAATATATTATAAATGAAGCATGTAAAATAGGACAAACTCTCATTCTGTGTTCACCCTCAGTGACATGAGCAGAGACATCGAAAGGCAGATCAAGACTTTTACAAGCAATCACAAATCAAAGGTACAGAGTTCTTCATTCACTTCGAGCTACTTGTTTTACTCCAGGAGGATCTGAGTATGGAAACAGACGCTCTTTTGTCGCTGTATGCATGCAGGTGAAGGACATAGTGGCCGCTCACGCGCTCGAATGGGCAGAAATGATCAAATGGCACTCGGCTGAAGAGCAGACTGTGAGAGAGCAGCATGTGATCCAGCAGTGCGAGACGCTCCGGAAACTCCTGCTGATGGAGCAGCAGCAGCAAACCCAGCAGCTCTCGCTCCTCCATGAGAGGTGAGAGAAGAAACGGCTGAACGTTGAACTTCGACTGAATTTAGATGAAAGCTTGTATAGCGTCCTAGAAGGTTTGCAGCCGAGTGTGTTCCTCTCTTCATCGCTGGCCTCAGGACAGTGCCCTGTAGCACTGAGAACTTAGACATCTCTCCATGTCTTTAAAACTTTGTACTTTCATGAATCCTGCGCTTTCTGTTGTGTTGGAGATTTTTGTGTCATGCAGCTATGTAATGCATACCTAACTTGACAACATGTATTCAATATAATATAATATAATTAAGTGCCAATATTAAAGGTACATTTTTTGGTTCAAAATTATACTAAATTCATTTTTGAGCACGTACATGACCAGCCAGTGTTCAAAACTATCTCCTTACTATAACACGATTCACAACGGTTAGCTTATAATAATGTTTTCTAATTTGATTGTTACTTGTAGGAATTTGTGGGATATTCGAGCATGGACCGCGTCATTACGTCACGTCTGTAAACATAAAGAAATTGTCCCGGCTAATAGGCTATATCTGCAGGTAAAGGATCGTGTATAGCCTTTTCTCACAGCCGCTGGAATAATTCAACTTGGCATTTTGATGGAGGATTGTAATCTAAAAATATATATGTGTTTATGAAGCAGAAGTGACTGAAATTAGATTATATTCCCGTTTTAAATGCATCTGATTACAGATAGCCTACGTGGATAACACAAGATTTGTATTTTAAAGAGAACCAGTTTAAAGGAAGAATTATTTGCTTTTTGGGTTAAAAAATGTCGAATCGTATGACAATTAGAGATTAGACTGTACAGAAATTAAAATCTACATGTAGTCTAACGCTAATACACACAACATATACGTAGTCACGTAATGCTGATGTTAACATTAACAATTTGAGAACAAAGTATAACAATAATAATAATTTGCACGGTTTGATGTGATAAGAGATAACAGATCGTTAGATTTGATCACCATTGTAGCACGATTTCTTGTAATGCTTTTTTCCTCAGTTGGTCAGAATAAACGTGGCAGACTTGTTACTTGTTCAGATGACAACATTCGGTGCAAATTTGGGTCATACGGAAAATCTGAGATTCCGAAGTACAGTGAATATCCACACTGGTGCGATGACTGACAACCACACATAAGTTACTCCTCAAAACATCAGATTCTGTTGCCAAAACTGGGCAGTCGTTGGCCCACTGGGCAGTCGTTGGTCTAATGGATAGAGCGTTGGACTTGAAACCCGAGGTAACCCAAGGTTGTGGGTTCGAATCCCGGCTCCGGCAGGAAGTCCACGACTGCTCCCCGGGCGCTGCACAGTCGGCTGCCCACTGCTCCAAGTGTGTACACTTGGATGGGTTAAATGCAGAGAACACATTTCACTCCTCATTATACTCTGTATAATTGTGTGTGACAAATAAAGCTCATCCGAGCTTAATTTGTATTGTGTATTGTATAGATTCATCCACGCTGGAGCTGTTAGGAAAATAAATCTGTAAATAACTGCAGTTGCAGGTTTCAAACAGAGATGGCGACAAAGAGGCAAAACTTCCGGACTGCAGCTTTAAGCACAAAGCCCTGCGTCATTAAACGCCACTTGCAATATAATTTAACTAGACATTACATACGCTGCTATAGGATTGTGTCATGTGCATTTAAATGAAATCAGTGTCATTATTTTCCTGGCAAACGCACCTCCTTTCAATGTAAATAGTGAGTGCTGATTCACAGAGGCATCACTGTGTGTCTGATTATTGCAATTAACGTCTGTGTAAATTTCCTATTGATCATGTCAGTAGTGATTCATCACATGACGGATGTATCCGGGCACGTTTCCAGATGTGTAGTGAAGCGCATATTTACAGTCCTATTGACGTGGTTATAAGGCAGTAGTTCTCCGCTCAGATCCGGCCTGGTCATTGGAGAATCGCTCCATGTAAATCATGATCAGCGCTGATTTTGTGCTCCTGTTTGTGGCTTTACCTGATATGCATAATTGCTTTAGTGAACCAGGTCCTGAAACAATGCAATGCTAAACAGCGCTATTCATTCTGACTGAATTCTCCCTTGTGTGTTTTAGATGGGTTTTTGAAGCGTGTGTGTGTGTGTGTGTGTGTGTGTGTGTGTGTGTGTGTGTGTGTGTGTGTGTGTGTGTGTGTGTGTGTGTGTGTGTGTGTGTGTGTGTGTGTGTGTGTGTGTGTGTGTGTGTGTGTGTTCTCTGTTCTTATTGAATATCTTACATTAACTCGTATCAAGCGTTTATTTTTAAAATTTCACTTTAAGCAGCGCATGTACTATCTGCTCGTGTTGCGCAGTACAACCAAGATATTATATCTCACTGTATGAGTCATTCTATTTTAATACAAATTATATAATTCAAAATTAATTACAATTTGTTTTACTAATACATAATTCAAATCAAAAGTTGTATTTGTTAATATTTAATGGACCTGATTTTAGCATAATTGATATCCTATTATAGTTTTGTTCAAATTGTATTTTTAAAAGATTTAGTCATTTTGTTTGTGTTTTTGACATTTGTATTACTTTTGTATTTTTAAATGTGTCTATATATATATATATATATATATATATATATATATATACAGTCATGGCCAAAAATATCGGCACCCTTGGTAAATATGATCAAAGAATGATGTGAAAATGAATCTGCATTGTTAATCCTTTTGATCTTTTATTTTTTTGAATCACAAAAAATCTAACCTTTCATTGGATAATAATAATTTAAATTGGGAGGAAATATCATTATAAAATAAATGTTTTTTCTCAAATACACGTTGGACCCAATTATTGGCTCCCCTAGACATTCTTACATTGATGCATTTAGCAGACGCTTTTATCCAAAGCGACTTACAGTACATTCAGATTATACATTTGTATTGTCAGTATGTGTTCCCTGGGAATTGAACCCACAACCTTTGCACTGCTAACCCAATGCTCTAACCGCTGAGCCACAGGAACACTTAGTGAGTAAAATATCTCTGAAGTATATTCCCATTTGAGCACTCCAGGGTGATTATGAACATGAAATTATCCAGCCATTGCTTCCTGTTTCACAGAAATATAAACAGGAGGGAAAACGAAGCCCAAATTCCCTTAATCATCGATCACAATGAGAAAAACCCAATAATATATTTCTGATGTGCAGCAAAAGATAATTGAGCTTCACAAATTAGTGAAGTGGCTTTAAGAAAAGAGCTGGAGCAGTGAAAATCCCCATTTCCACCATCAGGGCAATAATTAACTATTTCCAATCAACATAAAATGTTATGAAACTGCCTGGAAGAGGACGTGTGTCTATATCGTCCTAATGCGTGGTGAGGAGGAGAGTTTGAGTGACTAAAGACTCTCCAAGGACCACAGCTGGAGAATTACAGAAAATAGTTGAAAACTGCATTGATTGATATTTAATAATCGATATTGGTTCATGAAAATGAGAATCTATTAAAATCAAGAAATCTTTTGTTTTTACCCAGCCCTAGCTTATTTTGTTGCTTATCGTGGCCTCCGCTGGTAATAATAGATTATGACAGAATTTTTACGTCCCTGTCCATCAAAATGCTGTAAAATGTTAAAGTCTAATGCAACATCTGATATATATGAGTATATATATATAAACACACACACGTGTATATTTGTGTACTGTATATATGTATATATGTGTGTATATATATATATATATATATACGTGTGTGTGTGTGTGTGTGTGTGTGTGTTTATATATATAAATATACTGTATATCTCAAAACATCTCTTGTAGTTAAATCTCTAGACATGTCTACGAGTATACATATAAATACAGACCTACTTTTTTAAAATGATAGAGTAAATCAGTGTTTATTATAATACCAAATTGAAGTATTTCCTCCTCTTACAGACAGAATAAAGAGATGCGATCCAACCAAGCGAAGACGTCGATGGAGAGCAGCAAAGCCATCAGTCAAGACAAGAGCATAAAGAACAAGGCTGAGAGAGAAAGGTAATAATAAAAGCTCGGCAGCAATTCACGTTAAAGCTCATACAGCCAGTGTTACTTTCCTCTGTGCTTTGCTTGTATTTTGAGGCATAACTATTGAAATGTAATGTCCAAACAGAACCATCTTGTGCCATTTCATCCATATAATTTGTGCTTTTCTAGGTCCAGGCACCATCTAGATCCATTGATCTGTTTTTCTCTGATTGTATGGGTGAACTCAATGCACTGGAGTTCCCACCATTTACAATTTTGTAAAAACTAGTATTTTATTTTTCATTTTTTACATCTTATATGATTCACCCCAAATTTGGGTGAGATATTTTTTTTTAGACCTTGCTGAAAAATTTATTATCTCCAAAATTATTGCATATTTTGATGTTAAGCATATGCAGTAGGGCCACAATAAAGAGTGAACTTTGGTTAAAAAAAAGCAAAATAATTACTTTATTTTATAGATTTAACTTCTGTCTTTCATCTCTAGTCTTTACACAGACCATTTGTTAATTACTTGTAAAATAAATTGCCCCATATTATCCACAATCAGACCAACCTTCACAAGCATATTTAGATTTTCATAACTATTTGATTTTAAAACAACAATAATTTGTTGAGAATGCCAAAGCAGAACTGATGGTGTGTTTTGGGAATGTTTTGGTATATAGTAATGAAACTTATGAATTATCATTGTCAACATCCCCTTATAATGTGCACAAAATTTCAAGCCAGCGCCACCAACTAATCAAAACCTCACAAAAATGATTATTACCTTGGATTTAACTCATGATTCTTCTATGTATTAAAGGGGTCATATGATGCGATTTCAAGTTTTCTTTCTCTTTGGAGTGTTATGAGCTGATTGTGCAGAGATAAGATCCCTGAAGTGGATTAAAAGACTAAAGTCTCAAAACCAAAAAGATATTCTTTATCAAAGTTAAGACTCTGCCACGCCATGTTGTTGCTCTTTTGTTGGTTTTAATTGCTTCTATTGTCCTCATCTGTAAGTCACTTTGGATAAAAGCATCTGCTAAATCAGCGGTTCTCAATTCCAGTCCTTGCGCCCCCCCGCTCTGCATATTTCGTATGTTACTCTTATCGCTTCAGATGTTTGTTCTATTGGAACGTAAGTGCCCTGCGAAGTGGACATCACGGGATATTCCTCCATGATTCCAGTTCGAAGCGAGCGTATATATTCCATTCAAAGTGCATTGAAGTGTGCAAGACGTGAATTAAAATTGTTTATATTTACAGAGGTATATGATGTCACACTCGTCCGTGCGTGAAGGCGTTGCATAGCGCAAATTCATGAATGAATGTTCCCGAAATAAAGTAAACTTCAGCGGATTTCCCTGCTCAGGGATTAGGGAGCAATGGACCTGTGTAGGGAGCAATGGACCCTGTGTAGGGAGCAATGGACCCTGTGTAGGGAGCAATGGACCCTGTGTGAGGAGCAATGGACCCTGTGTGAGGGAGCAATGGACCCTGTGTAGGGAGCAATGGACACTGTGTAGGGAGCAATGGACACTGTGTAGGGAGCAATGGACACTGTGTAGGGGAGCAATGGACCCTGTGTAGGGAGCAATGGACCCTGTGTGAGAGCAATGGACCCTGTGTGGGAGCAATGGACACTGTGTGAGGGAGCAATGGACACTGTGTGAGGGAGCAATGGACCCTGTGTGAGGGAGCAATGGACACTGTGTAGGGAGCAATGGACACTGTGTAGGGAGCAATGGACCCTGTGTAGGGAGCAATGGACACTGTGTGAGGGAGCAATGGACACTGTGTAGGGAGCAATGGACACTGTGTAGGGAGCATGTCAATCGGAACACAGTTCATGCACGGAGCGCACTTCTAACAAGCTGATTATCTGAATCAGGTGTGTTAACAAAGAGAGACATGCAAAATATGCAGAGCGGGGGGGCGCAAGGACTGGAATTGAGAACCTCTGTGCTAATTGACTAAATGTAAACATCTTTTTATGTTGGTATGAATAAAAAAGCAAATTCATTCTTTGCCACTAGGTGCTGCTTTTGGGGCAGTAAAAATAGCAGTTTCCCCGTTAAAGCTGTACACAAAACAGAACTGCACAAACGCTGCTTTATCAGGCATTACAGGCGAGATGAAGTTAAAATGAGACCTATCACCGCAGATTAGAGTCACGCAAAGGAGGGGTTTGGAAAAATGAATCATTGAGCGAATCGTTTGGGAGTCGTTGAGCAAAAATAAATGCATATTATAAGACAATAAAACTATGACCTTGCATGCATGTCAACCTGTTGTTGGGGACTCCCAAAACCAAAATATGACCCTTTCATAACACATAATAGGAGCACTTCAATAGGTGTTTGTAGAAACTATTTTGAACCTCTTCATGTACCGTTGTTTCATTACTTCTCTTATAAATGTTCTCATATTATCCATCATAAGACAAACCTTCTCAAACATAATTTCATTTGAATTAGTATTATTATTATATTTTTAACACTATGATGTGCACAAGGTTTCAAGCCATCGCCACCCACTGGTCAAAGCCTCATAAAAAGATGATTTATTTTATTGTAATATATTATTTATAGTTTATTTGTGTTTGCAGAAAACTGATTTGCTAGGTTAACTAGATGCTTTTCTGTTTTGAACCTCTTCATGACCATTTTTTCATTAATTATCATATAAAACATCATACAGAGACCTTCACATTTCCATTTTTAATTTTCATAACTTTTTGACTTAATAAAACAATGCATTATTGAGAACGTCCAAAGATAAATGAGGGGTGTGTTTTGGGAAAGCTTTGGTATATTGTAATGCAACAAGAATGATTATGGATTTAACTCATAATTCTTCTATATATTAATGAGTATTTGTAGAAGACTGATTTTCTAGCTTAACCAAATGCCTTTCCACTATTTTGAACCTCCTCATGGACTTGTTTTATTTAATTATTTCACCTATAAATTGCCTCATATTATTCATCATCTGACAAACATAATTTGATTTAACCGCACCAATAAATTAGTAATGCCAAAGAGGATCTAAGGGTGTGTTTTGGGAACGCTTTGGTATATTGCAATGAAACCTAGCAGATTTCATTGCCATCATCCCCTTGTGATGTGTACACAATTTTAAGTCCGCATCACCTACTGGTCAAAAGTTATAAGCAATAATCGGACTCCACAAATACTGTTTCTAACGGGATGTGTTTCTGCAGGAGAGTTCGAGAGCTTAACAGCACAAACACAAGGAAGTTTCTTACAGAAAGAAAGAGGGTAATGATTCTAATCCTGTTAGTTTTTTTCAAATGCATGTTTCTAATTATATAAATTAACATGGGCGTTGATTGACAGCTCGCCATGAAACAGTCCAAGGAGAGCGAGCAACTCCAGGCGGCTCAGCGGGAACAACTGGAGAGGCTGGAGAAACACAACGAGGAGGTATTTCACCACCAGCACCTTTCTGCTGTGAACTCTGTAACCTGTATAGAATGTGTTTCTATCAAAAGGTATAGAAGATGTTCAGAAATATGCTCTGGTCAGACATAAGATGTTCATAAAGAGCTGAAGTTAGTCAGTGCTCATTTAGATTGATATTTAGCTAACAGGAGGATGTCTAGTTGAAGTTATGTTTCATAATATTATTTGTGCTGTTAATTTCCTACCAAAATTACGTCACTTCCTGGAAGATTATGTCATTACATAATGTTTTAAGAATAACATTGAAAAGCATTGTTGAGGACACAGCAGGTTTATTAACTAAAACTAAGACCACAAAAGACATTCAGATAATTATGAAATACTACAATTAGCATAATACAATAATACAAAAATATTTGAACACAAAAATATTGTGTACAGTTGTTTTTTGTAACCAGCCTAATTTATTATATTTAACTAAAACTAAATCCAAATAGTTACCTGAAAAAATAAAAAATAAAGGCTAACTGAAATTAAATATAACAAACAGACATATTTCAGCTACATTTCTCATTTTCATTAAGGTTAACTTGAAGTATTTAAAAAATAAATACATGAAAACTAAAACAACATAAATAAATAAAAACCTGTGTTTAAAAACAATACAAATTACATCTAAAAAATAAAATGACAAAAACGCAACTAAATTACTAAAACGTTATTATGTATTATTAAAGTGACAACAGAAAATATACAAATAAATCTAATTCAAAATATTTACATATTGCGCCGATGCTAATGCTCTGTATGTGCACTATATTCATAGAACTGTAAAATATATCAACGATACTGAAGTAACATCGGGATAACCATATACATTTATTATAATTTAAAACAATATGACATTTTTGGAAGGAAAAAAATATTTCTGAGTGAATTGCATTCTAATAAATTACTAATACAGTTCTTGTGTTAAAATATTTGTAAAGATATATGAGGGTGTGGCATGAATATATAGAGCACAGCAGAAATGAGCCGTTTGATGATGCATGAACCTGTCTTGTGGATTCGATCATCACTCACCATGGATTTTATTTTGCTCTTTTATTCAGCTGTTGAACTCGTGCTATGCAAAATCACAATGCCAAGGTAGGACTTTCTTCTCACAAATCAATTTTACAACGCCTCCGCTTTCCCATGATTCTTTCATTCCTCCAGTCCATCACGGCTGTGAATTATTGCTCCTCCTCCACACCTTCACAGACTACTGATCAGGCAGACGCGGGCCGAGGGAGTCCTTCCTCATGGGTTCTCTGTTTATTTTGCCCGTCAGGAAGCTTGCAATCATCTGGAGATGTCGATGCGTGTACATACTTTAAACAACTGTGTAAAAACTTGATTGAATACTGATTTTGTTTGCTGCTTGTAGCACACAGTGAAACTTTTCTCCTCAGTTACTCACTGCCATGTCATTCCTAACCCATTTGACTTTCTTTCTTTCTTCGGTGAGAATTATTTAAGAGTGTTCACTCGGTTCTGTCAAACTCTGAATAATGGCAAAATAATCTACAATATTTCTCTATTTGGGATTCACTGAAGAAAGTCCCGAAGGTTTGGTACAACAGACAGCCCCTGCAGTAATTTCCAGAATTACTTTTTATTAATAGGACATGACATTTACCATATTATGTATGACAACAAATATACAATAGTTACATATGGAAAACAAATAGCAGAAAGCTTTTATTTGTGTCTTATCAAATTTTGACTGAACTTTTAAACAATACTTTTTTGTTTAAAATAAGAACAAATAAGCAAATTAATTACAAACAACAGGGTTTTTAAAAGGTAGGTTTAGTATTCAGGTATAAAACACTACAGAAATGGAATAATCAAATGTAAAATAAAACACAGTATAGATGCTTTTTCTGCCAATTAATACAAATAAAGTTAATTTTTAATTTCACAATTCTGACTGTTTTTCTTGGAGTTCTGAGAATTGCGAGATACAAAAAAATGTGACGTAAGATCGAAAAATTATATATATATATAAATTCAATTTTCAATTCTGAGTTTGCATTGTATACAAAAATAGAGGTTATTAGTGTTTTATCTCGTAATTCTGACTTTTCTTCTCAGAATTCTGAGTTTAGAGCTCTCATTTCCATTTTGGGTTTTTATTTTTTATTACCTATTTTTTATTGGCAGAAATGGGCTTTCACAACACTGCACAGTATAAACTGTATAAATGATATATACTGAGCTACTAAAGTTGCTCCGTCAGGAGCAGTGGGTGATTTTCTCTTTTTGTTGTGTGCTGTCTCTTTAAGACCTAACTCACAGTCAGATCCAATACACTGATAAACGTCTGATTTTCTAACAGTGACCAGTTCCCAAGATGGTGATATTTTGATATGCATGTCTTTTTAATTGAGAATGTTGATAACTAAGTTGCACTGCACTTTTCAACTTAAATGGCAAATTATGCAGGATTGCAAAAATTAAAATAAAAATTCCATATGAAAGCTTACGACCGAGTTTTAGTGCCACGTTAAAAAGAAAAAAATCTAAGATTATGAGAATAAAGTCGAAATGATTCGAGAATAAAGTCGAAATGATTCGAGAATAAAGTCCAAATGTTTGAGAATAAAGTCCAAATGATTCGAGAATAAAGTCCAAATGTTTGAAAGTCCAAATGTTTGAGAATAAAGTCCAAATGTTTGAGAATAAAGTCCAAATGTTTCGAGAATAAAGTCCAAATGATTCGAGAATAAAGTCCAAATGATTCGAGAATAAAGTCCAAATGATTCGAGAATAAAGTCCAAATGATTCGAGAATAAAGTCCAAATGATTCGAGAATAAAGTCCAAATGTTTCGAGAATAAAGTAAAAATGTTTAGAGAATAAAGTCCAAATGTTTCGAGAATAAAGTCCAAATGTTTCGAGAATAAAGTCCAAATGATTCGAGAATAAAGTCCAAATGTTTCGAGAATAAAGTCCAAATGATTCGAGAATAAAGTCCAAATGTTTCGAGAATAAAGTCCAAATGATTCGAGAATAAAGTCCAAATGATTCGAGAATAAAGTCCAAATGTTTCGAGAATAAAGTCCAAATGTTTCGAGAATAAAGTCGAAATGTTTAGAATAAAGTCCAAATGATTCGAGAATAAAGTCCAAATGATTCGAGAAATAAAGTCCAAATGTTTCGAGAATAAAGTCCAAATGTTTCGAGAATAAAGTCCAAATGATTCGAGAATAAAGTCCAAATGATTCGAGAATAAAGTCCAAATATTTCGAGAATAAAGTCCAAATGATTCGAGAATAAAGTCCAAATGATTCGAGAATAAAGTCCAAATGATTCGAGAATAAAGTCCAAATGATTCGAGAATAAAGTCCAAATGTTTCGAGAATAAAGTCCAAATGTTTAGAGAATAAAGTCCAAATGTTTCGAGAATAAAGTCCAAATGATTCGAGAATAAAGTCCAAATGATTCGAGAATAAAGTCCAAATATTTCAGAATAAAGTCCAAATGATTCGAGAATAAAGTCCAAATGATTCGAGAATAAAGTCCAAATGATTCGAGAATAAAGTCCAAATGATTCGAGAATAAAGTCCAAGAATAAAGTCCAAATGTATTGACTTTATACAAATGGAAAACATTTTCAAATATGTGAGATATAAATTCAGAATTCTGACTTTCTCAGTTTTTTTTCTCAGAATTATGAGTTTATAATCTTACAATTTCTCAGAACTGTGAAGAAAAAGTCTGAATTATGAGATATAAACTCAGTATTGTAAGATAAAAAGTTGCAACTTGTTTTTTTTTATCCTGTGGCATAAACAAGCTTCAACAATCACTTAGAGTAATAACGAGAAACTGCAGGGACTGCACAAGAGTGTAAATGATGACAGAAACAGTCAGCTTTGCAATATGTTTCACATCTAAGCTTATGGCAAATGTTCACAACCCAAGACTGACGTTGTGAATCTTAACTGTTTTTGTCCGCTGGAGGATTGTTTCACTTGCTGTTGATTTAAATGCAGTGCATAAATTAGCTGATTTTGTAGCCACTTCATCTGCTACAATCAGCAGAGAAAAGCTGAACGTCACATCACATTACCACTGACTACATCACACAGAGCAGCGGCTAAAACACACACCTGACTGTGAGCCCTCCTGCAAGAAAGTTAGTTCTCATGTTGAGATGTGATTCAATAAATCCAGGGCTTTTGATAACGCAGCTCTCTGGATAGCATTACCTCTGGAGGCCGGTGATGTGATTCTGTGCTAATGTGCTTCACTGTCATTACAGGCCAGAGAGACTCCGAGCATGAAGACCGAACCGAGCGCTGAGCGATCGAACCCACGGCTCGCTGCAGTCAGAACACACTAATGCTCTGGATGTGCACTATATACATACCACCTGCTTGCTATTTATTTCTGTGTTATGAATATTGAAAGTTTTATCAATATCGTACACAAGCGCACGGGTATTTTATGATTTGCCAGCAAAGAGAGAAACTGATTCTTATTTTACAAGCTCAGCTACTTTTAAATTAAAATGAACTATTTCATGTTTTTAAAACATGTATCTGGTCTTATTGTGAATTATTCATCAGTACATATGATATAAAGAATAAATGTTTGTATTTTAAAAAATATTACAGCTTCCGTTGTAAACCAATAATAGATATTCTGGTGTGAAACACCATCTTTTAACGATCTAATCTTTTTTTGTTGTATATTTGCTTCAATATGGAAATATATTTTGTCAAATGGATTGTAAATGTAATTTTGTTACCTTTGAATATAGCAGTAAAATATAAACCACAAAATCTAAATGATGTATGAGAGTCTTTTGAAACAACACTGTTTTAATACTGACGTTTTATAAAGAAGATCAAGATGAAAAGCATGTAAATGTGTTGAAATGATATCAAATCCATTTTAGTAGTCATAGTGTTATTTTGTTTTCATCCAAGTGTTCTTTCTTCCTCCGTTCAGAGCATACACATTATGGAAATGCTTGTGATGTTTCTTATTTTTAAATAGCTTTGGATGAAATCCATCTGCTCAATGACTGGATGTAAATGAAAGGACTGTTCAGGGTTCATTACAGATGAAGCAGAGACACGCTGCTGATGACCACAGAAACAAAAACCACCGCTTCACTTCAGAAAGACAAACAAGGCTAGTGCACAGTATTATCACACGTCTTCTTTTAAAGGAATAGTTCATTTAGAATAAAATATGCTGAAAATGTGCTCCACTTCAGGTCATCCGAGATGTTAACTGATGGACTGGATTACTGAGTGATGTTTTTATCAGCTGTTTTGACTCTCATTCTGACGGCACCCATTCACTGCAGAGGATCCATTGCTGAGCAAGTGATGCAGTGCTACATTTCTCCAAATCTGATGAAGACACAAACTCATCTACATCTTGGATGGCTTGAGGGTGAGCACATCTTCAGCTAATTTTCATTTTGGTGACCTATTTATTTTTTGTGTGTGTTTTATCATATTGCAGTGTCTTTCCTCATATTCTCCAGTCTATTTTTGTAAGTGCATTACTGCAAACATTTGGTTTATTTCTCAGACCGAGAGATATCTGTGGGAATCATGTCAGAGATGCTGTTCATATAATATTCAACCCAGAACATTATGCTTTAATTTTATTGTGCAAACACTTTCTTGACTCATTTTCACACAAACGGATTTGATTCAAAATCCCAAGCTGTTGGTAATTATGAACCTGAATTGGATTACAGACAGCATTGCAGGAAATGAACAGTCATGATCATCGCTGACACGGAGCGATGCGTTTCATTATCAACTGCTCTGACTTCAACAATGACCATCTAATCATGATCGGGACTATTGCTTCTTTAAAAGCGTCTGATTGCGGGCGGTTTCATCATTCACCCGGGTTCAAACGTCTGCCGACCTCTTCACATAAAACACACTGAGCCAAATGATCGGAATGAAACAATGAAACGTCTCTCCACAAAGATCACACTTGAGCTGTGATGAACCGAGTTTCTTCAATCTGACGCTCAAACCCGGCCAACAAAAACATTTTATAACAACGTTTTGATAATGTTGACATTTAGTTGTTTAAAATATCCAGTTTAAAAAAAAAATCGTTGGTTATGTGAACATTCCATCAATGCGCAAACATTATGAGAATGATATTTTTAAATGTACTCTGAACATTCTAAAACAAATATTAGCTGAACATCCAACTATAAACGTTTCTGAAACCATTCCATGAACAATGTACAAGTAATGTTTTTGTGGTAGTGTTTTGAGAACATTATGATCATTCTGAACGAACGTTCTATTAATATTACTGGAACGTTTGTTCATAACTTTGCCAGAACGTTCTGAGAACATTCTCTGTTAGCTGGGAAGAGATCGATCTTCTGAATAACATGCATGTACCCAGATAACAAGAAAATAAGTTCTGAAAACTCTGTGCAAACATTCATTTGAAATGTTTATATAACATTAATATGTCTTATTGTTATTAGAACGCTGTTTAAAGTGCATTGTTCTTCTAATCTTATATTTATTCACCAGGAGTGTAGCCAGAAAGGAGACTCTGGGTGTGCATCAGAAAAACTGGGTGTGCCACATTTATTGTCAGATTAATGCGCAAAAAAAAAAAAAAAACAAGCATGCTTATTGGGTATTAATATGTTAGTTTAACCATTTCATTTTTGTGTAGGCTACATGTGTCTGTTAACCTATTCTCCATTTTGGATGTCTTTGAAAATCACTATTTTATATCTGCAACAAAGTGAGTGTGTGTGTGTGTGTTAGCATGCGTGCTGTATATTTAGTATTATTAAACCTTTAATTTCTGCGTATGTCTGTGTGTCTGTGTTTGTATGCTTACTGTTTATTAAGCATTTTTAAACCTTTCATTTCTGCGTGTTTGTGTGTGTGTGTGTATGTGACAGAGACAGTTTTAATGAATTCTCCATTGTGAATGTGTTCTATTGTCAGCCCTGCATTTCACATTGGCCTACCAGGGGTCTTCAACCCTGCTCCTGGAGAACTCGTCCTACAGATTTCAGCTCCAACCCCAATCAAACACACCTGAACCAGCTAATCACAGTCTTCAAGGCTACTGGTTAATTTCAGACAGGTGTGTTGGAGCAGGGTTGGAACTGAAATCTGCAGGATGATAGCTCTCCAGGAGCAGGGTTGAGATTCCTGATATAAACTCTTAAAAGAGAAGACTTGCAAAGAGTATTGTCACCTGTCATTTATTTCAAATATCTATATCTGCAACAAAATATGTGTGCATGTATATGAGTCTGTGTGTGTATCTGTGTAAGCAAGCTTAATGATTATTAATATGATAGTTTAACCATTTCATTTCTATTTGTGTGTGTGTGTGTGTGTGTGTGTGTTTCTGTGAGCCTATTGTCCATTTTCGATGAGTTTCACTGTCAGCTATGCATCCAGCTGTTGGCCTAGACCCTAAAAGCATACCACCTTAGGCCTTAAAATTCTTGAACCCTGGTTATCGCTGCTTGCAGCTATATTATTTTGTTGTTGTTGTTTTTCCCATTTTTCGAAGCTTTCTCGCTCAAGAGGGTCACCGACAATCACATACAGTATAACCTACAACAGCTCTTTAACTGCGCTCTAGTCAAACGCGCTCACTGTAGCCTAATCATTAACTACACACATCATAAACCCCTTTTAGGCAAGTTCAATTTATGTCACATATTTTAATAAGACTAAACTAATATTTAACCTGATGATCACAGGTTTAATAAAAATACATTTTAAGTTTCTAATTATAACACCGCATTTCCACGATTATTCAAACAACGAACACATTATACAGTGAGCAAAGCACATTTACTTTATCAAAGAATAATCATTGACTTCAGTGACTAGGCTATGTAAAATCTATTATGTAAAACAGCTGTAGCTGCTCTACTAAATAAAAAAAAATGCTTTTAAATAATCCTCCTTTTTAAATCATTATCATTTTGCACATCCTGCAATGGTGACTTAAACTGTACATGGGCCTACATATAATGTTCCTTTGAAATTACTTTTGGTGGAATAAACTATCTTGAATAGATGTCTTGCAAGACACATTAGAAAGCAGTAAAATATTTTGTATACATTACATTCAGGATCGCCAACAACACTACATTTAATGGTGCCTGTTAGCTGCTCAAAGGCGAGATGGCGTGGTCTGGCCTTGAATGCCTCAATTATGTTATTATTATTTATTTATTTTGAAAATAATTTAAAATTGTAATTACATTTTAAATTAACAAATATTATAAGCACTGCTTGATCTGTAAATTGTGAGGTCCCGGAACAAAGCGGGGTAATGAATCCAAATCCGGCAAGTTTTTTATATTATTATTGAACTTTCAAAATACAAAATTCAACAGCCAGTTCATATATATATATATATGCTTTTATTTATGTAGGCTACACAGAGAAACAATAGAGAAACAAGATGTGCTTTCTGCCGTCTCATGCAGTCTCCGTGAAATGGAGCGCGTCACAGAAATGAACCGGCTACTTTATTAAACCAACGAATCAACCACAAAATACAAATCTTTAATTACGTAGTCGGAATGAAAAGGTGCATTTCTTTATTAAAGTCAGCGTCGCATTCTGCAACTTTACATTTTCAGCCGACACTGACTGAGAAGAAATCACTAGTTTATTAACGAATAATTAAAATGTTTTATTTTGCCTTTCCCCAACATTCATAATCATTAGCCTACTTTTGCCGTTGCAAGCTTTAGAGCGTGCGCTTGGTGCGGAATAGGCTATACGCCTATATATTAAAGGATAGTTAGTAGCCTAAGTTATTATATTAATCAATTTATGTGTGACTAGGAAATCTTTAGTCGGGACAGGCCTTCTTGGCACAAGGAACCGATCAGTTTTTAATAAAATGCTGTCAATTCGAAAAGTCGCCTGCTAATCACGTCACGTTATATTGCAATGCAGAGTTATGAATGCGTAATAATAAGTAAAATGTTTTAATTTATTTCATTTCTTATGGGTGCAATGACAGTGCTTTGGTCTTTCTTGGGGTGCTGAAGCATCTGCTAGCCCCTCCTTTGCGCTACCCATGTTTATTACGATTAAAAAATAATTATTCTGCATCTGTTTTAGGTGTGCCAGCTGCCACTGTGGGTGGCACCGGCACACCCTGGCACACCCGTGGCTACGCCCTGTTATTCACACTATAGCATTCTCTGAATGTGTTTGTAACAGTCTAAACGTTTAAAAAGCACAGTTTTCCTGCCGTTATTAGAACTTTAATTATTACAATAATGTTAGGACTATATTCTATTAAACTCAAAAATAACCTTATGTGAGTATTTATTCGTAATATCCTAAAAACATTAAACGGAGCAGTTGTATTATCATTATTAGAATGTTATTTAAAGTTTACAATAACATTATAATAACATTCAGCAAATATTAATAACATTATAAGGATGTTCTGAAAATGTTGTCTAAGCACATTTCATCTTTCATTAAGTAAAAATAATACTTTAAGGACGTTCCATAAACTTTGTGTTCACAACATTTTATGATAACATTATGAAAAAATGAAAGATATTAATAACACCATAAGTATGTTCTGAGAAAGTTGGTCTAAGAACATTTCATCTTTCATCAAGTACAAATAATACTTTAAGGACGTTCCATAAACTTTGTTTTCACAACATTTTATGATAATATTATGGAAAAAATGAAAGATATTAATAACACCATAAGTATGTTCTGAGAAAGTTGGTCTAAGAACATTTCATCTTTCATCAAGTACAAATAATACTTTAAGGACGTTCCATAAACTTTGTGTTCACAACATTTGATGATAACATTATGAAAAAATGAAAGATATTAATAACATCATAAGGATGTTCTGAGAAAGTTGTATGTAATTAGAACATTCATCAAGTAGTGTTTTGTTCTAAGAGTAACATACTGTAACTTGTATAAAATGTTAGTGAAAGCTGTGGGAATGTTCTCCGGTATCTGGATGAAGTGACCATGCAACGTTTTGTTTTGCTTTTATTTTCCATATAGATGCTCAAGATTTTTTCACACTCAGTCTCAATTAGTGCTGGTTGTTTTTGGACGCCATATTTTCTGCTTGAGCAGTCAACAGTGTAATATACACTTACTGGCTCATGTTGTGTGAATTAGTCGTACAATCACTGAAGCAGATTACGAGTTAATTGAGTGAAAATGCAATGAGTGTTTATGATACCTCAGTGTTTGAAACAGCTGCTTTTATGATTTAAATGCATGTTTTTCCCTCTCACTGGAATGAGCATGAACACACGCGGCTGAAGGAATTACAGCTGTACTGTGCTGGAAGCAATATTCCTGGTTATTTACAGAATAATGTCAATGTAAAACCATGAATCCAACTTTCATGCTTACTGTGCGTTTATTATCATTCTGCTACATGTGTGGACAATTCAATTCAAGTTTATTTGTCTAGTGCATTTCATGATACAAGTCATTGCAAAGCAGCTTTACAGAAAATGTTAAGTTTCTACATTATATTAATGAGTAGGTTATTAGTGGTGATTATGCCAGAAATGTACAGTAAAATCATGCAGTTAGTTACAAATTGCATGTAATCGAACAGACGTTTGATATAGTGGAACGAAATGTCACGTCTCGCAGGACCACGGTGCTACTAACTGAATATAAATATAAACATACAACAATAGAAGTATAAGAAAAACACTAATGAACCTACAGTTAACCATCTGACTACATATACTATAAACAGTTGACTCTTCATACACATGATCTGAGAGAGACTGTACAAGAACTACACATAAATACTGTACATGAGATTGTGCAAAAGAGATGTTTTAGGAGAAACAGCACAGAGTGCAAGATGATGTGCAGTGCACAAGTAAACACGTATGATCTTGAGTGACATTAATTGCATAAACATATCCACCTGGACATGTTAATGTTCTTAGAATACGAAAAAAAATAATTGTTTAAAGAATTAAAAGTTCTTTTGACAGTAAAGTTGTCTAATCATGCTATAAAGAAGTGACATTTTAACATTCATAGAATATGTGGGAAGTCGAGGCCTAATGGTAGAGAGTCGGACTCGTAATCCAAAGGTTGCCGTTATAACCAAGAGATATATTCATTTTATAAGAGTTTATATTAATATTTAGTAATCCACAGTATACTGTATTGCACATCTTACTCCTTATTTTATTTTATTATT